>JAWNMS010000026.1:1200000-1800000 GCA_035043785.1 Drosophila planitibia | reverse complement strand
CACCGGACTGGTCCAGGCCAAGGCTGTGCCGGCAGCAACTGCACCCAGACAAACTGTAATCATTTTATACAAAATAAGCAAAAATTGAATTTGTCTTCTCAGCCCAAAGCTTACCAACAAGAGCGGCCAGATATTGACGTGCCTTTGAAGTCTTCACGACACCATCCTGCAGCGGATCGTAGAGCATTGGATTGTGTGCCGAGAGATCCGTATCCTCCTCGCTGACAGTCTATGAGGAAAAAAGCAAAATAGATATTAGTTAATTATTTAATTCGATAATTACATCCAAATTTATTGATTGCTGAAAAAACTGTAGAATTGCCTATATGATCGCGTGGGGACCTCGATAAAAGAATACTCAAAATGTAAAGAGCATTCTAGTTCAGACAGAGACAGCTCGATAGGGAAATACCTTGTACACCAATCTGCTCTGTGCTTCGGTCAATTTGAATAAAACCATTCTTTAACAATTCCTGTGATTGATGAAATCTTTAGTGCTTATCAAAATGATGTCAAGGCAAATTCAATAGTTCTACCAAATGAAAATGCTGCATATTTAAAACTACGGCTTTTATTGTTGATCATTTGAACTTATATTTCAAATTTGGTGTCTCTAGTAAAAACTTATAGTCTTTGAGGTCATACAGACGGTTCAACTCTGATCTGATCAGGAATATATCTACTCTATGGGGTCAACATATTTTATTGCTTTTGATTATAGATTTCTAAAATAAACTATACAAATTATTGATCACATCAAATTAACTTAAACTTGTATATACAATTTTTGTCTCTTTTAGTCTGTGAGATCATTCAGACAAATAAATATACATATTTATACAAAGATGCAGACTTCGATTCCTGCTACATACATTTGCACAATTTTATCCTACTCTTTCTAACCATTTTTAATGGGCATACAAAAAATATAAAAATACTAAAGTGTAAATGAAAATGTAAAGGCGGACAAGAATAGATTCATTGTGTGTGTATTTATTTATAAAAAGGAGGTGTGTGCAGCCGCATGTTGCCATACTTGTTGACTTTACCTGCCACCAACGTGCCATGGCACGTACTACTTTATCCGAGTCCATTGCAAAGCCACTGAGATATTGCAAAAATATGCGTTATATAAACACTATCAGAAGACGCACCAAAACACACACTGTGCGTTTTCGAATATTATTTATATAGTCTCGACCTTTATTTCACTTATTTCAATATATGCTCATTAATTATTTAGAAAATACTTTTGAATACATATATACGGTACGCAGATATATAAACTTATATTATTCGCTTATTTTAGTTGGGGTGGCGTAGCGATTGTTCTGATCCGTTTGGTCAACACAGTTGGAGACGACTGCTTTGGCGACTCTTCGAAAAGCACATTTTCTTCACGAATCTTGAAATAGTGGCGCTTTTATTTTGGCTGGTACTCTTTCGATACTCTGGCAAGGGCTATGTTGAGTTCGTCGAGAAATTCGCAACATCAGTGATACAGTGAGCTAATAGGTAAGTTTGGATAATAATATGGGCAAGATTCTAATGTAGCTTAAGAAATATAATTATCTTGCATCTCTTATGAAAAAAAGCTGGAAGATTTTCCAATTTAATATTCTACAATGTGCAATTTTGTCCGCGCTTTTGAAGATTTCGTGTAAATATATATATATACATATATATATATTTATACATGTCATATAAAAAGTATACGATTTAAGATGCTCGATATTTGAGTGTACTTCTATAAAATACTAATTTCATTGCTTTTGACTAAGTGTATTTAATTTTCGGCACTCCACTCATATAATTTGTAACATTTTATTGTTATGCCAGCGTTTTAGGCGCATTTAAATGCAAAACATTTCGTATTTTACGTCAGACACAATAAAACAGTGCAGTGTGGATTTAGATGAGTTACAATTCGAATGTCCAAAGGTGAAAGAAAGCAACAACAACACGCCGATCTAAAAAAAACACACCCAAATCAAAGTATTCAATTCTCTTGCTAATACCTACTGATTAAAATGATCTAAAAGGATGAAATAAAAGTTGTTAAAATAAAACAGAGATAAGCTATAAAATATATATCAGAGTTAAGACTGTCAGATAGTACGTAAAATACTCTAGAAACGATTTCATAACAAACATGGGCAAATGTTATGCATCCGCCCCTAAATCCAACATAATAAATGCTTCCTGTAGTGCGCCTTACTTGAATATCTAAATGCATTTTGCGTGTGTGTCTATAAAAAATTGCTTAGCCGTTGCACTTGCCAAAAATGCCGTTCGACGACATCCAAATGCGTCAGGTAGAAGCATTTTAAATCATACAAAATAATTTAAACTAAATGCACAATACACACTTGCACGTTTATGTATGTACGTACATATATATGAGCTTGTACATACGAATATAAAAATAACTAGAAATTGTGTTGATCAGTTTCGCTTGAAAGCAAAAAACTATAAATAATATTTATCATTTTATCTATACAGTAAAATTATCCTGCGTCTCAAAAAAACACAAATCGTTAGCAATAATTAATTTATTGATCGATCAATTTTATTACAGTTATAATATTTATATAAGTTGGAAATTTAATAAATATATATTTCGTTAAAACTGTCTACGAATATATATGTTAGCATACTAAACAGACATATGTATGGATATAAAGCTTCTTATTTATACACAATATAATTTAAATAAAATACGCTTTCTACAATAACAGAGTATTTTTGCATCTACTTTTGAAAATCAAATCCTTTTGGGAATGCAAAAAGCGCTTTAAATATTATCAAAACGCAATGTGCATTTATAAAATATGTTCTTCTCTGCTGCACGAGCGTAATTGTAATTTAATGGCGTCAAATGCAGTTCAAATGACAAATAAACCTTTCGCCAATCACCCACACAACAACAACAGCATCAACAACAGGTCGGATAGAGAAAGGGAGCGAGAGCGAGTGGGAGAGAGATGCACTTGCCGAGCAAAGAGACGGAAACGAAGAGGATGATAGACACACCCACCCAGGGCAATAGAGGCGCATCACATGCTAATTAGTATTTTGTGCAGTTTGCTTTGCTCTGTTTACTATTTGTCGATTCCCCTTTACCGATCCACAATGTCAAGTGCAATCGTCGGCATTTGGCGCCGCCAAGCTTCGTGCGCTGCTCGATTTGGCACGAAGGCAACGCTCGTTAGTCGTGTGACTGCATCTGTGTGTGTGTGACTGTCCGTTTGTGTGTGTGTGTGTGTGTGTGCGCGCTTGTGGTCTGAAAAGGCTTGTTTAGAAAAATGTAAGTGCTCTCGGCAGCGATTAGAGCAGCCCATAAATTTAAGGGGCAAGCAACAATTGCAGTTTCTATTGCTGTTTTAGCCGAAGGTGTGTATAAGATTATTAAATGTGCACACTTACAGTGGCTCACAGCTTAATTGGTTCAGTCGTAAAATACAAGTACAATAGATTAAAAGTTTTTAACATTTGTAAAGGATATTTATCGATCAATAAATGTCTACTAATAGTTGGCAGTTGGATTAGTTACTCATATTTAATCTTTAACGCTCTATTTCTACAAGACCATCATCATAGCATTTCCCTTTCTCACAAAGCATTTCGTTACTGTACTGCACTTTAGAAGAGTTTTTAAGAAAAAAAACCTTTAAAACTCAACCTCGCAATTGTGCACATTTATAAGCAAAACTGTATATGTATATTTAAATTAACTTCTTTGTTTAGCTGTTTTCGACTTCGACCATATGGTACCAAGTTATATGTCACGAGGCAGACAAAATGAAATATTTATTGCGGATGCATTGGCCTTGATATGTCAAAAAGGTCGTGTAAATATTATTGTTGCTTCGCAGATTGCTCGACAGCTCGCACAGACGAGATAAACATGTCCGGTCTGAAAACATAAACAATAAGCGATAGGCTTCCAAGCGAAAGCGTTAATAAATATAAAGCATATATTATTTTGTTTTTTTTTTCAATAAAATAAACTTATTGAAATTTTGGACAATGCACGACCAAATACGTATCAGATGCGTGTATGCGATAATCAAAGTACCTGAGAATCTACAAGTTAAAATCTGAATCATAAATCGTCATGCTCAAAGTCTTTAGTAGGCCATTATCAAAAGCAGTGACTTCTCACGTGAACTTGTGGATTGGGTTTGCTTCTTAAGTTGTTGCTTTTTTATTGGCTTAGACGTAGTACGCGTAGTATTCGTAAATTACAGCCAAAAATTTCAAGAGCGTTGGGTTCGAGATAAGATTTTTGATCCCCAGTTGAGAACTAATGTGTAATAAATTAGCCCACAGATAGTGAACTATTTGGTTAACATTATAAAGAGTTTGAATTACTATGCTGGAGATAAGGTTGTAGTCATTTCCTAAACATTAGCATATGCCTAGGTATCTCAAATCATGTATTTTAATCATTTTATCTATCACACCTATAGCATCATAGCATACTTTTTGGTAAACATAAGTTAAAAACGTAAAATTAACATTTGGAAATTTTAATTATTTCAAAATTATTTTTAGATAGCACAAATTTCGAATTTTATTTTAAATTTCACTTAAGTGTATGAGATAAAACATATTTAGTGAATTTTAACAAGACGCGCTTACCTTTTTGATATCCGCAACCATATTGTAAAGAATTTATTGTTCAAATATTGAAAAATGTATTCAAAATCGAATGAAACTGTAAATTATTTGCTCTTAAGGTCGTTAATGCTTGTTATTTATTTAGCAAACTTATATATGGCTTTTATTTTGAATATCAGCTTTTTTTAAGTATCGAAACGTGTGAATGGACGCACTGAGCACCCGAGTTAAACTGAAATTCAAAAAGCAAAGGAAACGCGCTTAGCAGCAGCGCTAAAAGCAAACGCTTTTGACGCCGCAGCAGAGCGTCGACTGCGACGACGCGTCGCCAATTGATATGTGCACTCAGCGAAAAAAACTAGTAGAAAACTATCTACTCAAAAGTTCGAGTTTATTTCCAATGACTATTTCGGAATAAATTTTCTAAACTAAAAATAACAATGAATAAATGTTTATAAATACTATATACTACTATAATTTTTTTGAGTCTAAAACAGTTCGTATAACAGACTCAGAATGGTATAATTTGTAAAGCTTACAATGCCTATTTTCACTTATTATTGATGGAACTTTCTCCTCCTTTAATTAAATTTCAATACAAATATATTCCCGGGAGAAATCTCTTGTCTTACTCCAGATGTTCAGTGATTTGGCTATCTTTTCTTTATATTATATCTCACTCTTTGTCTCTTCTTATCGTTATTTTTTTACTTTCCCTATCACGAAGCTACAAACGCTTAACAATTTGTGGTCCAATTTGTTTTTTTTTTCTGGGCTTACACAATTCTTGGACCATTTTACATTTTTACATTTTTCCATACTATTTAATTAAATTGTTTCCATTAAATTGTGTATAATTTAATTCGCAACTTGAATTTCAAATTGTATCATATATTTTTATTTTTAAAAACCTTTTGAACTACTTTTTCAATCAAACCATGAAATGCATGCAAGATTAAACTTTATTACCTTAAATCAAGTATATTTAAATTAAGTTCTTAAAAGCATCTGTGGCTAGAACCTTGGATCATTTTCATTTATTGATCGAGCTCATCATTGTCAAGTGCGTGTACTGTGATCTTAAATCTAAATCAATTGACGTTTTGCGTTGCGTATGAGTGATTTTATTATTTATTAGTCATCAATATGAAGAGCGAAGCTCTCTTTGCTCATAGTTCGCCTGTACACGGTAAAGCTAGCGTTAGATCTCTGAAGTTGATCAAAGTGAACCTGAAACTTCTCTAGGAGCCGCTGGAAGCCTCTCTCCAACGCCGCCGACTTAACATCGCTCAGCTTTTCGAGCACATACGCAATCAGAGCCTCAATCAGCATCTGTATGCGAAGAGCGAAAGTTTCACTTGCATCATATTTATATATATTTTCACTTTTGACTAGCGTACCTTCATATGCATTGGCAAGACATGGCAGCGTTCGTGCGTCATGTGATTGTCACTTAACATTGCTTGGAATAAGACCGGATCGTTCTGATCGATGATGGCGCTAATGAATCGCATAAAGGCCAAGGAATGGCCATGCAAACGATGTAGATCAAGTTTGCCATCAAGGCGAAAATTATCAAATGTTGTATAATTCTCCATAAGAAAACTATGGGATGACAGTTAGTTGAGCCTTTGGCATACATTGTTCTATTTAGCTTACGTAAAGTAAATTTCCTTTCCATAGCGACGTTCGAACGGTTTGATTAGCTTCCAGGCCTGCCTGAGTGCCAATCTCTCATTCAGTGGAAAGCCGCTCTCATCATAAACGGGGCCAACTATCAGCTTTGGCAACTTTATGGGAAATATGGTCGAAACATCGATACCACTTTCATCTTCTGATGACAATTTTGAATTGAGTGAGGTTTTCGAAGTATTCTCGGCCATGATGCAATTTAGTGCGTATATTTAATAAATTTCTAGTAAAAAAGAATACTATATATAGAATATGTAAAATAAAATAACATCTAACACCTGTTTAAATATCAGGTTTACTCACAATTGATTGAATACAATAAGCCTATGTAATTTTGTATCTTAGTACTAAAAATAGGATATAAAAAGGTTAAGCACCTGCAAATTTATATACGCTTTAAAGTAAACAAATACAATTTACCACAATGTTTATTTCTTGCACAGAACGATCATGTGTAGTGATTTTGAAAAATTTATAACAATACAAAGTCTATAGTCATTAAACATACATATATAGTTGAAATTCTCAGAACCAGTAAATTTACAAACCCAGCTGATCAACAATAATGGGTAGTTTTTCCAAATAATCAACAATATACTTCATAGAATGGCGTTTGTTAGGTTCAGGATTCCAACAGTCGGTCATCAATTGTTTTATACCATTTGTACATTGAATTTCCAACTCGTCGAGCAATGGTCGTTCACCTAAGTTAACAAAACGGTCATTAGTATTTGCTTATGCGAACTATTTAGTCATACCATTTGTCACTCTTTTGCATATCTTTAAGTCGGATAAGTTTTCAAAGGGCTCTTTACGCGATAGCATTTCCCACACGGCTATGTCCCAACTGTAAACATCAGATTCCGCGGTGTATTTCTGACCTTCCATGTACTAATAGAATCAAGTAATTTAGATGACAATTGCACAAATATTAAGTGGAAATATAAACCTGTGGTGATTTATATGCGGTTGGTGTCCTAATATTCGTCGTCATTATGGTAGCAATTTTTCTGGCATGTGTAAAATCAGAAATTTTTAGATCTCTACGTTTATTTTTAAGATACATATTGTGCGGGTTTATGTTGCGATGAACAAGCTGTGGTGTCTGCGCATGCATATAGGCAAGAGCCTATTAGTTTGTGTAATGGGAAAAGAATTAGCAATCTTTCATTTTGGAGATGTTTATATTTGTACTACAAACTCACTCTGGCACATTGGAGCGACCAGTTAATCACATGCGCCTGCTCATACTTTATTTGTTTTTCGCAGTGTATTAGGTCGTGTAGAGATCCGCCATCCATGTATTCCAACACTAAGTACACAAATTCATTATTATACGAGATGCCATATAAAAATATGATATTCTCATGGTGCGCATTCTTCAGTTCCCTCAATTCTCTCTCAACGTTCGCCGTCACACTGTACTTCTTGGCAACAACAGCTTTGCCGCCCCAATGTGCTTTAACCACGTTGCCGAACTCACCGAATCTCTAAAATAGAAATTTAATATTAATTAATGTGCAATCTTCTGAATTTGGAAACCATACGTGCCTCACCCAATGCCAATTGATCAAAACGTATAGAATGATTCATTATTATTTTCGTTGATAATGTGAGAGATAAGCTATATACAAGAAAAAACACCGAATTTATAAGAACGTGTATAAATAAAAAAGTTATTCATTCGGTTACTTAAGAAATATATATAATATTGAATTATTTAATTGAATCGTAGATTATTTTTCTTAATTATTAAACTCACGTTTACTTTGACACTAATTTTCAGACTGCAGTTAAATTCCACCCAATTGCGCAATGCTAATCGAATATCGAATCGTGTATCGATAACAACGATTGGTCACCTGTAACGTCACAGCCAAACACAGCTGATTTCGCCAAAAACGTAAGCATGTCGCTGTCGAATCCATTTCGCACCGTTTTTCGCCTCCCGAGCCGGAATCAACGCATCAATTGGTTTCCCGGCCACATGACCAAGGGAATGCGACAGATACAACAGAAAATGCGCAGTGTCGATTGCATTGTTGAGATTCACGACGCCCGCATACCGTTCGCCGGACGAAATTCACAATTCTTTGAGACGATTACAGGTGATGGAAATTAATGGGAATTGGAATTCCATGATGTACTTTACGTTAATTCCTCTATAGGCAATGGTGTCAAGCCACATATATTGGTGCTGAATAAAGGGGATCTCCTGGGGAACACGCAACAGCGTTCAGTTCTCAAGCAGCTACGAGCCCAACAGCCTGAATTGCGAAACATTCTATTCACCAACTGTAAGGATCAGCGTAATCATGGTGTCCTCGACATACTGCCGCTGGCCAGCAAACTGGTGGCGCAGAGCAGTCGTTTCAATCGAACCCAGAGTGCCGAGCACAACATTATGATTATCGGTGTGCCAAATGTGGGCAAAAGTTCCATTATCAATGTACTGAGAAATGTGCACTTAAAGAAGCGGAGTGCGGCCCGCGTTGGTGCCGAGGCCGGTGTGACGCGATCCGTTGGCGAGCGCATCAAAATCCAAGAGCAACCACCCGTCTACATGATCGATACGCCCGGCATACTGCAGCCGTCCGTTACGAACGATGAGATGGGCATGAAACTGGCCCTCGTTGGCTGTTTGCCGGATCACATCGTTGGCGAGGATTTGATCGCCGATTACCTCCTCTACTGGCTGAATCGTCACAGGCGCCTCGACTATGTGCAACTGCTGGGATTAAGCTCCGGTCCCAGCGATAATGTCAGCGCCGTTCTCGCCGAATTTGCGCAGCGCGAGGGCATGTTCCATCGGGTCAAGCAATACGATGGTCAAGTGGAGGTGATGACAAATCTCTTGACTGCTGCCCGCCGATTCATCAGTTTCTTTCGCACAGGGCAGCTGGGCGCCATTAATCTTGACGCCGAATATAGCCATCAAAATTAAGTTTTATTTATTTTTTAAATATAATTTATGTATTTAGTTGCAAAGTGGGTAAATCTTAATTATTCAACCATTGGCACATCGATGGCGATGTGACCGACGCCTGGAACCGGTATGGAATAGGAGACGCCAACATTATCCAGCTCGGCTTCGACGGCATCCTGTTCGCTCTGTTCGACGATGGGCAACTCGATGGGCACTTGTTTTGGCTCCATCTGCACCACCATCAATGGCAATGATTGTTCGCCCTCAACGCTGCAAATGGAGGGCTCCACTGCGTCTGTGGGTGCGCTGCTGACGGCATAGCCAGTCTGAGCCGCAATTGCGCGCAATTCCTCGGGTACGCCTTGCATGCGCTTGTCAATGTACCCGGTGTAGGGAGCGATCTTTTGATAGTATTCGATTAGCAGCTGCGGATCCTTCTCGGCAACCAGAATACTCGGCACCAAATCGAACTCTTCGCAATATTGCCAGCGAACGAGGTACTTAGTATCGCCGGTGACATCGGTGGCGCCCATAATCTCGGCCAGCTCCAGGCCACGTTCGTAGCCGCGTGGTTTTTGTATTTCCTCGCATTTGGGCTTCTTTTCACCGCGTTTCTTTGACTTGGCCCGCGACTCTTCGAACTTTTGAATGAGCGCCGGGCAGTCGCAGTTCTCCTCCGGCTCCCAGGTGTTGTCCGCTGAGGTGTAGCCGCGCCACTTGATTAAATACTCCACTTTGCCATCGGCAGTGATACGTTTGTCCACAATGCGCTCAACAACGAAATTCGATTCGTTCCTTACCATTGCTTATGTTTTTCTTTATTATAACAAGCAATGCTTTTGTGTATATGTAATTTAGTAATGTGCAAAGCACCAAGCACGATATATCGATATATCGCTATATTCTGTTAAAGTGTAGTTCGATAAGCCCATTTTGACGGCCTGCTTAGAGACCTCAAAACTAAAATCCACAATGTTAACTCACTATTGACCTATGTGGATTCTGTGAACAGCTGTTAAAGGTGTCAAAATAATGAACTTGAATGTATGTATTTTAACGCCGGTTATCGGCAAACCACTTCGGAAGCGGCAAGTTCATCGAAATGGAAATAGTAAATTATGAATGAAAAATTATTTGAATCTTCAAGAAAACGTGTACTTATAATCGCCGTAAGAGGGAGAAAATTAATTCATTACATTTTCACCTCTCATCAGACCATTTTATTTTTGTTTTCCACAAACGAAATATACTTCAAATTTCGGTCTCGAAATTTATCGTCGACTTCTAAAGTGGGCTTGATCTTGTAAATTCAAATTCAGTGCTTCAAAAATTTAAACAAAAATGAACTAGCATATAAATCGCTTAAAAAATATGAGATGAGCATAATTAACGATTTTCGATTAAAACCGAATCATTTTCATATGATCCGTGATTAAATCTAGAATCGATGATTGTGTGAATGTCAATTTCCAAGCCGTGCGATTAGATTAAATCTCACCGCTCTGTCAAATTTTTATTATTAATTTAATAAATAATAACGATGGCCGAGCAAGATAAAGACTGGACGGATTGGGATCCCATGGCCCAGCACTATAATGATGAGATATCCAGCAAATATGACAGCGTCAACGAAGATGCTCATCGGAGCAATAAGCAAATGCACTTTCCATATTTGATTATCAAAAAGAAGAATGCATTTATTACGGATAAATTGCTGAGAAATTTCTTTGGAGAGACCATTATTTATGACATCGAGTTTCGCTCAGCATCTCGCGAATTTTTTGTTTATTTTCATAATATTGGGTAAGAATTTATTTGTGTGTTTTTAACTAAAGAAATTCTAGTGTAATCTACGCTAGATCCGTTGAGGCGGCATGGACAAAAATTCGCCAGTTTCCAAATTATGTCCATTGTGTGGAGGGGAAACCAAGACAAAGTCAATCCGAACTACCATATCTAGTACACCAAACAGCAGAGCCCGCCTTGGCTGCAAGTGAGCCCAACGCCATAGATTTGAAATCACGCATTATTCAGTTGTCCACTGGCAACAAAGCGCATCCACAATTCTTCAAGTCTCCCCTTGTGATCAAGGCGGACTACACTGCCAATAACTCGCTGTTGGCCGTAAATGATCCAAGTCGGCGCTATCTGAATGTTAAGTATGAGTTCACACCGGAGCATCTCAACCACGATATTGTTGAGAAAGACCAGGCCGTGTTTCACTTTCGATGCGGACGCTTGATAGTCACGTGAGTGGTCTAAACTTAAATCCTGGTATTTTTTTAATGCTTACCCAATTTTTATGTTTAGCCCCCAAGGTCAGCTGGAGCCTGAATCGCCTGTTGAGGAATCAAAGCTGGCGCTGCAGTTTGTGCAAAAGTGTTTGGTCTGCGATTGCTATACGGACAACAGTTGTCGTTTCTGTCAGATGCCCTTCTGCAATCCAGTCTGCTTTGATGCACTTGCCGCTGCCCACAAGCAGAGATGTGCCAAAGGCATCAGTCCTCCAATAATTGACAATACAAATGACAAAATGTTGACCAAACCAAATCTGCCACCATCTGGCAGCCATGTGAAGATCACCGCGTTTGAGCAGAACAATGTTTTGTATGTGCGCTCAGCGAAGGTAAAGGACGAGGTGGCCTACTACAAGCTGATCTCCGATGTGATGATGCGTGGCAAGGCGGCGTCTCCGCTCCGTAAGTTGCCACAGTGCGGTCAGTTGGTCATCTATAAATTCGATAAGCAAATTGTGCGAGCCACGGTGCTGAATGTCGACAATCCGCAAGCCATTTACGTGGTCAGCGTGGATTATGGTAGCGTAGAGATTACCACACTGGAGACCCTGTACGAGTGCAGCGACTATTTGGCATCCTTGCCCCGCCATGCGGTGCCTGTGCTGCTGCGTGGAGTACCCCGTCGCTATATGGGCCCTAATGTGCGCCACATGCTCTACGAACTGGACGAAACGTACACCTTTGTGATGAAGTACTCGCTGCCTGAGTTTGACTTTGAGATGGGCATGCAACGCGTCATCCTCACCGAGAGCGAAATGAATCGCAGCTTGAATCGTTTGCTCAAAACAATTGTTACGCCAGTGGAGCCATCACTCTCAGACCCTGGCTACGAAGAGAACGTAAGTGTTAATTGAAAGGGGAACAGACAACAGGATTCCAGCTGTAGCGGCTTATATTTATCCGTCTAATTGTTGGAATATCCTATAATAAGCAACTGTCTTCTACATTTTATTAATTGACTTCATTCGTTAAAATTTAGTCAACGTTTTGAATCTATATTTTTGGTCTGGGTTTTTGCAAAATCCAACCAATGAAAATATTTTAAAAAAACACCAGAGATTCACAATTTTTAAACAATCCAAATTTGTTTACAATATGAAAAGGTTTTTTAAAGTATGCAATAGCTTCACAACCGCATTTATACCAATTTGAATGCTTATTCTTAATTTTTATTTGCAGTATCTGCAGCACGTGCATTTGCCTACGGGGCATGGCATCGATTTGGTCATCATGGACAATACGTTCATCAAATTTGGGGTGATCCACTGTACCACATTGGACTTTGCCTACGAGGTAACACAGATGCAGCGCGACATACAGTTCTATGGGGAATCCATTGCCAAATGTGCATACTATGCACCGCCGTAAGTGCAACTTTAATTGGCTCACAAATGTATATATTATAATTCGAAATTTGTCTTTGTAGCAAAAATGATTTGTGCATTGCCAAGTATCAGGGAAAGTGGTGCCGTGGCCTGTGCATGGAACTGGTGGGTGATGGATATCCCAGCATTTTGTTCATCGACTACGGCAATATTGTACCAGTTCATGTCGATGACATACGTCCGTACCCGCCGCAATTTACATTCGCCATACTGACCACCGAATATGAACTGATTGGCCTGCCAGCCGAGCCGAGCGATGAGCTGTTGACCAGCCTGGAAAAGCATCTGGCAATCGGTTCGATTGTCAACTGTGACGAAGTCATGTACAATGAGCTGGAGAACAATTATTCGCTGCGCATAAGCGCCGTACAGACGCTCATGAAGTAATGTTAATCCTATTGAAACACTTGCCATTTTGCCTTAACCAATAATAAGTATAATTGAAATAAATAAACAAAATAAAGTTGCAAAAATTGCAACGAATTTAACTCTGCTTGCTAAGGACGAATCTTAGACTGGCCAATTCATCACAGTAAAATGTTTCCTGTAAGCGAAAATAATTAGAAATCACTTCTGTAGGTTAACGAGCTTTGTGTACCTTTAAAAATGCTTCGCTAAATGGGGGCTGCCATTGTTTCCAAGTTACTAGAGTCTGCAAGGGAAACAAAAGTTTAAATTGTCATTTAACTAACTATTGAATTCACCGACATTTTGTCGAGCTGCAATTAGCTCGTGTGTGGCATTCACATGCAGATTAAGTGAATCCGCGCAATCGACTAGGTCGAGTTCTTTTTGAAACTGACGCTCCTCCAAACAGTCAGCTGTGATTAACGTATACATTTGTGCATCACCATCAGTTGCCAGTAATCTCACCGCCTCCTCTCTTCCCCTATAATTATAGAGTATCACATGTTTACAGCAGCTCAAGCGGATTGCTGGCAACGCGCTAGTTAAGATTACGGCAACCATTGGCTCCTTGACATCCTCCATGCTGTCCGTATTGAAGATTTCTGCCTGTATTTGGTCTTTAGGTTGAATGTGGGCTATTTGCCAGCATTGACAATAACCTTTGATGATGTCCAAGCACATCTGACTGTTTGCCACAATGACACATTTCTCTTTGTGTTCCACAACCAAATTGTCCAACATTAGATGCACAAACTCAAACTTGGCTGAGTCATAGAGACCCATTTCCTGCCAGGGCGGTAAATGCGGCAGGAGCAACTCCGACACGAGTGGATTGCTCAACATGTGCTTGAGGAGAACCGGATGATCACAAATTTGTTCAGCTATTTCAACAATATGCGCTGATTCAGCAGGTAATTCCTAAAATTTCAGATTTTATATATAAGTATAAACATTTTTAAATTAATAAAGTTGCCGACGAAGCAAAGAAACCATTTCAACCATTTCATACCTTGCATAAATCTTGGCAATGATCTGCCAGCAAGCGCAACGTTTGATATTGGAGTTCTGCTGGTGACAGCATGCAAATATATTCGTTTAACCTGGAAGGTGGAGCAACTTCCTGGATACTGCAGCTGGAGCTTTCTTTGAAGGATTTAGATTCAGGGGACAGCTTTGGCTTCTTTAACATGTTCATCGGTCGTTGACATTTGCTGGCAGAGGGGAGCAGACCATTAGATTCCTCCTGCTGGCGGTACCAATTCTCGATTTCTTCTTTCCTTTGAGCGTCGCATTGCTCGACGGTGCCGAGCTCCTCCTGGATTTCGACATCCTTCATGCCGAATTCTAACAACGCATCTATTTCCAATTTCTCCGGCTTGAGGCTAGTCGGAACGTCCAGAACCTTGCCGATTTCGTCTTTTAAAATTGCTTTAGTTGCAGTCACCTCCAACGTTCCATTGCCTGTCCAGGTTTTATGTTTTTTTTTGGTCTGTTTGCGCCAGAGGATTAGAAAAATGCGTTTGTCCTTCAGCGGATTCTCTCCTGCATCGTACTTGCGTGGCCTGAAACCCTTGAGGCCTCCAGCTGTGCCCCACTGCATTTCCGAGGGCGCATAAACTTTCTTCTCTACATTCAATTCACAAGCAGTGGCACCCATTTTAGCTGCTCTGCGCAGTGATGGCGCCTGGGAACGACGCATAACAGCGTTCTTCTTTGCCGCACAAATAAAATTAAAGTTATGATAAACAAGTTGCTTGATCACTTATCGACCAACTGTACTCATCTCTTTGTGTTATCGATACTTGACTCATTTGGCACTGTTGACACGATTCTTTTCTGAAATAATTATATATATGGCAAAATATCAGCCGGAAATTTATTAATCTTGCGGAAGTTAATAGAAACAAACCTTTTCTTATATCGTTTTTATTCAATGAAAATAAACCGACTAGTCATTTAATATATTTCTGTTTATTAAAGCACTAAAATCTGTTGCTCTTGTCCGAAGCATTGCCAGCGCAGAGTTTAAATCGTTGGCGCCAAAAATGAACAAGATATAGCAACAAAAATTCACTGCAACGATTTAATAAATATGTATATACAAATTGTCTCTGTTGACAAGTAAATCACAAGCCGTCAAACTCTTCCCTATCGAAAGTAGTTAAGCCTCCAGCTCTGACAACATAGTTTATCACGCAAATGCAACATGTTTGTTGCGAACCCACTTTAATTTAAAGCCACGAAAAAATAACGGAATTCGTTGTTGTTGTTTTTGTGTTGCTGCATTGGCTTATTGCATACGCATATTCGCGCCTTCACTTGACGCCTAATGAAAAACCAAAAACCAGTTTCAGCTTTAAGAGTTTTCTTCCTCAAGCATGCGTTAGTCACACACACACATTGACATAGACCTGCAGCATTGCCAAGGTCGCTGTCATGAACATAAACGCTTTTCATGCACATACATGCATACAATTAGAGATGTGTGTGTTTGTATGTTTGCATGCATGCGAGCATAATGCAAATCGAATTGTAAATGGAACGGAACTTTGAAATGCTGAGTATTTCAACTTGTGCACTCATTTTTCATAATTCGTCATGCGCATTTGGGCACAATTAGCTAATTGGCAAAAAAATCAATTGTTGTTGCAATCGTAACTGTAAAACAATATTGTCAAGCGTCTAAGGCAGATCAGCCTTAGAATTCAACGCTTCCTCTACACTTCGCTAATTGGCATATAACGAAACAAATTATCTAAATAAATATATATATATATATATATATATACATATCAGGATGGAAGTGCAACATCGTCATTCGATTAATTATTGAGGCAGTGAGGTCATTGAATTTCACATCTACTCAAAGTGAAAGCCGAAAAATCAATCTGAATTTTGTTAAATTTAATATAAATAAAATTGAATGATGCGCTTTGAGACTGGAGTGCAACAACCGTTATAATATAAATCAATAAATTTGATTATATTCTCAGAACATGCACGGCACACATGGGGTTGATGGACCTGGCATGAGACAAAGGCATAATTTGATTATATAAAAACATTTTTGACAACATTTAAGATATTCCGTAATAATGATAGGAACCCAAAACTGAAAATATATTTTCTAACAGATAACTACTAACTTCTAAACATTAAAACAAAACATTCATTCGATTTATGAACGATTTCAATATTGCTTAGATTGGAGAAAGAAGTTCTCCTTAATACTAGCCTGAAGGCTAGCCATTTTTGTAATTCGTATTGTCTATAAATTAGAAATAAGATTGATATGAACCACAGAAAATGACACAATATTATTTTATTTTATTACAAGGCTAATTCTTTTTCTTTTAATATATATTTCAGAACGATTAAAAATAATTAATTACTATGCAACACAAAATAAAAATAATTTAATACGTTTTAGCCCAGCTATAAAACACATAAATATAATTGAAGGTAATTGAAGACAATTTGATTTACGAATTTTTTCACCGATTATACGGTATTTTGAGCCCAAACCAGTAGCTGTTCCGGTTATGACACATTTCCAACAATTTACATTTTCGGCAAGTTAATGCTCCTGTTGCTGCGGCTTTGAACTCATTTGATAACTTCCTCAACAAATTTTGTAATTTTAATAAACTCGCACGTAAATTATGTGTAATTCTTTGAGTGAAATGCTTCACGAGTAAAGTTAATAATTGCTTGCGCGTGTAGAGTGATTAATGAATGCACTTGTAATACCCGACTGGAAAAGTCAGCCACACGATTATAAAGTTTAATTGGCAAATAGTTGAACTAATATAGCATCAACTATTTTTAGCGCATTTAAATATCCATTAATAAGTAGTCGACGGCTTGGTCATCGGTCATGTGCAGACAAGGGCCCAAAACACTTTTTGCGTCAGCGTCATCGGTTTTTTCAATTCCTCAAAGTGGCAATAACCTCAGGCCGGGCCAGGGCAAGCTGAGGCCAATACATTTGCTTCAAATGATTGATAACTACTACCATTTCAATTAAGCTGGCAAAACTCAAAAGCAAAGCCAAAAAGAAACATATAAGTAACAAAAGAAAGCCAAAGAAGGCAAAGTACGCGAAGCAAGGCAATTTGTTAATTGTTTAGTTGATCAGCCACCAAATCAATGGCAATCGACAATTAAAAACGTTAATTATTCAACGGCTTTACAACAATTACCAATTGGCCAACTGAACTTGACCCCAACGGCAACTGAAGACAATGCAAAATACATGATTTATACACAACTACAAAATAATATTTCAAATTGATTTGATTTTTGCGGTTCTCTGCCACTTGTTGCATCGCACAAAAAGAAGGCGATTTTGCGGCCGCCCCGCGTCCGACACCTGCTGACAAACTGAACTTGAACTTGGTATTTCAATTAGCCAGCTATTGCCAAGTCCACCATTTCTGCCCTCTCTCTCCCTCCCTCTCTCTCTACCTCTCTCTCTCTCTTTCTCTCTCTCTCTCTCTCTCTCTCTCTCTCTGTCTCTCTTTGTCTCTCATTGTCCCCTCTTTCCGACAACACATGGCTAGAAATACAACAAACGCTTTGCTTGCATAGCTGCGACAAGTGTGCAATTTATATTTAATTGAATGCATTAATTTCGAGGGCTGTTCATTCAGTTTTGGAGCTGTTCTTTGCATTTCAAATAAAATAATGATTTTAATTAATAGTATTAGAATAAAATCATAAAAAGATCTTGCCCTTAACTCAATAAAGTTGTTAAGATTGTTTTTTATTTTATTCTAGACTAACAATGAATGTGCTCAAGAGATAATGACTGTAATGTATGCTCGATTAGTATTAGAGCTGTTCTTTTGGATTTCCAAAAAAAAATACAAATTTTAATTAAAAATAAAATACACAAATCAAGCATAGAATAAGATGATTCCAAGGTCTTGTCTTTTGCTCAATAAAATTGGCAATGTTGTTTAGATTGCTTGTGTATTTTTTTATAAGTTTGAAGATAATGTTTTGAAGTGATGAAGCATGTATTATATATATTATATATTATATATATGCTTATAGAATGTGATCGAAAATATTTAATTATTAATCAAAAAATGTATTTATTCTATTGATTTTGCTACTTCCTTTTTCAACAAGCACAAATTGAACTAGGCAGAAACTACAAACATAAACACACTTATTTGATGAAACATCCCTCGTCGGCAGTTATTTGATCAGCCAAAAAGGTTCTTAAATGTCAAGCGTGTTATGTGGCACATACTCAAGCAATAGGAACAGTAAAATAAATATATATGATGTATGTTATATAGTGGCAAAACCTTCTATTCAGTGCTTCCGGCAGGCAATTCGTGTATTATTATTATGATTTTGCATATTGCCACATATTTAATCATAAACGTAAATTGTCATTTAAATCAAGTCAACAGCAGTTCGCTCTCTCGTCTTACTACGCGTAGCCAGAGCAGCAGCAATAACAACAACAACAACAACGAACAGTCAAACAAACGGACCAACAGGCCAACAATCACACAAAAGTTTCACGGTCAAAACGACAGAGGCGGAAGAAATTGCCAAAGCCTCAACTGCTGAAAATACAGCAGCATTGTTTTTGTTGCTGCTGCTTTGTTGTTGTTGTTGCTGCAATTGTTTTTCACCTGCAATCAAGGTGTTTGTCAGCTTTCCTACCATTACATTTGAATTGGATTTGCATATGCACCCATTGAGAGGCCGACTGATTGACCCGATTGAAGTGCAGCACTAGCTTGAAACTGGTTACCGGAAAGCACTCACTAGAAAGTTGCATTTATCTAATTTGCTTGCCATAGTCCGCCCAAGAACAACGACCATCACGTGTCGCACGTAGGCCAACAGCGATTGCACTCAAAGCTCAAAGGCGCTCGAGTGACAAAGAAACCAACAGCAACAACAACAAAAAAACTCACTCACAAAAACGCAACAAACAAACAAAGCGAACGACAGCCACGTCGACGTCGGCAACGGCAACGGAGCACGCTTGCCATGCTTTATATAAAATCAACTGAGCATTTCTGTTGGAATTCATTAAACGTTTTACCGCACAGCTCGACGTACGTACGTACCATATACACACACGATCCGACGAGTCCGCGTTAGAGGCGTGCTCCCGCAACCAGGCATTACACTCACTACACACAGACACACATATTACTTTAAATATTCAGGCAGCTGTCAGGTGAACAGCATCCAGCTCATTGTGTTATTTATTTTTGTATATTAGCCAAGAACGCGTTTGACTTTCAGTTTCATTTGAGTCGCGTGAACGCAAAGAAGATTTATTTCAAAATTAAGCATCAACAAATGCTAATGAGCTTTAAGATTTAAAAACAAACCAAAAAATAAAAAAATTTTAAATAATATAAACAAATAAAATCGTGTGTCGTGTTGTTGTTAAGCAAAAATAATAATACAGAAAAAGAAAAGTGCAGTGCCCAAATAAATCATTAAAAGCGAATAAATTTTTGAAATATTTTGTTAACTAATTGCAGCTCAGCGCACAGCAAACATCAACAAATACAAAAACAAAAACCAACAAAATCAGCATGAAATTCGTAAGTACTGCAATGCAAGAAAAAGTGTAAAAAAGAAAAACAAAATTATTGCATTTCTATATTTTGCGTATGCGCAATTTTTGTTTGCAAGCAAAAAAAAGTTTGTTGCCTAAGTCTTTTGTTTAGTGACAATTTTCACAGCATTTACATTGATGCTCAGCTTAATGCGAATGCAATAGAAATAGCAATAGCATTGACAAGCACACACACCACCATTCACCAACTCAAATTGAGTCTACATATTTTTGGCTTTAAGGCTATTGTGGTATTCAGAATTTTTATTGGCCACGTGAATTTATGGCCAGCTCTGTTGACTGTGGCGAGCATTTTGTCGGCATTAAAGACATGACAAAGCTACACCGCAAGCATATATATATATATATATATATATGTCTGTTACTATTCATAATCGTATTTAAATATACTCACACAGAGATAAATATGCATATGCATATCTGTCTGTAACTGGCTATTAAGCTGTTAAGTCGCAGACAATGGACTTTGCCTGGGGGCGTGCCACATCTACAGCTCCATTCAACATCCAGGCCATAAATTGTACAGCATATGAAATACATACAGTATGTTATTATGCAGTCAAACACGCATTTAACAATTTCCGCCTAGCCAAAATGTAAGTGTAGGCTATAAGCATTCAATTTGCAGCATATACAACAATTACACGCAGAAAAAACCAATGCAAATAAGAGTGAGGGGGAAGTTCAAGTTCATGTTGAAGGCCGCGGTCGCAGCAGACAACTAGCAGACACTTGTTTACAGATCAGGCAACAGCAGCAACGCAATCGCAAAAAAAGAAAAAAAAAACGTGCTTGGGCATGCGTTTTGTAACTTAATTGAAAAAGTGCGATACACACGCGACAATACACACACACATGTGTATGTGTACATGCCCCAAATCCAGAGTCAGAGTCACAGTCAAAGTGACCAAAACTGGCGCTGCTGCTGACCAACTTCTTGGCCATTGCGTGTGGCTCGCAGCAACGTCATGAATGTGCATAAGTGTACATGAGTGTGCACGAATGTGCGTGTATATGTGCAACCATAAATTAAACAACTATGAAAAACGCCAGCGTTCAATTCATTAGAGTCTTATGTTATGCAATTGCAACTTCTACTGCAGCCGGCACTCGACAGTCGGCAGTGGTCGTTTCATCCCAGCCTACATTCGTTGGGCACCTTGGGAACCGCACACAGCCTGCTGGCAAATCGCTTTCGATTAGGCTTGTTTAAAAAAGAAAAAAAACCAACGAAAAAAAGAGATTTATTAATTGCTCGACAATCGCTTTAATTCATTGGCTTAATCGTCGTTGGCATCGCCATCAACTTGTCCTCGTCGTTGCATTTTACACGCTTTGCGTGTAGAAATTCAAATTAATTGCCATAAATTACAATTGCCTTGCGTTGCGCTTGGCTTCGTCCGCTTTGGCCCGTTTAGGCCAAATACACACACACATGTCTATATGGTCTAATGAAGATGTCTCGCTGCAATGTGACACTTGCTCAATACACAAAACACACTCTCAGCAATTGTCATGCATAAATGCCAGCCATCATTTGACTGTGTGTGTGTATGTGTTCCTGAGCCACGCTAAAAAGTGGGCTTTGCATGTACTTTATTTGAAATTCACAGTTGAATTCACACGCACACTGCTTGCTTAGTTCTGAGTGCTTTTATTATGCTAATGCTTAATAAAATAATGCACATATTATAATGAAGTTAATTAATACTTATTTGTGGGATATATTTACATATATTTAATATCTATATAATATTTTTAATAATACAGAAGTATTAATTGTAACTTTCAATGACACCCGAACTAGAACGTCTTAATTTTCGAAAACCTTCAATAATTTTTAAAAATAAAAAATTTAAATTATTAAATTCAACACTTTGAGAAATTTTTCCCATTTTCGGCTATTTCGCGATTAAACATTTAAATTCTTTAATCAATCAATCATTTAATCCAGTCAAGTTAAGTTAAATTATTAAATTCAAAACAAGCAAGCTTTTTTCCATTTCCGTGTAAATTTCGAATTTTTTCTTATATAGTTAATATGACTCTATTTAGTAGTTAACATAGTTAACGTGACTTTATTTAGTTCATTTCATTTTTCCTAAAAACTCATGACGAATCCTCTGGCCAGTCGTGGGTGACTCTCCTCCAAATACATTTGAAGCAATGGCATCCAGTACCCGTAGCCGTTACCATGTCATTTGATATCAGGATTCGCATCGGTCGCGAACAACAGTTTCTGTTTCGATTTTTATTTATTTTTTTTTTTTGTTTGAAGCTATTTTTATTACGATTCGGTTAGTGCGGTGCGATTAGCGTTTTTCTGAAACGCGCAGCTGTCGCAATCAGAGCTGGAGCCATGTTCAAGCTAGTCAGTCACTCAGTCAGCCAGTCAGTAAGTCAGTCAGTCAGTCAGTGCGCATGGCAAGTGCCTGGCGTACACATGTTCCACATGTCCAGCCACAATTTGGAGAGTTCGTGGTGGTGGTGCTACCCACATGCGAGTGGTGCGCGTGTATTGTGGCTTGCAAAATAGTTATGTTAGATTTATCGTCCGAGCGGACTCGGGACGGGGCCAAACCATTACCATATTTATAAGGCATGCCAGAGACAGTCAGTGGGTCCGTCAGTCGGTCACTCAGGCATAGTCGACAAGTGCGTTGTGCGATATTATTTTGTCATGACTTAAAAGCTACAAATTTGCTACGAATTTTGTTACAGCATGAACTTGAACTAATTTTGGGAGCAGCGACAGACGTCGCAGCAGCAGCAGCAGCAACAGCAGGAAAAGGAAAAGTGTTTCGATTCTCACGCTGACCAGTTTCGACAATTTTGCACTTCCTAACCAACGAACTGTGGCAAATTGATGCTTGATAATTGCTTGAGCAATTGCGATCAGCGGGCAGCTGCTCAAAGCCTCAAAGTCAGACACAATCTCAGGCCAGGCGCTGGCATCATTTCCAGCTATTAAACACAATTGAAAGTAATTTAAAGTTGCTGTTGCTGTTGCTGTTGCTGTTGTTGATCTTGTTGCACCTACTAAATACAACTCTCAATTTGACTTTCGGCTACAATCGAATAAGACATCCAGGCCAGGGGAGCCATGAGTCTGGAGCCAAAGCCAAAGCTAGAGCTCAATGCTTCCGTGTTGAAAGTCAATGCACAGTTGCTCAATCGAGCGTTAACCCGGCCAATATTAGCATCTGAAGGAGTTACTTGCTGCTGCTGCTGTTGTTGCTGCTTTTGTTGCTGCTGATTGTGGGCGTTAACAATCATTAACAAGCGATAACAATGTCCAACTTATTTTCATTTTTGTAGCTGCGTAAACTTGAGCGCATTTCAATTGTTCAACATTCACTTTTGCAACTGTCCAGAAAAGTGTACATTAAACAAAATTTGTAATGCTTGCGCTTGGCAAATGACAATCCATTTAAATAAGATTAATTAACGCCCCAGCTGAACTGAACAGGCCTCATTTTCCATTTTTCTTCTGCACATGACTCATTTTGTATCCCATGCAAATTTTTTGCTTAAACCTGCGGGTATCGCACCATTGGCCCGGAACAGCTAATTGAAAGTTCATTTCGAGTTTATTATGATTTTTTATTTTAATGTTTTGAAAATACCAGGCTCTCCGGTTACCTGTTGGAATGGATTATTCAATGTTTTTCTTTTGTGCTTCAGCTTGTAAAGTAATAAAAATAATTTATTTTTACTACACATTTGAGCCAATCAAAATCTAAACGCCAATAAATGCCAGCGCAAAAATGAAAAATCTGATTGAAAAACAACTAAAAATTTGTGCAAATTTATGTGCTCAGCAGCCCAGATACCCTGTAAACAAAAATCATATTAAATTCAACTTAAGTTGCCCATAAAATTAAAATTATCTGAAATAAGTTAAACAATTTAATTGAACTTTATTTATAGATTTTGGTATACAACATTTTATGGATTTAGATCTGAACTTTTAAAATTGTAAATGATACTTGAGCTTACTTTGCAGCAAGTGAAGTAATAATTTACACAGAAGATAGAGCAATTCTTGAAATAAATTATTTATTGATTCTCCAAGGAGATTGAATCGATGAATTATAGTACACCCATGAGCTTCTGTTTCCAGAGAATATATAGTCGCTGCTAACAAGGCACTGTTGTGGTTTCTTTTTTTTTCTATTTGTTGCTCTTGTCCAGTTGTTGCTGTTAGTAATTTTTTTTATTTAGGCTTTTATGAGCTGGCACGGGCACGCTCACATGTTGCTGCACTTAATCATTGTTTGTGGGTGGGTGGGTTTTTCGCATAAGCCGCCGTTGGCCAACAGTCTACAGTTGCTGCTGCTGCTGCTGCTGCTGTTGTTGCTGCTTTTGTTGCTGTTGTTCTTGTTTGTTGCCATGTTTGCCCAGCAAACTGCCAAGCATTCCAAGCGCCGCCCAATTACGAAATCATATCTAAGGTCATTTGTTCAACTAATTTGCACCGGCTTCTATAAGGGTGGTGAGGGGTAAAGTGGACTAGAGCTGCCATATGGAATGATTGTAATTTCAATACAAACCGTTTTGTTCTCATGTCTCAGCGTCAAACAAATTAACTCACATTAGCGTGCTGCACGGTTTTCGAGTGGCAATTTAAGTGCGGATTCCTTGCGGCTAGCCGCAAAAAAAAGTGAACCAAAAAAGTATCCAAGTACTGGGCTTAATTTATTTAATTTGCCTAAGCGATCACTTTCAAAATCTGCTGTGGCTACACTCACAACTGAGTAGTTGTCCACAACTATGCGAAGAATGACCAAATGAAATATGTGGAAATGTGGTGGAAACGCAGCCTCCGGCCCGCAGCTGGCGACATTTTGACGGTTTACATATGTAGCATGCCACAGTGTCCACACTAGCTTCCAGGGTGCGGCAGCTCCACTTAGCGAAAGGACGCCTAAGCAAGCTGCTCAAACTACCCTTAAGACTTCTTAAGCTCAAAAAAACCTGGCTTATTGTAAACCTATTAAAACGGATATCTCATTTATTTCAAATAATTTCCATTTTAGCTTTTCCCATAATCTTTAATGAGTTTTATGCTCATGCAAATTAACTTCAAGACTTACACAATATTTTTGCTTAGTGTAATCATTGTCAACGCTGCAAAGATTCGACTTCAATTCTCAATTTTGTAATATTGATAATTGCATCCTCAAACCAAAACTCGTTTTGAATATGTAAATATCCAACTTCTGTTCTAGTTGGTAACTTGAATCTAAACAATTATTTATCTCAGTGTACACACAGTTAAATATTGATTTCCTTTATGTGGATTTCAAAACTGAAATGTTTTTTTTTGCATTCATTATAATAGATCAAAAGTATACAGCCTTATAGCCAAGAGTTTTGACAGCTGATCACCTATTAAATACTCCCACACCACAAAGGTGTTATTAATCATGGTTTAAATGAGATCGTTTAATTCACTGATAGCATATATGACAAATGTCATGTTGAGCTTCTAAGCCTGTAAACTCTAATGTGGCAATAGACGGCGGGTCCACGACTCGGAAGACAAATATGCAACAACAACAAAAATAACAACAACAGTCATGAATTAATTAAATTCATTTTCACAAGTTGGCGAAACTTTAAAGTCTAGACGTAGGCAACTGGTCGCCTTGTTTGCATATATTTTTTTTTGATTATTTACTTCCAAGACATTTTTCAGTGTTCGCTTTTATTGTTTTTGTTGTTTGCTATTGTCGTATGCATATTTTTGCTAATAGCAATTAGCGTTGTTGTTGTTGCTGTTGCTGTTCTTGTTACAGCTGCTTGTGATTTTTTTATGTAGGGTGCTCGTAAACACTTTGCAGCATATTAAATCATTTGCAGTAGCTCAAAATCAACAACGAAATTTGCTTGCTTAGATTAACATGCTGGACAGCAAAAAAAAAGAGATTGCGCATACGCCCTGCAGTGCAATGCCGATTGCAGACTACGGGCGCGGCCCATTAGGCAATTAATGAAGCAAAAAGCTTTAAAAAGCCACAACGAAACCAAAACATGGCAAAACCCCAACAATTACTCGGTAAATATGGATGAATGTGTGGGCACAAATCCGATTACAGAAAATAACAACTGCACACACTTCGATTAGTATTCATTCGATGATGATGAGGCAGTTGTATTTTGAATTTTGGACGTTTTGCAAAACCAGTTCTAATAGCTCTTTGCAGGCCCTGTGATTAGTGTCCAGTGGTGAGCCAATTGCGTGACGGCTTTAAATAAGACATTAGACGCAACACCCGCTACACTTTGTGGCACAGTTACCGATGCTGCCAATTTCAGCGCCCCAGCCTGTCGACCATTCAATGAGAAAACAATAAATTCAAGCGCCTCGCGGACAGCCAGATATATTTATAACCACAGAGCCAATTTGCACAGCATGCTGCATTGGACCCATTGATGAATGCCGCCGCAAGCTTCCACAAGAGCTGACCACAAAAATAAAAAAGCAGACAGTTCGTTGCTCCTTAACGAGCTGCAGCTGAACGCTTATCACTGCATTAGATTCGATGCATGCGAATTGGGTCAGCGATTTGTGAAATTGAAATTGGAAACTTAAGTGAAACTATATAGTTGGCAATTGTCATAAATTTGCTTCCTATTCTTATGCAATCGCCGCTAATTACACGTATCTCGCGCTCTGCATATGAAAAATGGCCAAAGAACCGAAACGGGCTATTGGCTATTGGCCATTGGCTCTCAGCACTTGAAACTTGGCCCGTGCTCGACTCAAGTACACTTGAGCGGCATTCTATGGTTTACTGTTGCTGCTGCCGCTGTTGCTGGCTTAATTGTTTTTCATATGCTTAGCTCCGCTTTGGCAATGACACACATTTCAATGGCTTAATCGCTTTGACCGTATTTGTCAGCCGTATTGCCAAGAAACCAACAAACTGCGCGCATTAACCATATCAATGTCTATTCTATTGATTTTGATCTCTCTCCTTCTCTCTCTGTCTTTGCAGTTAGTCACCATCGCTGCTCTGTGCCTGTGTCTGGCTTTTGCTGCTGGCCAACAATACTTTCTAGGACAGTTTCCTAGCCGTTCCCGCTTTGCCTTCGATCCTCTGGCGCTGGCACAGCCCTCAGCGCCCCAGGTGCGCGATCCCCGCCAGAACAGAGGTAAGTTTGTCCAAAATACAGTTATCTTCTGTAAAACCTTCGGGGATAAAATATGACTGTATACTCAGCACAGAAATAAGTTTCAAATCAAAAGATACTAAAATTAAATCAAATTCGGATAATTTTAAAAGTTAAAAATCAAATCAAAATGGTTTTCCTTCAAATTTCAATAACTATCTTATTTTTCAATTTTTTTTCATAACTTATAATTTTAATCGCTTTTTTCTCATCTCCAGGCATAAGTTAGTTATACTTTTTCATACATTCTGATATTCTCTATATTTGTGTATTATAATTTTTCTTGTTTTTGCAGGACCCGTTGTGTTCCCACCCTCGCCTCCGGATGCAATTGAGGAGTCAAGCGGTGTTGTTGTCGGCGCCTCTGGTTTCGGTTTTGTGCCCCCACAGCAAAGTAATACACTGAAACGCACGGTCTAAACAATAATAGATCCTAGGCCATTCTCAAGTCACATGCACATATACTCACACTCACACACACACACAGACACTAACATACAAAGCTTTATTAGTGCAATTGAAGTAGTGTTTAAATATGAAGTCTTTCTTAGCTTATGCAGTTGTTGATGTATTTTAATTGTTTAATTATTATCTTTTAATTTACCCTCCAACCCGCGTCCAATTCACAGGCACAATATTTGGTTAACTGCACACACACAAGCACACAAAAAGCACAAGCACACACACAACCCCACACACACACACACATGCATATGCACACTGCACTCTGTATTGCCAATGCCAAATGCAGCGCCGGAAACAGAAATGCCCATCACCGTAAATTGCAAACCAATTCCTATTTAAGCACCCAAGCAGTTCCACAAGCCGCTCCAATCCCAGGCCATCCTATCCTACACCCCATCCCAAGCCCACACACACACACACCCATAAGCACCCACGCATACGTTCAATAATAATAATGTGTAATAATTAAATTGTTTATTAGGTATTATTTAGTTGAATTATTGTTATCTAATTGCAAACCCATCAATTTAATTATTATTATTCTGCTTTTTTATTTATATTTGTATGTTCTTTTCATTTTATTTTATTTTGTCAGATTTTGTATAATTTTAATTTTCACCTTTGGAGCTTTTACATTTTGATTTTATTTTATTTGTAATTCGAAATTTTTATATTTTTCGTTGAAAACCATCTAAATTAGAAATAAACAAAAACTATTTTACCAAAACCAAAATGCACATCAAACTTTATTTTTCACATATCTTATACAATTTCAGAAATTTTACATTTTGATTTTATTTTGTTTGTAAATCGAACTTTTTTATTTTTAGTTGAACACAATCCAAATTTTAAATAAACAAAAACTATTTTACCAAAATGCACATCAAACTTTATTTTTCACAATTTTTATTTTTGTCAACTTTTGGCCAGTCAGCACTCGACTTGTTTTTCAGTTATTCTTTTGTAGTTTGTGGTTTTTATTGTTTTTCTTTTAGTTTTTACATGCAAATGCACCACTTTGGTTTTTTGTTGATATTATCGTACGTTTTTCATGATTTCTTGTAGCAATTATTGTAAGTGCACACAAAACAAGCGTCAAATTAACAAAGTCAGCTTTGAAGTTCAGCGACACAAATCGGTAGTAACCCGAGATAAATGTAACGACGTGGGCCACACTCTTTAATCTTCACTCATCACTTATCGGCTTTAGCTTTCGAGTGGGCACAAGATTATAAGGTACTCAAAAGAGATATTGTGGAAGTAGAGGAGCACTTCAAAAGAGAAAGAAACATGGATATTAAGTATTCATCGAAAGCTGCTGTTGAAATCTGGCGAAACAAGTGTATTTGGGGTTATCTTTTGCATCCACCGATCTACCAATGACCATATTTATGATTTTTCCGCATTACTTTTATGTTTAAAGCTTACGAATCGGTTCAAAGTCTTTCAACTCATTTAAAACTTAAGCCAAACGATATAAACCGTTTAGCTATGGCTCAAAACTGGTTTACGAAAGTAAATTTTATGTTTATGCTTATTCGACGACAAATTTAATATTTTAGCATTTAGTTTTACATTCCAAGCTGTTGTCAGTTGAGCTGTTCAAATATAATTCATATATGAACTAAAAATGAATGTGTACACAGCTAAATCGTTTTAAAATTGTTTAATGCTATTGCAAAGCAGTAATTAAGTCAGTCTCAAAAACCCATATTATATCGACATGGCAACAAGTATTACTCAGTTTTAATTGGCCCGCACTTTGCATGGCTGAGCTGCATGACAAACAAATCATTCAAGCTATTCAACCTATGCCATTTGATATCGTTTTATAAAATTGTTACCAAACTAACCATATAAAACATCTCCTTATCATCTCTAGATACAAATGTGGCCAATAACCAAACACACCTTCTGCATTCTCCTTTTATTAATTTATTAATTGCGAACTTAGCTCTCTCCACTCAACAAGTTTTACTATCGCCTGGGCATGCCAGTCAGCTTATGATGATTAAAGTACCGCATTGGAAACGGCAACAAGCGGCTATAAAAAATGAAACAAAAACAAAATAGTTATCAACAATTTTAACGACAAGCAAATGTGTTGGCCCCAAGCAACAGGTGCTGCAGCAGCAGTCAAGACTTGAGCCGCATATGGTTATAAATGCTGCCTGTCTATGAGCTCAATGAGCACACACACAACAAAATATTTACATAGTCTATGCGGATTTTGAGGGAGATAGATAGGACAAGGAGAAAGAGAGAGAGAGAGGGGGGGAGGCAGTGAAACTAATGCTTTGCAAAATATGTTTGTAGTTTGTATTTTTACTTTTGTTTTTCTCCTTGTATACCCTGTAAACTAATACAATTATTTTGAAGGGGCATGTGCATGTTTGGAGTAAGCATGCTGTAAGCCTTTAGTTAAGGGTATCTTGCAGTCGAGCAGCTTTGATTAAAGCAGTCTTACTTGCTTTTCTTTGTTTTTGGTATTGTTTCTCTTTTTTTGCATATCGAACGAAAAACGAAATGGAGCAAGTTTTTTTTTGTTTTTATTTTTGTTTTTTTGGTTGTATTATTGTTGGCTGAGCCTAGTGACACAAAAAAGCAGCCAATAGGCCAATAAGCTAGAGGACTTGGACTTACTTAGTATACAAATGCATGGAAAGACATTTCACAATGAACAAGCGAAAAACGAATAAATGAAAAAACAAACGACACTAAGTTGAGATAATTTTTACAATTTGACAATTTATGCACGATTGGCGACTGCTTGGCTGGTAGCCTGGTAACCTGGCTGCCATGGTAGCCGCATAACCGATACCATTTTTCCAGCCAGCAGCAGCCAAATGGCCATTGTGCAATTAATTTTTGCATGCCCAAAGTTCTCTGTACGAAACACACAAACACACACACAACAACAACAAGTTACGCAGCGCAATGCTTCCCGATGAGGACTGCCTGTGGCTAGACGGCTGTGGAAAGTGCAACAAACGCGTTACTAGATTAATGGTCAAATGCTCTATGACCACAAAACTGACGCAAAAGCCGCAATTGTGGCACAGACAACAGTTGCAACCGCAGCGAATGCGAGCAATTTGCCAGCCACCCCCACTAATAAAAATATATACACCAGGAAAACAAATTGAGATTATTTGCCTAAAGGAAAAATTGATTGATTTGATGAATTAGTAGACATATTCAGATGCACACGCACATTTCCCCCGAGATGGTTTTAATGCCACTGCAGAGGCAGATATATTCGACTCTATAAACATAAAAAAAATCATAAACTTTTAGGTAAGAACTTTTTATCTAAGTGTAGACAGCTTGCAGCGGGGTTCATGAAACAGGCATTCTACGCTGCTGGACACATGCCCGAGCAATTGACAAGCTGTGATTGACGAAGCGCTTAGCCTTCAACATGTGTCGGCTTTGGCCAGTTGACGCCCACACTTGGAATTTACCAGTTGGCAGCAGCAGCAGCAGTAAAAGTCACACCACTAATCTCAAGTGCACCCGCCCAAGCCTAACATTATTAATTGTAAATTGTTGTTGCAATCGCACTCGTAATTATGCCAAGTACAAAATGACCGCCAAAATCTAAATTGACAATGCTTTTTGTTTCTTTCTGTTTTACCTGTTTCACTCTCTTCGCAGCGGTGGCAGCTGTGGCAGCGGCAGCCGGCGGTGTTGATCCAGCGTATTTCAGCACAACATTTCAAACGCCCGACACATCGTATGCAACATTCAACTATTACAGCAGTCCATATAATACGCGATACACTTACTTCTGAGACTGGCCGGGAGTGGTGGGCTGGTCCCGAATCGAGTCCAGGAGACGAGGCGAGTCGAGTCGAGGCAAGTCGAGTTGAGTTGAGTAAAGTCATGTGTAAGTAGTCAGTTAATGAGGCGCCTAGGAAAAATATATATCTAATGCTGTTGTAAATAAATATGTAAAATATGCAATTTGTGTTTAACTTGTGTGTGCGTCGAGTGGGCAACAAAATACCCACAAATCTATTGGTGTTGGCTGTTAGCAATTGTTTAAGTATGCACAACAAACGAAAGACTCAGGAAACGAACTTGAATGCGCGCAAGCGTTAAGCAAACAAATCAGCTGAGTTATCACTGTACTGTGATGTTTACTGTTGCGTCTACACTCACAGAAAAATATATAATCTCAATTTTAGAAAATAAATGAGCGACAAGCCGCTTAGAAAAAACAAGCACTTAAATTAAGGATAGTAGTTTTTAGAAAATATAACTCTAAAATTCATGGTTATCATTTGTAAATTTTAATCTCAATTTTTCTAAAACCTAACCACAATATTCAGAATTGATTAATTATATTCAGCTAAATTTGTAATACTATTGTTTTGGAGATTTATGATATTATATAAATAAATATTAATTAAGTTTGGTTTTAGTAAATATAAAAATAAGCTTTATATACATACTTCAAAGTTTTAAAATCTAGCGATCAGTTCGATTTAAATTCTAGGACATACGTTGTGAGAGTGTACTACTTGAGCATTTGTTTTTGTTACGTATTGCATAATTAGAAGCTTGTAATATAGATGCAATTGAATCAATGCGATGCTTATCGTTGGCTAAGCGGCAACGGCAGCAGTTAAAACTATATAGCTCAGTTCGGGGGCTGAGGCTGTGGCTGTGGCTGGGGCTTGCCATTGAAGTGTGAACCGAATACGCGTGATCGTCATGTATGGCTATGGGATTTGGAATGTTTATTTGTTTGCTTATTGTTTTTGCTGCTGCTGCTGTTGCTGTTGCTGTTGATTTTGCACTGCGAATTGCAAGAAATCTGTGCAAGCGTTTGCCTTTGCATTTTGCGACAGAGTGACATGCCGCAGCGCACAATTGCATGCTGTCGTTCGTTATTGTTGCAGTTGTTGCTGTTGCTGTTGCTGTTGCATTTGCTGTTTGCCATTGTATGTTAAATTACGTAGACGCCTATTATAGGCCAGGCCGGTGTGCCCGCGGTGTTAATTTCCATTGACACTGAGACTGGGACACACAGCAGCAGTGGCAAACGGCAAATAAAGCCCCTAATTTTTATTATATTTCTTTATTAACGCGAGAAGTTGCAGTGCACAGCGACGAAATATCAAAGAAAAAATAGGTACAATTCTCGGGCACACAATTGCACAACAATGCAAAGCAAAGCCAAGCAACAAAACCTTCGCAGATCATTAGCAGTGGTGGTAGTGCAGACGGCATGATTCACAGCACCACCAACTGCAACAGCAACTGTAAAAAAATTGATACCAAAACGCGACGAATCAACAAAAAATGTAGATGTTTGCCCCGGACTTGTCATAATTTGTATTAAGTGCAAGTAAAATCGACAAAAGGCCAATCGCAATCAACGATTGCCAATTGGCAGGCATCGCGGCGTTGATAACCTTGTTGACCACAAGAATTTTTAAAGCAATGACAACTTGCTGAACGCTTGAGTGCAAGCTCAATTTATGTCTTGTCGCCGCGGGCGATAATTGAAACCATAACCGTGTCCCACGTACATTTTATAGTTTTTATATGGTCGCAACAGCGAAGTTTGAACCTCAGAACAATCAGCCCTACTCAGTTTCTTTCTCAGTTTCAAATCGTTAGCTTCGCCCGGTTTTTAATTAGCTTTGCTACATAACTCACACTTTTTCAGCAAACACAAACACATACACACACACACCTTTCTGGGAGTTTCGTTTGGTAAATCCTGTGTAGCAGTCACGTAGACCACAACCCAAGCTGACCTTCAGAACATTTGCATTAATTGATTTGTATTTTAATTCCGGTTTTGCTCGCCGATTAGAAAATACCAATAAGATTAAAGACCCTTTCGAAATAAGCTCCATAATTCTTTATTCAATTAATATTAATTAAATTGTCTGTTTTAATTGTTATCCAATTGGTTGCCTTTCTAAACCAAAAATACTGGTTTGTTTGCTCTAAGCGGATATTCAAAAAACCGTTACTATATCAGGTCGATGTAAATCAACACTTCACTTGACAATCTATCGATATTCATGTGGCTTACTTCTAAATAAGTTGGCAGCCTCTGAGAACAATAATCGGCCTGCCGCCACACTACACATACTGTAGGCGAATTTTCTAGACCAATGCAGTGGCAAATATTTGTAAAACAGGAAAGATAACCATGCTGCAATGTTACAATAGAGGTTGTGGACAGCGCTTCGATCCCGCCACCAATTCGGATGGTACATTAAATGCCGAAACAAGAACATAGACGACAATACAAAATTCATTGTTTTATTTTGCGCACAGATTCTTGCCGGCATCATCCGGGTGCTCCGTTCTTCCATGACGCCTACAAGGGCTGGTCATGCTGCAGTAAAAAGTCGGTGGATTTCACAGAATTTCTGAACATCAAAGGCTGCACCTTGGCCAAACACTCCAATATTAAACCTGCCGAACCGGAGAAGCCGGTCAAAGACGATAAGGAGGACAGCGAGCCGGTGGAAGTTGCAGTGCGTGCTCCCATAAAGCAAGCGCTGCCAAGACCAGCCATAGAAACGCCATTAACTGTCCTGCAGCCAACAGTGGCTCCTGCCTTAAAGGAATCCATTGATGCATTGAAAAGCATACCAACTGCTGCGCCCGCTGCAATTGAAGCTAGCGAAGAGTAACTAAAATGATCTATTTAATTTTTTTATTTCAAAATCTATTGACACATATTTTTTGTCACAGTGGCATTGCTGTGGGCACCAGCTGCAAAAACAATGGCTGCACTTACTCCTACACGAACACGAGCAGCGACTACGGCGAGTGCAGCCATCATCCTGGCGTACCCATATTCCATGAGGGCCTAAAGTTTTGGTCGTGTTGCCAGAAGCGTACCTCGGATTTTGCACAGTTTATGGCCCAAAAGGGCTGTGTTTATGGTCAACATAAATTTGTTAAAGATGTAAGTGGCCACAATGACATGAATAAGATGTACCTACTTATCTATTGATGCATGACAGGACGAGGACAAAAAGGTTGTCACATGCCGCTACGATTGGCATCAGACGGCTACAAATGTGGTTGTCGCAGTCTATGCCAAAAAATATCATTACGCCCAAAGCGTGCTTGAAGTGAATCCGATTCGGCTGCACATAATGCTGGTATTTCCAGAGCAGGAAAATGCCAAGTTCAACTTGGACCTGGAACTGCGTGGTGTAAGCTAATTCTAATTGTTTGAGTCAAAAGTCGAATTTTAAATAACGCTTACATTTTTTATGCATAGATTATCAATGTACAAAAGGCTTCGGCACAAATGTTTGCTACCAAAGTTGAGATTACGCTACCAAAGCTAGAGCCAGGCTCATGGTCAAATCTTAGTTTTCCACGAGAACGACTGCCGGCCGCAGTAAAAACTTCTGCTCCATGCAAGTCAAATGAAGATGGAAGTGATGACGAGTTCTTCGATCTGGACGATATTGAACCTATTCGTGGAATTAAGTTATCCGAAATGAGTATGCAAAAGCCAAATGGTTTGGATTAATTTAATAGCAAAACTAGCATTTTATTTGAAACACCAAGTGGAGGCCTCGCTGTGTGCTGAGCGCTGTTTTTGTTCACAATAAACACAAGAATGCCTTATAGAAAATGTATTTTAATATCGCAGAATGCCGCCTAATCATCGTCGTCATCGGCGCCTGGCACCCAATCCTCATCGTCGTCGTCATCATCCAAATCCAGTTCGCCAATATCTTGGAACAATGTTTCATCGATTTTAACATTCTCGATATTCTCACCGGCCTCCAGCAGAAACTTGATGTCCGAATCGTTCAATGTATTATCGCACATAAACAGCTCCCTGCCCGTCAGCTTCTTACAATCATTGTTCTTCTCCCGTTTGGCAGCAATGCCCGTGCTCTCCTCGAACTCCAGTTTCCATTTCATAAATGTCTCGACAGTCACCCGCGTGCCTTCGAATTTCTTGCGTTCCGCCTCCTCGACCTCTTGCACCTTGCGCGCCCGTTCGTCCTCCTGGTGCTTCTTGTGCTCGTCCCACTGCACATTCAGCCATTCCTGGGCACTGCTCACCAGCGAGAATATCATTTCCATGCCAATGTTCTCCTCAATTGTAAGACGTAGCTGCTCGAGCAGTTGCGCTTCGAAAGTGTCTTCAAAATTTTCGGCATCCTCGATTTCTACCTGCGGTGCTTCATCTGGATATTTGGCTGTGTATGTGAACACCAGTTTGCAGGCCAAACCCTTCTCGACGTCCTCCGCTGAATCGGCGTAGTACTCCTCTGTCGCAATCGGAATTTGAAATTTGTGGAAAGGCTCTGTTTCTAGGACTGCAAGGGACAAGTTGATTTTGGCAATTAAGTGTTTGGTATTTGGACGAGACGAGATGAGATGAGACTAGCGAGTTACCGTCCATTTCTCCACAATATATGGAGTCGAGAGCTTCTATCTCACTGCTCTGGTCTTCTTTGTAGTTGCGGCTCATTGTGGTATTTTCTAACTAGTTTACAAAATAATAATAAAAATGTCAGCGATGCCGTGTTTGCCTCCGGTATCGCTTTGAGGTTATTTGTTAGGGTGGCCAAGCAACGATCGAACAGTATGATGCCACATATCAACAAACTAAGTCAAAACATTCGATTTATTTTATAGATATGTATTATGCATATATATTATAATAAGCAAAAACAATTATATGCACACAGGCTTACACAGTGGAAATGACTAAAAACGCATGTATGTCATTCAGCTTAGGCATGACAGGCGCGCAATTGGGCGTTGCCACTTCGTAAATAAATACAGGGCTGCCATACATACGATATTTTTAAACTACTTTTGAGGGATGTTATGATAGGTTAGACCTCTCATTCAAAAATATAATATATATATAAGAGAATTGTTGCTTAATCTTAGATGAGATAAAAATACATCCTTGCCACCCTAACTTCACGCATTCCTTGAAAACCAGCAGAGGCCAAGTTAGAGCCCTTTTCTCCCTTCCCCTGCTGCAAACTTGCAATGTTTTCCACCGTTTATGTTATTAAGAATATAGACAAAAATACGATGATTAAATACTAATACTGTAATAATTATAATGAATTAATTGTATTGAAATATGTTATCGTAAGAAATAAATTATAAACAAAAAGACGAATAAGAACAGTCGTCCTGCAACAGATTTTTGTAAGCCATTTTGAAATTAATGCTCTGGTGCTTCCAATCTGAAAATACAAATAAAAAAATTTGCAAGTGAGCTAAACAATTACAAATAAAGCGCTATTAAGCATACTTATGAACTGTTATTAAATTGCTCGCATCGATTTTAGTCTCCTGGGGTGTAAGAAAACAATACTGACGGTTTTGATAGTCCGTGCCCTCTTTAATTAGCATTTTCGTAATAAAAGTCCTGTTCACCTCATCCTAGAAGTAGTCAAGATTAAAATATATGAAAACCGACCAAGAAGTTCCTTAAACTTACAGTAAAGACATCGTATTCATCCAAGAAATAAAATGGATGATCGGAAATACTCCAAAGACCTTTCAATAGAGACACTGTGGTGAATGACCTCTCGCCACCGGACAAACTTTTCGTATTTGAAGTCTTATTAGCACCTGGTGGGTAAACACTGATCTCTAACGACTTCTCCGTATGATTGGGCTCCATCTCGCCATCAAATTGGCGACAGGCGAGCGCTCGCTGCGTATTTTTAAAACAAAAACAACAAAACGTATTATTTATATTGAATAAAAAGAAATGAAAAAAACGAAAAAAAAAGAAAACACAAATGTAAAGATTTTACCTTAAATTCAAATGCAATCATGCTAAAGAAATGATATCGTGAGCGAATAAACTTCTGTGCCTCCGCATGATATGAAGTTCGCAATTTGCCCACAATACTTAAAATACTATCAAACTTCTCGGTTTCTGTTTTCAGACTATCGCGCAATGAGGTCAACTTTTGCTGAACCTCGTCGTAGTTCAGATCCATCGACTCATAATGTCTTATTTTAACTTTATAGCGAGTGATTTTATCGCGTATCGCCTCTTCAGATTTCTTTGTGGCGATAAAATCACCAGATTTTTGTGCAGTCTGCCGCTCATTTTCCAGCTCCTTTTCCAAATCCTTTTTATCTTTGAGCATTGTAGTGAGAAGATCGTTAGTTTGCTTAAAAAGTCTTTGGTTTTCCACAAAATGACGATCCAAATCACTCAATTTCTTTTGTACTTCTTTGATCGCCGTTTCAGCATCTCGGGCCTTATTTTTAATTGCGTCGAGAATCCTTTCTTCGCTTTTAGCCTCTTCTTCAGTACGAGCCTTACGCTCGTTAAGATCACGCAGTTGATTTTGCAAAACTTCACGCTCCGCCTTACATTTCTCAATTTTCTCACAGCTGCTGGTTAAGTGAGTTTCCTATATTAATAGCAGAAAAGCAGGAGAATATTAAATGATTTCCATTGGAGGAGCGGGTGGCTAAAAGAATCGGCCCAACTTACCAGAACGACTAGAGCGGGTAGTTCCCGATATTCGAAATTCTCGATATCCATAATTTTTTGCAACGCTTTTGTGTTTGCAGTATGTTGGGCATTGATCATATCATTTTTGGTGCTTATCTCCTGACTGACAATGTCCAGCTTATGTTTAGCATTCGCATACTGTGGCTGTATAGTTGCCCCACGCTCCTTCAGACTGTTCTGCTCCGATTGCAGTTGTCGAATGCGGTCATCCACATTAACCTGAATGTAGCGAGCGGGTGTGATTTTAATCGAGTACATGGCATAGTTGGGCGATGGACAATACTCTAGCCCCAAATCGGGCACCAGTACTCGCGTCAAATGGGGTGGCACATTTTCCGAGTTCGATGTAAGAGCTTCTGCCGTCTCCTTGGAATCGGTCACCAGCACCGTCTCAATGCGCATCGTATCAATAAGATAGTTCATAACGACAGGATCATCACAGCTGCAATTAAAAGCGAACGGATCAAATTAAAGTTCAGTTTTTGTACCCTCAATAAAACTCACTTTATTAAATCCATTAGCACAGCTGTATTTGATGATCTGGATTGCACCTTGTACTTGGATACATTGTAAACCTGATACGTAAACGCACTGGTTATGATCGTGGGTATATTGCGACCCAAATATGATTTTTGCAGCAGAGCTCGCAATGATATGCGCTCCTTATCTGTGCTAACAATGTACGAGCGCAGGCAGTTGAACAACTGATTCTCAACCAGATCTCGATACTTGGGATTGGGTACCGTTATGTACATACCGATGGGCCCACGCGGCATACTGGAAGCATTACTCCCACTGTATTGAACACTCAGAGCATTGGATACTTGCATCGCTTGCTCACCATATACTGACATTTTGTTGGACTTGTTTCTTAACAGAGATTCCATTTCCCATTGCAGGTTTTCTGAATGAATGCATATTTCAACGTGGAACTCATTTTTGTGCTTTATGATCACTTAAAAGCATGTTTACTTACGCTCCGATTTACGCAGTTTGCTCAGCTCATTCTTTACGGACTCCACTTGCTCCTTGGTAGCTGGCAGCTGATTCTTTATGTCGTTCTGTTCGTCCCTTAACCTGGAAATCAGTTCCTTACCCTCGGATACAGTCTTCTTGAGCGTCGCCAGTGCTGCAGCATTCTCTTCTCGAAGTCTTTTAAATTCAGAATAGTCGGCATGGTAGTTTTTCATATGACTTTGACAGCCTTCGTATGTGGTTTGCTCCTCCTTTAGTCGTCTCTCCGCATTCTTTATGCCTGCCATTGTTGAACTAATTGTAAACAGACACTCTTGAATAGTTCGTTTGACGGCCCTCATCTTCACGTCTTGCTCTTGGTAACTTTCCATGATCCGGGACTTGATTTCGTTTAACTTTCTATGAGTACGGATTGTTTGAATATATAGTTAAGCATCAGTTAATTGGCTGACATACTTTAGCTCATCGGATAATGTCTGCTGCGTGCAGTCCTTTTGGGTTGTCTTCTGTGATAGGTCAGCGTTTTTCGTCTCAACTATTTTCAGTGTATGCTTCATTTTAGCGAGATTATCCTGAATTTGGGACACTTTTCGCCAAGCCAGCATGGTCGTAGCCTCTTTCAATTGAGTCTAAATAGATGGAAATTAAATGTACTTATTATTTATTGTTCACAAGAAAAATATATCGCCTTACCTTAATTGTATCTTTATTCTTTATTATGGCCAACTTTTCCTCTTCTTCGTGGTACTTTTGCTTCAGCTTATCATTTTTCTTTGTCACAAAAAAAAAATATATATATATAAATTTAAGAATTGAATTATTGAACATAACTCTTACCATTTTGATAAGGTTGAGATTATAATTAAAGAGTTGACCCTGCTCATGACAGGAATTTAAACTGGCCGCACATAAATCCAGCTGCGTTGCCTTCATCAGCAATCTATAGTTCGAGGCTGGTTCCAGTCTGTTTTAATTTAATAATTTATTGGAAATAAGTTTTAAATTGTATTAAAAAAGGGATCTGCACTCACTCCTTAAGAAATTCACGAGAAGCTTCCTGATTGAGCACAAAGATCGGATTCTCCACCATAATGGTAAAGAAGAGAAGCATGCGCCGTATTTCATCCAGTTTCTTGGACACGGTCCTCCTATGAGCGTCTTTCAACTCATATGTGGATGACGATTGACGGATGTGGCGAACGACCGTAATCTGCGGCCCATAAATGTCAAAATTGTATGGTCGAGAGCCCGTGTTGCACAGTGTTAGCTCAATGGTTGCACTTGTCTCTCCGTTCTTAATTAGCACTTGCAAGAAAGAAAAAGAAAAAAACAAAATCATTATATTTTTGATGCTAGGTGCATGGTATGGTTAACCTACTCCGTATGCTGGTCGCTCGACTCGTGTTTCGAGCGCTACCGGCCAGTCCTAAGGCTAGCGCCGTGATCACCGCACTTTTGCCGCTTCCATTGCTGCCAACGAGAAAATTGATATTCGGCCCAAACTCAATAAACAAATTCGAATGGCACATGAAGTTTTTTAAACGTATCGACATTAATTTCCCACAGCGGTTAAATGGGCTCTGAACCCTCAACCCAATCTGCAAATAAATTTAAGTTAAATTGTATTATGTATCGAATGTAAATCGATTTACCGTGGGATTTTCACTAGTAACAATTCTCTCAATTGCGCGCTGACGAACGTCGCGGGAAGTGGTTGGCTCCATCAGCATTTCATCATTTGTGGTCGCTTCGGAACTTCGCTTGGATCTCTTGTTTTTGGGCGGTGAAGGTGGATCCTCTGAATCACTGCCAGACTCGATTGAAGCTTGCTTCCTTCGAGCTCTTCCGCGACCCATCTTTGGTGTACTATAATCACAAAAGCAAAAAATATATATATATATATATTTGCAAGTACACACAAAAAATGCGCGGGCAACTCCGTTAACCACATAGTATGAGTAGTTTTCCGTTGTCGCATACTACAGTGCTATTATTTATGTAGTTTATTTACTTACATTATTTTCACTTAAGCTTGTATCGGTTGTAATCTGTGCGCATTAAATGCTTACTTTTTATTTTAATTTGCGAATTCCACCAAATAACGCTATTTGTGGCATTGCATCAATTCCGCCATGTAAGTGTGACCAAATTTGAATATGCTGATAATGCGTTAAGTGGGTTTGGTTTCTACAATTAGCACGACAATTTTTGGCGCCTAATTTCAGAGCAAGACATTGGCAAATCAATATTAATATTCTGATAGAAGGACGAACGGATATGGCCATATCGAATCGGCTGATTCTAATCAATAATATATACATATACACGCCTTCAATGTGTTGCAAGGGTATAATTACTAAAATAATAAAGTACCAAGTACTTGAAAAATACTGCGACCGACTACTACCCAAATATCGCACATCACCATTAATAGCATGCTGTGTGACATCCCTAAAACTGCATTCAAGTTTCGGTATTCCCATCATATTTGTACTATCTGCCTAGGTGACGAATCACAATGTCTGACTCGGACGACGATTGGTTCAAAAAGGACGAAGACGAGCTTGTACAAAATCTGGAGCAACAGGTGAAACAACAAGTGGTTAGTGAGACGCAGGAGGAGCACATTGAATTCTACAGCCGCGCCGGTAAGTAGACATATAATAATATTAATAATTAAATATATAGAAGCTAACTGAGTATGCCAACAGATCATCGCATGGAATGTAGCCTAGAATCCAGCGATGCCAGCAGTGCGTCGGGTCGGTTTAACATCAGCGAGTTTGCAAATGCCCTGAAAATGACGCCTCTGAAGATGTTTCTGTATTTTATGACTGAAAATCGTGATATCTTTAAGGATCAGTTGCCCGCCAAATATTCGCAGAGGCGAGTATCGTTGTATGTGCAGATCCTAACCGTGTTGGGCCAATTAGAATTGGGCGGTTTCGATGAGGAGCTGCTCGCTGCGTTTGCCAAGCAAACCGTGCTGCTGTGTCACGTGAAGAACTTTGCCATCCGGCTCTTTGAGCCGCCTTCTAAGGGTAACCTGGATGAGAATTCCGAACTACTGTTGCGCAACATAAAGTGGTTACTAATACGCGCACACAAGCTCGGCGTTCTGGAGGAGACCGGCTACGAACTTATCGAGCATTTCAAAATGCTGCTCGCCCGCAGCCAGTTGCCTGAGTTGTTGAAGCAACCGGTGTTCATTGAATTTGCCCAGGAACTGGCGGTGCTGCAAACCGTTCAACTGCATGTGAAGCACGATATCTATCCCAAGCTAGACGATTTGCGGGGATCCGAGACGAATCCTGTTATGTTGTTGCCTGCCGCAGCCGCCGATGTTGCGGGCTACATAAATTGGCAGCGTCAGCTGCTATGCGAAGACTTTTTGCAGCCATTGCGTGAATTCGTGCAACGTCAGCGTGCCCAAAACTATATCGATCCACAGCTGGAGCAAAATCTCTTCTTACCGCACACGGAGCTCATACTAAATCCCCAATTTTCCGAAGCGCAGAGGCATAGCCTGATATTCATGGACTCAATACCAGCGGAACGCAACGACAAAGTTAAACGTTATAAATTAAGCCATTTGCAACTTGAACTCCTAAAGAAACTTAAAACGGGCACTTTATTGTGCTTCACAAGCAGCTATGATTTTGACAATCTGATATTGGCCACCGTCGGATACACTGAAGCCGAGATGCTAAACCAGGGCTATGTAAGGCAATGTTGAATATCTCATACTACATATATAGAAAGATATAAAAAAATGCAATTCCTGTTTTAGTTAAGCGTTGAGATTGCTAAGCAATACAATGTTGGTAATATCTATGGAAAACCACTGATCATGTTTGAGACGCCTGTCTTCTTTGAACCGTATCTGCGTGTCCACAATTATCTGAGCACATGCAGCGCTGATAACTTTCCCATGCGCCGTTACATTATTGAAGGCCAGGTGAGTTGGAGGATAGCAGGATGTTTAATATTTATGTTATATATGTGTGCCATTCTGTGTTACAGCTTGAAATCCATCCGCCCGCCTACATCAGACCCGATGCTCAACTAACTTACAATGGCGTTAAGTTTATGGCTGCGAAGCCTCCCAAAGAGACGCAACTTAATGATATGCAGCGAACGGCTTTGGGTGCTGCGCTCTCCAATGAATTCTGTCTGATTCAAGGCCCGCCCGGCACAGGCAAGACTCATTTATCCATTGAACTTGTCAAAACATTGCTGCAGAACGCCGACCGCTTAAAATGGGGACCCATTATTGTGCTGACCTACTCGAATGAGTCGCTGGACAAGTTCCTGCTGAAGGCGGCCAAGTACACGGATAGCATTCTGCGGTTTGGCTACCAGACGCGCCAGCCCGATATCAAGCGATTTAATGTGCGCACAATGATTGATGAAGAGCTGGTGCCACATCGTCTCAAGAAAATTTGGTGGTTGGTGAAGTGCGAGTACAAGGAACAGTTTGAGCGATTGCAGACTCTGCATAAGAGCTTCGATGGCAGTGAGGAGTCCTATGTGGCCATACTATCGGGCCAGGAGCAATTGAATCTGATTGCTGAAAAGATAAACACTCTGCGCAACATATTTCAATACTATGTGGCAAGGGACAAATCGTTGCTGGCCATGACCACATCGTGTGCGGCACGATTGAATTTTTTGTTTCGCTTGCTGCAGAGCAAATGTTTCATCTTTGAGGAGGCCGCCGAGACACCTGAGACGCATGTGCTGGCCTGTCTAACGCCGTACACGCAACACGTCATACTCATTGGTGATCACAAGCAGCTGCAGCCGCATACGGGCAGACATCATACGCAGCAGGGATTGCAAATTTCGCTCTTTGAGCGTCTGATTACGAGTCAATTTCCCGCAACGGTGCTCAATGTACAATATCGCATGCGCAAGTGTATTGCCGAGTTGCTGGTGCCGATCTTCTATGATGAACTGAGCAGCGACAACTCCGTGTTGGAATATCCCAATGTGCCCAACATGACATCAAATATGTACTTTGTCAATCACACGCATCCCGAGAAGCAAGCGGTAGATAAAATCTTCTTTTGTAAATCTATCAGCTTCTTATTTTTGTAATTTGCAGAGGGAGTCTTTTGTGAACAAGCACGAAGCTAATGAGTTGGTCAAACTATTGTTATACTTGAAGGCGAACCCAAGCGACATTGTCATCCTATCGCCCTACAATGCCCAAGTCGAGTATATTAAATCAATCCTGGCAATCCGGCAACTATACTGTGTGGTAGCAAGTGTGGACAGCTATCAGGGCTTGGAGGCCAAAATTGTGCTCTTGTCGCTGGTGCGCAGCAATTCGGCTGGTCAAATTGGGTTTCTGCGTCAATTCAATCGTGTCTGTGTTGCATTATCACGTGCTCGTTGGGCACTCTACATGGCTGGGAACATGGAGACGCTGCAACGAGGCAATGGAAAACTTTGGGGTGCCATCAAAAGCAAACTGCAAGCGGCGAATGCGATAGGTACGGCATTCCCATGCATCACTGTGGCGGAAAAAGTGGTCAAAATTGCTAAAGACAAAAAGTAACAATTATTTGTCATAAATAAAATATGGTTTTTTTTTGTATCTTCAAATGTTTGTTTTTTAATCTAAACGCACAGGTTTTTGAATGAGTTTTCTTTCTGTGATCAAAGTTTTCCGTAAGACGAATGAAAATCATGAATTTGCTTGTCTTTGTTATTTTCAGTAATGTATACACTGAAAATTGATTGAACTTTCTTGTTCTCAAACCGATAATTATCTTAATGCACATTACTTTTGTTGGATTGCTATTGCTATTGCTATTGCTACTTTAAATATGGTATTATGTAATTAAAAATTGTACGTGTGCTGCACAGTATGTGTTTGGTGTTTATCTTTGACGATAGTAGATACTGCATTAATGACAACATTTTGAATCTATTGATGCGCAATACACTTATGAACTCATGTAAGACTGTATTATACATATTTATATATAATATATATGTATATATATTGTTTTTGTTTTGTTTGTCCTGTCAACTCGCTCTTTTGTCTACATCTATTTTAGACCCTTAGTGTAATTCTTAGTTCGAATTTGCAGACTTTGTAACTTTATAAACATCTGAAGTGGGATGGCACCTGATGTGTCCAAACATTTGATCAGCCTGCTTATATATTATAGTATATATATATAGTATGTATGCATGAGATTGAATGTACATTATGTTTGAGAACGCAGCTCTACAACAACTATGTATGTATTGTAAGTACTATGTATTTAAATGTGGTTACTCTCTCTCTCTATGTCAAAAATGTTTGTGGCCCAGTTATTTTTAGCGGTTTAAGGCAATTTTGAAAATCATCAATTTGTATTTTTAATCGGTTTTTGTTTCTTTTTTCTTAATTTTTACACAATAGTTATGCTTTTCTTTTCTTTTTTGCATTCTTTATACTTAGAAGTATCGTGTTTTTTGCTTATGCTCTTGTTTGTTTTGTGTGTGTGTTTTTATTTTTGTCAGCTTATGAAATACGCCACATTAGAATGTGGCTTACAAGTGATAGGTTAATCAATGTGTATTTATATAGTTTATTTGATGATAAAACTGAAATTAAAAATGATAAAATTAATAGAACGAAAAATGCGGCTTTGCGAGAGCAGCAATTAGGTTGTAGTATTGATTGTATTGAGGATTATCCGCTGCACTGTGTGCGTGTCCATAATAGACCCGACCCGACCCGAACCATCTATATCTATATAGCACTATCGGAGGGCGTTATCCGCTGTGGGTCGCATTCTTAACGCACTTTTGACGAGACAGCGCACAGATCAGCGGATCCTCCACAACTTCGTCATCTTAGAACTCATATGCGTGTGTGGTGTGTGAGTTGTTTTTTTGTGTGTGGTTGAGTGTGATTGAAATCAAGCCAGAATTAGAACTAAACTATAGGTTGAATTATTAATGAGTGGCGACCACGAGGTTGATGTATTGAGGTTGATGGTTGGTTGGTTGGTTGGTTGGTTGGTTGGTTGGTTGGTTGTTGGTTGGTCGAGCATTTGGGGGATTCATGGAAAGGGCTTTTGGGGCTCTTTTGGTGAGGTTGGGTTAATCGTTTGCGGTTTGCGTAATGTTCCATGGGGTGCGGCTTGACGCATGTTGCTGCTGCTATTGCTGTTGCTTCGGATATTATTGTTGTTGCTATTTTGATTATTGGTCTTGTTCCTATTATTGCCGCTGTTGCTGCGTCCCCGATATCTGAATGGCAGCGTGCTGCTGCCGCCGCCGCCGCTTCCAGTGGCTGCTGTCCGAATTGTTGCCGTCGATATTGTTGTAGCTGTTGCTGTCGTCACCATGGTCGATGATGGCCTACCGCGCCGAGTCTATTGCTACCGTCGATTTATTAGCCCGTTGGGAGGCGCCTGCTGGCTTGCGGTGTGCATCAGCTCCAGTTCCACCAGCAGCGGAAAATGATCGGAGGGTATGTGCGGATGTGGACAGCCAACTACTTTATTTTCGCGCAGCCACTCCGTCGACACCGGCCCCAGCAGGCCCAACGGCACCATGCCCGTCTTTGTGTAGAATATATAGTCGATGATGCCCTTGAAATCGAACGTATAGTTTGTGTGCGGCATAATGTCCTCGCTGTAGGCGGAGGCAAGCTTAAAGGAATGCGTAAACTCGTTGGTATCGTTGGACAGCAAGCGTTGCAGGCACATCTTGTAGCCCATATCCTTGAAGTCCAAATGGTCCATTGCAACGCGGCCCTTGCCCAGAAACTCGACGACGCCCGAATCGGGCAGCGAATTGAAATCGCCACAGAGCAGCAGTTGCACACTGTTCGAGTCGTTCTTGTGGCCCGGCCGAAAGCTGTGACTGGCCTCGTCAATGATCGTCTTCAGCTCGTTGCTCAGCATCATTGTCTGTATGAGTTTGACATCGCAGAATTCGGGATCCCAATGTATATGGGCGGTGCACACGAGCAGCGGCTGCGAGATCTGTGTAACCTCAGACATTGGCTCCCAGGCCGTCTCTTTCACCTTCAGCAGTGCGGCCAATCCAATGTTATCCTTCGGCATCACACGGTTCAGCATATTGTCCGAGCCCTCCGCATTGGCCATGGCCAGCTGATTGAATTCAATTAGATGCTCCTTAATCAGCGTGAATCTACAATTACACAACATATATAATATATATTGGAAGCATTATATTATATTGATTGAGCTTCGTTCTCGACTCACTTTGATGTTCGAAAGAATATCGCACAGCCATCAACATATTTGCGTTCCACCTCGGACATTGTCTTGGCGCGCGACTTGGGCGAGAAGATGCCCTCGTAGCCATCGTTCTTTAGTTCGGGCAGGAAAAAGTGATAGAACTGTTCCGTCTCGATCTCCTGCAAGCTTATAATGTCAGCCGCATAATGGCGTATCTCATCGATAATTGACTTCTTTCGGTACTCCCAACACAGGGCCCACGATGGACAATAGCCATACATTTGTCGCGTCGCATACTTGTCGCAGAGCACATTATAACACATAACCGTAAAAATGCCTAAAAAGTAAACACCGATTAAATCATTAACTTTTCCACATATTTCTTATATGACATGTGCAGTTTAGTAAAGAACATTTGAATACATTTATGGGTTTGCCTAATTAATTTAGTGTAGGAAGGAAGACAAACCCTGGCGAGCCACTAGGACCATGATTGCCTCGTTGAACTATTTCCATAATTTCATTACCTTTAGCAGATCCTCTGAATAACTAGTTTGTAGGCACTGTCTTCCATCCACATTACTCATTACTATCCTGCCTAATTATTACTCTAGCTAACCAATGCATACAATGTATGATTTGTATTCATATAATCTGCTCCTATTGCCTTTTTGTAAATAACTCTGTAAAAATTCATAAATTTCGCAAAATCTACTCAAACTGTGTTTTCCTCGTTTGATCAGCTCCTAGTATCTTTTCTAACGATCTATGTAAAAATTCACCTGAGGCTGATAGAACCAATTTTGGACAATCTACACAAACTAGTTAAAAAGCCACTTGGCTTGGATAATGCCTGATTAAACGGATGAACATATTAAGACGTGTGATATATTCCTTATACGATTTATGCATTGATTCGTTAGTCTAGTTAGTCAGTTAGTTTACTACTTACAGGCTGGTCGCGATTTGTTGGGCTTGGCGAGTGGCAGCCATGGTCTTTGGGGCGGTGGATTGACGGTAACTGTAATAGAAAAATCAACAAAACAAAAAGAGAGCAAACGTTAGTCGCATACGCAATTTGAAATGGGGGAAAAAGTTTATAGAGGCGATTATGAAATTAGCACCCGCACACACATAGACATACACACATACACACACACACACACACACACATAGACAACACCCCACTGACACACTGCGGTCGCTGTTGCTGCTGTTGTTGTTTGCTGTGATCTTTGTTGGCGGCAGCGGTGAAAGTGACATGCAAAAGCAATCGAATCGCTTCCGCCAGTTTTTCAATCGCATTTGCAACAATCTACCTGTGTTTCTCTGACTGTCGCCGACCTGCGCCGCTGCTGGCGACTTTTGGTGTGGGTGTGGTGGGTGCGTATGCGAGTGTGGCAGGGTAACGACGCAGCGTGCCACTGCGCCGGCACCGCCGATCCTGTTATTAGCCGTTGCTGCTGCTGCTGCTGCTGTTGCCGTCAACGGATGCCACCAATGCTGATGCTGCTGCTGCGCCTGCTTACAACATTTTCTTTGGGGGAAATTGCCGTTATTTTCGCTATCGTTGCCGATTCTATTAGGCGCCGTTATGTGTTGTTCGCCCGCTCAACAGCTGATTGCGCGCGCGCTCTTCAACGCTTAATCAGCTCTCACGAACAACTTTGTTGTTGCTGCTGTTGTTGTTTTTGCTTCCTCTTCTGCTTCTTGTTTTTGCCTTGTATTGCGCTTTAATCGCCCTTATTGTTTTTTTTTTGGTTTATCAGTGTGTGCGTGTTTTTTCTTCTTCTTTGTTTTGCTTTGCTTTGGAAGACACTGCGATTGTTTTTCGTATTTCGCTTTTCTGTTAATTTTGTGCAAATGCCGACGACGCTGAAAAACTTTCACTATTTTTTCTATTTTTAATAAATTTTGTGATTTTTCATAATTTGATTTTTTTCTTCTTTTTTGTTGTTGTTTTTGCCGTTTTCTTTGTTACTAGTTAGAGTTGGGCGACTGCGTTTTGTTTGTTTTATTGTTTTACGGTCTCTAATAAGCCACATGAACAAAGATTTGGTTGCATTTAAATTGTGCAGCTATATTTGCAAAGTGCAACGAAATATTTAATAAAGACAAAAAATAACGGTAAACTAGGTTTTTTGTGTGTGTAGAGAAATGTAAATAGAAACTAGACAAAAAAAACAAAAATACAAAAAAATATCAATTGACAAAAGACTTAGACAACGAACTCAGTGCCAACTATTTTAAACACACGATTTTGAGGTCTATGAGAAGATGAGAAGTGGCGGGGGCAGGGGAGGGGGAAGGAAAAGAGTCGAACAATTACGAAACTTTTACTTGGCACACTTGTGCGCCCACACCAAAACCAAACACTAATAATCCCCCCCCCCAAATACGTATGAGTAATTACCAACCAAAAAAAGAAACCAAAAATAAAACGATTTTTATTTTTGTTAAAGATTAGTAAGAATTGAGTGTAAATTGTGGAACAAATACAAATCACTTGCCGCAGATATATGCACTACAAAACTGTCAAAAATAAACCAGCCGTGACATCTACTGAGGTGCCAAAAGAAAAAACAAAACAAAAATGAAAGAAACTTTAACACAAACAATGCATCCGCTTTTCTAAAAGTAGTTGTTTGTCTCATTTCTTAAAAGATTTAATATTTCTTTTATATACGCATAATATAAACAACACAGCGATATGATCTTTTTTGGTAAGGCAGCCCTTTCTACACAAATTTTTCATGGTCGTTGCCTGCTGCTGGATTCCAAAACAAAAGAAAATAATAAGAAGAGAGCAAAAAACTAAAAATAAAAATAACAAAAAACAAAAGTTCGAAAGGCAAAAACCCAAGTGAGCGTATCGAAAAAGAAAGTGAAATTCAAATTGAAATTTGGTGCGATTAACGACAGCAACACACCAACACACACACAGAGCCTGCTGCTCGCTGGCCCCCGCCTGCGACCCTCGCTGAGTTGGTTGTTGTTGCTGGCTCAGACAACATTTCGTATGCACAACATGCGATGATGACGACGACGACGACGACGACGTTGTTGTTGTTGTTGTGGCCAATGAGGAGCAGGCTTGCTCTGAATAGAAAACAAAAGTCAACTCGCCACTTGCCACACTTTGAGCTGCAATTAGATAACCCGTTTCATTTGCACCACTTCTTTATGTGGCAGCAACGAACAGCAGCAACTACAACAACAACAACAACAACTGCAAATGACTGCCAATGTTCAATGGCGTTGGCCGCCGCTTGATCGTTTGTATTTGTCTCTCGCCGTTGCCGTTGTCGCTGTCGATGCTACAACTAAAACCTAATCTTGCATTGAAATCATAATAATGAAACTGAATTTAAGGTGCACTCAACACATGTGTGTGTGCGTGCGCAGGCAAAACGCAATACACAAACCAGTTCAACAGCATTTTTCATGCACAAATATACAACATCAGCAGCAACAACAACAACAAGAAAAGCAGCAGCAGCAGCAACAAACTGCATCGAGGCTGTGCAGTCTCGAGTGTTAAGTGGCCCCACGGCAGCAACAATAACAACAACAACAACGACAACAACTTGAGCAACCACACGAGGGTCGTTTATTAAACAACAAGTTGAAATTAATTATTTTTAATTACATATTTGCCAAAATGTTGCAAGATATTTTTGATCAATTTCAACTACATATTTTCGAGCAAAGCCAAGCCCGAAAATAATTATTTTGCTATGCTGACCATTACATTACGCTTACAGACACTTTTTGTTGATCATAGTACTCGAGGTATCTCTAAACTTAATACAATACTTGAGTCTCCCTAATTAATAATAGTCTTATATTACATAAGAAAAATGGTATTCTTTTGATAATTTTTTTAAAACCACAAATAATTCGTTCTGCATTCGACTTTATGAAATCTGTAATTAAATGACCTTTTCAATAAGTATAAACTTGCCCTAGACTTAAATAAGATCTTGAGAAAAATCTCAGCTGTACGTATTAAAAGTGGATTGGATTGCATTAGTCAATTGGTGGTTTAGTTAAGGAGCACACCTCGTGCACTTGGTGGCCAACGACTAACTGACTTCGCTTGACTTCGAGTCTCTCTCAAAGACTCCTCAGACTGATGATGATGATGATGATGATGATGAAGATGATGATGATGATCGTGAGCGCCATATGCATAGTCTAAAAAACAATAGTAGCAAATTTTGCTGCGTCACTTGGAAAATCAATTGAAATGTGCGCCAGAGTGCGCACCATGATTATGCAGACACGAACTGTGGCTGTGAATGTGAATGTGGATGTGGATGTGCTGATGTGATGTGGTGCATGGTGGTTTACCAGTTACCCGTTGCCCATTCGGTAGCTGGTTGTTCGGTGGTGCAACTGTGTCTCAGCCGGACGACGCATTGGCGTGGGCTTTCATTCGATAGCATCGCATCTTTGTAGGAGTCGTAGTTGCAGTTGTTGTTGGTGCTGCTGCTGCTTTTGCTGCTACGTTTGCTGCATCTGCGTCTGGGGGCTCACGCGATGCTGCCACACGGTTTGGTTACGTTTATTATTATTTTATTTTATTTTATTTTTTTCATTTTTATTTTTGCTGTCGCTGATCCACTTTCAGCTCTTTTGCGCGTACTTTCTCCCCCAATTGGAAAGCAAGCAGCGATGCTGTGCCGAGGCCTGAGACTCAAAAACGGGGACCTGGCATTGACATAGCCAACCTGCCCCGTTGTCTCAAAAGCCCCCCCAGCAATTGCTCCTTATGAGAGGGTCAACCTTTAAGATCACACAAAGAACAATTCGCAGAAGAGCTGAAGGAATCATCAGAACTTCTACATAATAAAGCTAAGATCCTCATTACATTACAGCTCAATAGGAGCCAAACCCATCTGTTAAATGCATAGTATTCTTGTTTGTTCTTAGTGTAATTTTTACAGTTCATCAATAACTGGGGCAGTTATCAATAAGATCAATAATGAAATAAAGTTGATTGGCCTATGGCATACGAGAACTTATATTCCAAACTTGATAACTCTAGCTCTTATAGTCTCTGAGATCGGCTAGCTCATACGGACAGACAAACGGGCAAGGCTATATCGATTCTACTATTGACGCTGATCACGAATAAATATGGCTTATGAAGTGATAACTGTCTTTCTCAAGGCGTTGCTAAATACGCTTAACTAAGAAATATATCTCAAGAGTCTAAAAACTGTTTGCAATCCAAATGAAATTGAACTAAGAGTAAAGAAAAATGTTGCTTTTGCAACTTGCGCAACTGGTATTAATGCCCTCGTATGCATCTCTTGTACTTGTACCGAACAGACATGATTTGTATTGCATTAGCCGCTCTGCTCATTCAACTTTCTAATCATTTGCACTTCCTTTTACGCAACAACAACCTTGATAGGCCCCCTCCCCCTCCAAAGCACACTCAACACACAAAACACAAAACGAAAACGAAAACGGGCTGTGCGCCACTTCCGCACTAAATCAACAACAACAGCAACAACAGCAGCGGCCACAAACAACATACAAAAGCACACTCCACATAAACATTAATAATAATTTTATAATAATAATAATGAAATACGAAATGAGGCAGGTAAGAATGCCAAAGCACAAGAGTGCTCGACTAGTAGATACTCCGCAAATCAAATTGAAATTGCTCAATTTTACAATTGCTAAGCAGCGAATTAGAAAGTTGAAAAAGCCATAATATAATTGAGCCAAAGATGGAGTATTTTAGAATGAGGATTATAGCAAACAAATCAATTATGCTTATACCACAAAGACACCCACAGAATATACCCTTTGGTTTAATGGCTACAGGGTGTATATGTGGGCCACTTTGGCGCAACGGAAACGCGCCTAAAATCGAAAATCAAAACGAAATAAGAAAACGTAGCAATTTTCATTGGGCAACGAAAATGAAACACTCGGAGGCATATGTAAATGGAAAAACAATATTGGCTAATTATAAGATCGAAGGTTGATTTTGATCAAACTCTAGGTACAAAAAATGTTTAGCCTCAAAAGTCAGCGTAAAATAGTTAACCAAATTCGATCAATGCCAATACAAATTTCAATTCAGAAAAATATATAAGACTAAATATATACTATTTGTAAGTGCGCTCTAAAGTGTCACTTTTCTTTAGAAAATTAGAATATCCCCGTCCCTTCCCTAATGTGCTGTGCAATGACACAGCGCCAAATCAAAATTAATTGTAGACAAGTTTTGTAACCGGCAAAAAACACAAAACAAAAACAACACAAAGAAACAGTTAACATTCAAGGGAACTGCTGCTGCTGGCAGACGGCAGATATATAGATAATATATAAAAGTCTGTTCACGCATGTTCCAATTAATGAGTCAGTTAACAGCTGTTTTTATGACTTATTGTTATTGTTAATGTGAATGTGAATTTTATTATTGTTGTTATTGCTGTTACACATACAGATTGTATACACTACATTTTTGGCACTAATTTCGTTTGTTATTTTTGTCAGTTATAAATACCGGTTTGCACAGCATAGCACAGCGCATCACATGTGCTCCAATAAATCATCATCAGCAACAACAATAACAACAACAACAGGTACTTGGTGTTGATGACGCCGAGACGCGTTTAAAATGCATTACAAAGCATAAATTGTCATCAAAATTAAATTAAATAAACGCACAAAACTGGCTTAAGCCAATTAAACGATTAGGTAACAGTTATAGCAGCAGCAGCAGCAGCAGTAACAGCAATAGGTACGCCACACAACCAACAGCAACAACGAGGCTGGCTATAAACCTACATAGAGAAACAAAATTTGTACAGCCACCGTTGTAACCAACAAAAAGAAGACAACAAAAAAAACGTATAAATTAATTCATGTTGTGCTCATTTCGTGAGCAACAACAATTAAAAAGACTACAACAACAATAACAACAATAACAGCAGACAGAAGCAACAAATGAAGCACAATGTCTGAGTCAAAATTTTTAACACCATCTTCCAGCCAAAGTTGGGAGCACAACAACAACAACAATAGATTCGCTTGGATGGTCTTTCAACAGTCGTTTATACTCATCAGTTGGTAGTATTGTAGTATTAGTTTACTTTGTCCCTAAATAGTGCAGCTTCTTTTTTCTATATATTTCGCACTGGGTATTCATAACTTGAGGTGGGGTTTACGTCAGACAGCAGAAGACATCGACTGAATGCGTTCGATTTCATAAAGATAATGAATGGCTCAACTTCAACTCCAATTGGCAATCGCTGTGCTCTGCGCTGAGTGCTTGAATCGATTATGTCAAACGCCTTTTAATGATCGTGTTTAGGTGAGTTTGAATACATATTTGTATAACATAAGACGATGAGCTAAGCTTTAAGTTGGCTAAAAGTTTAGCTTAATCTGTTTGCTCATTTGCGATTATCTCAATTACCAACAGCCACGAGATTCGGTTTTCATTTATCTGCATTTCAGTTTGATCTATTAATCTTAGTTTTAAGTACAATTAGTAAGTATTATTCTAATCAATACTGACTGCATAATGCAAAATATAATTAATATATAATAATAATAATAAAAAAATACCAAGTTAAGTAAATTTGTTATATTCAGTTTATTATGATTGACTGCCAAAAAGTCTTCCACTTTTATTTGTAGTTCAGTCTGATCTTTTAAATCGTAAGCTTAAAATAAAATATTGTAAAATTCTATTGTTAATACTTATTTAAAAGACTTCATCTGCCTCGTCTTAGCACAAAATTGGAGAGCTATCACAACTTGTTCTCAACAAAGTTCTATTGTCAAAATATCGACACAATGTAGAAAGTTGTTTTTCAGCTTCCTGTTGAATTTCTAGTTAATTATCGTTGGAAAGTGCTAAACATTTACAAAAAATAAGTTCTTGCCAGCGTTACCGTTCAGTTCAAGTTACAGATTTTTTTTATTTTAATCTTAAACGTTACAACTGCATTTAATATTTCTAAAATCTATAATATTATTAACAATTGCCAGGCAACGCTTATTGTTTTTCAAATGAAACATTTATATCGATTTCTTAATCAATGATTTCACACACTTGACTTGCACATTTACGACCCACATAAAGACAGTCTCTGGCACTGTGATCTAAAAGAAAATTGAAGCTATGTATCAAAAACAACACAGCACAACAAAAAGAGGACACACACTCAACAAGACAAACAGATGTTTGCTTCATTGTCTTTGGTTGATAAGTGAAGTAAAGTGCCGACTACTTCTAAGTAGCACTTTATGGCTATTGTTACTCGGAGCGCAGGCAGTCAGCTCCAACGGTGCGATGAGGCACTCATAGCAGGTAAGCAGCCCCAGCAGAAATTGTCTGTGAAAATCTAAGAACGAAGCAGCCAACAAAGACGAACCTGCAACTGAGCCGAGCAGAGCTGAGCTGAAGCAGACGACATTAAAAGTGGAAAATAAATGTAATAATGACATTTGTGGCCGTTAGATTCTTAACTGTTTGACATTTTGCGTAACCTTTTTCGTAGACATTTGGCCTTTTTTCTTTCTGTTTGGCTTAGTTTTGTCAAGACGCTTGCGGTTCGACCGGCTTTTTGTAGAAACCGGCAAATGCACGTGAAACTGGGTTGTAAAAACTTTCAGTTTCATTGGCAAATCTTCATGTATCAATCAAATGAAGCAAGAAATTGAAAATGCAGCTGGTTGAGCAAGTTAAAAAAATGCAAGTCAAATGGAAAAATCGCGTTGCGGTCCAAAAAAAAAAAAGAAAAAATAAGAAAAGAAAAACGAGGCAAAGCCAAAAATGGCAAACTGGAAAAAAGCGTTAAAATAAAGCAAAGCCAAAGAATAAATACACTAACAAGCGATATTATGTTAAACTATGCTCTTATCTAATTCGAAACACAAATTGAAAAGCGATTGAAAGTCTATTAAATGTTGGATAGATTTCTAGAATCAAGTGGAAGATATTTACGAATTACGAATTAAACTTCTAGCAGACTTAGTATAGATTTTAATGGTAGAAGTTTTAGTTATAATAATAAAAGAACTTTAAGAACTCAAATCGGTTTCAAAAATAAATTTCTAGCATATTATAGGAGATATTAAAGAATTAAATTAATCGATTTGATGAAACTCGAAAACACGAAAGGAACTTGAAGTTCTTGCAGACTTAAAATATAACTTAAAGATAGAATAAATTAATTATTCCAAAGGTTTTCTCTATTAGAAGTGTTAAGAAGTTTTCATTAGAGCAGACGAGCAAAGCTTAAAGTCCAAAAGAGCTATGATATTAATACAAGTTTAAGCTGAGTTTATAATGTCTGATTTTAATAAAGGTCGCAGGTGGTTTTCAAAATCCAACTAGGAATCACTATAAATGCATTTTAGAGTTGACCAAACTGGTTGTAAATGTCAATGTAACTCACGGCAAGGGCATCTAGTAACAATTAAATTTACGAGCTAAAAACAGAAACAAGAAAAAACCAACATTGCTTGTAGTGGAAGACGACGCTAACTAAGGAATGCTCCGTTGGCCGGCGGCGGTGGCAAGAACAGCACAACTTGAACAGAGGAGATGGAAACGAGGACGGAGACGACGACAGAGACAGAGACGGATAGACGACGGATTTATTGACGTAGCCAAACACATTAGCCAGTGGCTGGTGGCTGATGGCTGGTGGCTGCCGTCTTCATTCATTGTTGTCGTTGGCTGGGGCTCCGGCTGTTTGCCGGCGTGATGGCGCAAACAGTGTTGCAAATGACCCAATTATCCACTGACCCACTCAAAGCTCGTCCCAAAACGCTCGGACGACGATTGTGCCCCGCTTGTGAAAGAGAGGAGGTGGGCGCGGGAGGGATGGGGAAACAGCAACTAAAGTCGCAGCGGTGGCGAAAGAGGCAACTTAGAATATAAGCGAACCTCTTTACGGAGCCAGATTTAGAGCCAGTTGCTGGTCGTTGCAAATGAATAGTGGAAGATGACGAGACCCTAAAAATAGAGAGACATTAATTAGCCAAATGACCGGCAATTTGTGCCGCAACAAACAAAAAGAAATTAATTTGCCAGCTACGGTTATTACAGCGGTTTTGGCCACAAATGTTTTCAATATGAGTGGTGGCCAGCCGGCTCTCTTAAATCTTCAATTAAAGTCACAGCGACACCACCAGGTGAAAGGTAGCGGCACATCCAAATCCACATCCAGCTAAACAGCAAAAACTGAAGCTGGTTCAAAGTTTGCGCAGCAATTCAAAGTTGGGTGGCTATAAAAAAAAATAAATGAAAACCAAAAAAAAAAAAAACACATCGCTGGCTAATGTTTCGAAAGTTCATTCTCAAGTGCAGCTACGGTCCCAAGATCACTGCTCCAGTCTAGAGTAGAATAGAGTATGTTTATTTGTCAGTCAGTCTTTCTGTCAGTCCGTGTGTCTGCCTCACTGTTTGTTTATTTGTTTATTTTCAAACAGCTCGAACGTGCCCCATTAGAAAACTAGCGGCTGACTTGAGCCACTGAAGGGAAACAAACTTTTTTCGGTGCTATCAAAACAGTAATCAGCTATTTTTTTGTTTGAACACTTTTCCAGACACAATCGTTTGTTCATTGTTGATGTTTTCTTATTTTTTATTTCATTTTTCTTTCTTTTAGTCATATATTTCTTTATTGAGCTCTCGTTCACGCTTAATCAAAATAAATAATAATAATTGCCATACATTGTGTGCGAGCAACAAGAATAAATCTTAATAGACGTACTTAAATCTAAATGAAATGAGCATAATGTGAAGTGTATCGTTGTATAGATATATATATATATATATACATATATATATGCTAAGAAACGTCTTCGTTTTGTTATTTGTGCAAAAACGACATAAAAATACAGATAAATACATTTATATATAGAGACAGATACATTAATGCTTAGATTAGCGTAATTACAAATTACAAGTAGTGAAAATCTTAATTAAATAAATTAGTTGCGAGCAATAATTTTGTATGTGGGGAATGGTAACAAAAGCAGCCGGCTCCATACCGGGCCGGAACTCGACGTGATCGTGGAAAACTGTGACAATTTTCCAACATGCCAAGCAAAAGTGGCAGCAACACCAGCAACAGCAACGGCAACAGCACAGCAGCAATTGCAGCAGTAATAGAAAACTCGAGACGAGCCAATGCAATTTCTGTGCGCGCTCGTGAGTTTCTTTTAATTAAAAAGGCGAAAACTTTTACTCGGCGCCAACTGCTAAATAAGCAGGTAAGTAGGGCTGCTGCTGCTGCTGTTGTTGTTGTTGTTGTTGTTGTTGTTGCTGCTGCTGCTTGTTGTCTTAGATTTTATGCTCAGTGATCAGGCAGGCATAATTGGAGGGAAGTGTCTTACAAATTAATGGCGCGGCTCCATTGATAAGCGTCGACCTTAACCTTCAGCAAACAGAGCTGACCCAAAAAGAAACCACCATAAAGAAACACTGTAGTCGAATCAATCAAATGAATCAAGTTTGAGCTGAATCAGTCAAGTGAATAGATTTGAACATAAATCAATGTGATAGAAACTTATCGCTGTAGTTTCGAATGAGCACTTCGACTTCATGTCTATAAGTATTAGCTAAAAATATTTAATGAATGTATTTGAATGATTCGAATAGATTGAAAACACCAGCATGAATGATTGTTGCCAATTCATTTAAAGTGCCAACAAATTAAAGTGAGCATTTAAGAGCAACTAATGTATTCAAATGATTAAAATATTAATGTAATTACTTAACGAATAAACCCATTCAAATTAAATTTAACCAAAATTATTGTAAAATAGTTTTCAGCACAAAGTATTTAAAATGATTCACTCCCTAGAAATTTAATTCTACTTCTGGTCTGAAGAATCAATGTGTAAATTGAATGATTGTAAATTCTTTATAAGAAATAAATCAAATAATTCAAATAAAGTGAAACAACATCATTTAAATGATTGTAAATGTATGTATTTAAAACAACAGCACTACGAAGAATATGATTTAAATTTGATTAAACAGAATTGTTTGTAAAATAGTTCATCACACTTCATCACAAAGTAGTTAAATTCATCCGCAAGAAAATTAACTTATATTTCTGGTCTGATGATTCAAATTTAAGAAGTCAATGAATGCATGTGTAGATTGAATAAGTGAAAATTCTTTGTAGTGAGAATGGAGAACTGATAAAGTGAAATACTACCAATTAAATGATTGCCAATGTATGTAAATATTAAACCAACAAAAATTAAGAACCAAAATGAGAAAATCATTCAAATGAAATTAATAAAAAAAAATGCATAATATCTTAATCATCACAACGTAATAAAAATGATTCACACCCCAGAAAAAAATGTAATTTCTAATCTCCTGATTCAAGTTCAAAATAATGAAATGCAAATTATTGAGTACTATATTCCTAGATTCCGAGAGCCTATTCTATAATGATCGAGTGCAGTAACTTGCCGGAGATCATTGCGTGTCGTGAATTTTCTCAACAGCATTTAGCTAAATAGTTATAATAATATATAAATAACTTAATTGCTAGAAAAGTTCACGTTGTAGCGCCTTAACAACTAATATTCTCACCTATACCCAAACGAAAAACTAAGAACCCAAATTTTTAATAACAATAAAACATTAATTAGGAACGTGGCTTCAATCAAAACGAATTATGACCAAATAAAAAACAAATAATCGAGGTCAAAAAAAAAAACGTCACAAAGAAAGTGAATTCAAGTTGCCCCAAAATAAAAGTGTTTTTATAATAACAATATTTCGCGAGGTATAACTGATTTGACCGTTTTCTTTTTACTTTCTTCTCTTTTTTTTGACAAATTATTTGTTTTTCGCCAAAATAAATAACTAATAAGGGAAATAACCCAATCAAAACTGAACTCAATATTATGTTGTGGGTGTCAAAACTAAACTCAAAGCTTTTCAAAATCGTTATAAAAAAACCAAGACAAAAACGTTAATGCACAAATAACAAACCATATAAACTATGGACAAATGATATTGTTACCAACTATGCGTTATTGCTTATTATATATATGTGCGTCTATATAGATATATATATGTAAATGGGCGTATGGAGTAACTGGTAAATCTGTGCAGATGGTCAACTGTAGTATCGGCTGGTTCGCATCTACAATTTTAGCTGGTCCTCTTGTCTAGGCACGATTTCTATTACTTTTGCCTCCAACAAATCTGCATAAGAGTTTTCGTTGTTGTTGTTGTTGGTGCTGTTGTCTTTGTGTCTGGGCAAAAACAAAAGAGACTCTCTGCCGCAGTGAAAGTGAAAGTTGTAGCTTGCATATATATACACATATACATACATATATATATATATATATATATATATATTTGTATTTGTATATATATATACACAAGCTTTCCAGCGCAGACGTCTTTAGCCATATCGCCAATTGTTGTTGTTTGTTGCGCCCATTTAGTTTTTAATTTCAATGTCTCTGGTAGTTTTTTTCTTTTTTTTATGTGTATTTTTTCTTGTCTCTTTTAGCATTCAATTTCTCTGCTGCTGCTGACGACGGTTTGCTTAATTTTTTTGGGTTAACGGTATATTGGTTATGCAACGCATTGAAAACGCCTAAAGCCGCCCACGCAGCAAAAAACGTTGCCCACATGAAAAGCTGAAAAGCTGTGTTCGCAATTAGCTCGAATTTCCAAATGCGACATACATAAAAAAAGAGCCGCAGATACTTTCATGTGCGGGCTGTGTGTGTGTGTGTGTTTTTTGCTTTTTTTGCTGTTTTTTCTTTTTGATTTGGTCGTTGATCGTTGTCATCGTCTTTGTAGTCGTCACGAGATGGTGGAAAATGCTGGCTTCAGTTTTCCAACCGTGCCCAGTATTAAAGATGTTGTGGGTGTGGCAGCTGTCATTTGAGTGTTGCAGTCGTTGTTGCTGCTGCGCCACACCAAGTCAAAGCAATTGTTATAAAATTGTTGCTTGTTGTTGCATTTGTTGTTGTTATTGTTGTTGCAGTCAACGATATGAAAATCTGTCGCTGTGGGCGTCACTAAACCAGCATCCATCAGATTTAAATGTTCAAAGTTGAAGACAAGCGCCTCGGAGCAATAGCTGCCAGCGCTATCCAAGCCACTGTCGCTGGCGGATGCCGAGCAGCTGTTCTCGCTGGCATCGTCACTGGCGGCACTGCATCCACCACCACCACCACCAAACAATCCTTGATGACGGGCCTGACTCGTGGGCAGCTCATTCACCGCGCATGTCTCGATGAGCTTGCGCGAAATCTCGTTGATGCTCTCGTTGAGCAGCGTCTCGGCGCTGGCTGCATTGCTGCTGCAGTTGGATGCAGTTGATGATGATGATGCGTTGGCCGCATGCTTGTTGAAGCAGCTGGCAAACAGATCGTTGGCAATATTCATGCCGCTTAGGATGTCGCCATACCCTGAATCATTCGAGTCGCTTAGATACAAAGTTGTTGCTGGTGCTGTTGTTGTTGCTGCTGCTGCTGCTGGTGTTGTAGTTGTTTTTTGTGTTGCAGTTGCTGTTGTTGCCAGCATTGTTGCTGTGTGGGCATGACTGCGCTGGGAGCCAATGACGCCCACAATTTCGGCGCGACTGCTGTCGCCGGTGATGGGCGCAAAGTGTTCCGTCGTCTCATCGAAATTGTTTGCGGCCGCCGAACAAATTGAGCTGGCACACGAGTTATCCGAGTGCGTGGACGATGACGAGGCGTTGCTCGAACTGCCGCCAACCGAGCCACCCGAAGCATCCGAGTGCGAGCGACGCAACGGATAATCCCACAGTGAACGCAACGGATCACAGTCGCGACAGAAGCAGACGCCATGACTGTGATCGTGGTGTTGCATGTGGCAGCCACTGCTGATGGGCAATAGTTGTTGTGCATAGTTTGTGTGCTGCTGCTGCTGCTGATGTTGCTGGTGTTGGTGTTGCTGGTGTGTTTGCTGATGCTGTTGCAGTTTGGGCTGCATTTGTTCGGCATCCATTTTGAGCAGCACTCCATTGGCCGGCTTGCGATCCTTTTTGCGACGCTTGCGTGGCTTTATGATGCGCGGCAGACAACTATCCGCCACGCTTGTTGTCTGATCCTGGACAGCAATGCTGCTGCTGCTGTTGCTAGTTTGTTGCTGCTGTTCTTGTGAGTTGAGCACAGCTGGCGCTGAGTTTTGATAGCGCAGCGTACGCGATTTCTCCGTCAATTGAAAGTTGTTGTTGCTGTTGTGACGCATCGTTTGATAGCTGATGGCGGCATGTGCCGGCCAGGATTGCAGCGAGTGTTGCTGCTGCAACTGTTGCTGTTGCAGATGTGCATGATGCAGTTTGTTGTTCTGCAATAGCGGCTGTCCTTGCGCATGTGCCGCCAACTGAGACATGGAATGCCCCGCGGCAGCGGAGGAAGAGGTGGAGGCGGAAGAGGTGGGCCACAATTTGGCGGATTTGCGTAACAAACGGTGTCGCTGGGCGTGCGTCAAATGGCTGCTGGCATTCGAGATAAGCGGTATGCCAGCGCATTCATTAATCCGCTGCTGATTGACCAGCAGCTGCTGGGCTTGTGGCGGTGGCGTCGATGCTGCCGCAGCATGGTATAAACCATGATGCAGCTGGGCGCGCAGATTGTAGCAAGCGGCTGCTGCTGCTGTTGGAGGCGCAGGCACGGCGTTCCACAATGTGGCATGTTGGCGTTGCGTTGCTGGTTGTAGTGCATATCTAGCGAATTGGCAATTGACGTTCGCGTTTTCTGGTGCACGATAAACGGCCAAATGTGATCTCATAATCCTGCCTCCTCGTTCGAATCTCACGTGTTGCTTGTTGTCCTGGTCTGTCGTGCGTATCGCACATCACTTGGCCGCAATATATATATTATTTATGATTTCAATACTTGACGCATTTCGAAAAACATTTCCACACACGCGGCACACGTGAAATGAAAAGCGTCTGGCAAAAAGAGGCGAGCACTGCAGACACAAAAAATGAAACTGGCACACAATACAGCAGAAAATATTGCTCGCGCTCAGCAACTGTTGCTGTTGCAACTGCTGCTGCTGTTGCTGCTGTTCAAAATTACGAAACACTTTGCGCAGTCGCAGATCGAGACGAGGACGGCGACGGCGCGGACAGCTTGCAAACGGGTTTTTGATTCGTGTGTTTTTCTGTGCCGACGACAGCAGCCGTGTAGAGTTTGAAGCGTCCGCTCGTGAGCCAAGCTGCTGGCAGACTGATCGCAGCAAATTCAATTTCATTCGGCGCACGAGCTTTGTCGGACCGCCTAACAGTAAACACTATGACGCCGTTATGGCCTTAACTTTACACTCCCTCTCTCTCTCTGTCTGCTCTTCACACACTCTCCCTCTTTCTCTCTCTGTCTGCTCTTCACACACTCTCCCTCTCTCTCTCTTTCTGTCTCGCTCTTTGACTCTTTGCTGTGTGCGCTCTCTTCCGAAGCTCAGTCGTCGCTCTTTAAAGCTGTTTGCCGGCCGATGCAGCTTCGGGCCATTGCCCACAGCACAGCTTTGCATGTCGAGGTCAAATAGTGTTATTGTTTTTAATTTTGTTGTTGTTGTTTTGTTGCACATAATTTTGGGCACTTGCATTCAATTATATTATAATTAATGTTGCTACTGGCATTAAAAATAAATCAAAAAATAAATACAGCAACCATGAGTTTGATCTTTAAATGTCCAACTGGGGGCTGTCATAAACCGGTTGCATCCTGCCAGCAAGCGAAGCTCGTAATTCAGTTCGAAAACGAATAAAAATTAAGTGTGCCGAATATTAAATGCACTTTGTCAACTCTACTTTTGCAGATCATTTTTGGAAAAAATAAATATATTAAATATATATTTTAATCACTCCTTTTGTAAAACAATAGCTTGTAGATGTTGATCAAGAACATATATTTATAATTTGTAGCATTGTCTCCTTTAATGTGTTAAACAACGATACCCCCAGCAAGGGTATACGATAAAGAAAGAAAAAGTCACATTTGTACAAGAGAACTTTCTCTTTTCAGGCACCTTTTTTTCGCTTTCCTTTCGCTGCCCATACACACACACACACTCACATACGAACAGGAGCCTCACACTCACACACACACAGATCAAAATCCGAATACATGGATAAAGAAGAGTGACAATTTGCGTTACTCACATGACAAGTTGTCCAGCATGTAGGTGAGTAGTTTCGGTGTTCCGTTAGGCTCATTGTAGATGTTCATAAACTCCTTTTGCAGAGGATTGCCCATCAGTCCAAGTATGACCAAATGGAAGAGCTTGCCAATTTCGTAGGGCAGCACACGCAGAAAGTTGTTGTTCAACAGTAATTCCCTGCAAATGGAAAACAGAAATGTTAAGGCTTAACTTAACAGACTGCTGATTAATAGTCACCTCAGTTGTATGAGTTCGCCCAGCTCGGCGGGCAGGCTGCGCAGCTTGTTGCTGGACAAGTCGAGGGTGCGCAGGCTAACTAACATGCCCACATCCGCTGGCAGTCGCAACAGCTGATTGTCATTCAGATAGAGGGCGGTCAGATGCTCAAACTCCCACAACGATGGACTTATGTTACGCACGCAGCCTAAAAGCAAAAGAGAACAAGAAATATTGAATTAACATGTTATTTTACGCACACAGCCAGAAACACACAGACACACCTGTTATCTCGAGACCCGTCCAGTTGGTCTTCTTGCCAGCAGCAATGTCCTCAGCTGTTAAGAAGATCTGCTGCCTTCTGTTCGTGCTGTCGTATTTGTCTTTGTTACGAGACATCTTATAGTAGTTTCCTGTGGGTACACCACATAATAATTAATTAAACAAAAACCAATTCAGTTGCGCATGCAAATTTCTGCTTGCGGGGGGTTCGGGGGGATATTGGGTTTAGCTGTTGTTTTTTTTTTGTTTGTTTCTTAGCAAAGTTAGGCTCATGTTAGGAGACAAAACCTGGCTTATTAGGCAACGGCAACAAAAATAACGTACTTATTTGCACAGATATATTTTGTTTTAATTTAATTAAACTTTTTTTTTTTATGTATTTATGTAGGTGGGGGGAGGATGTTGAAACAAATCATAACCTTTCATAATAACCGCCTGATGATTTAAGCGTCTCTGCAAAATATTAACAAAGTGATAGAATTATTATTTGTATTAGTAAACAAAACAAATTAAAGTACGAATGAAAAAAAAAACAATCGCAAAAATCATACATTAAATATGCAAAGAAAAACAATTCGTTTTTAAGGATTTTTGTAAGCGCGCGCAAAAACATATAAAAAAAATGTACACACAAATTAATATACAATACATATACATACACCACTATGCATGTATGTGTGTGTGTGTATGTGTGTATATATATAAATGTATATATACTTATTTGTGTAAGCTTTTTTTGGGAAACAATTAAAATGTCTTTGGCAAAAGCACAGTTATAGGTGGAGGGTGGAGGGAGCAACGATTTAAATGGAAACTGTAGCAGGATTGAAAGCGTCGGCTTAGCGTCGAGTTTTGTTTTTACCACCAACTATATATTGTGCATAAAATTGTATTTGTATTTGTCGTCTCGCTTTGAGCCGCGGCAGCTGTAATAGCTGTAAAATATGACCAGTACTCCTTTACCTAAGGATGTGTGAATGTATGTACACGTACACATACACATGCACAAATATGTTATAGTTATGTTAATTCTTGATTGGGTTCTGTTAATTGGGTTTATTCGCATGCCGCCTTCTCTTTCAATTACTAAACAATTTTGAATGCCAAAGTGGTCGTTTTTGTTGTTGTTTTCGATTCGTTTTCTGTGGTTCGGTTTCTTTAGTGTTGTTATTTTTTTGTTGTACAATTGTTGTGCTTGAGCGAAATGCGCGTAACCAAAAATTTTGTTCATAAGCGACGAAATTGCTTATTCTCTCTCCCTCGTTTTGGGTCGCTTTTTCTTTTTTGCGCGTTTGCCTTCCATTTATTTATTGTGCGATTCGTTTTCATAGTCGCTTCTTGTTTTTGTATACATGTTGGCTTGGAGTTGCCACTTATTGTCCAAAGAATATGTGTATTTGGAAATGCAGAGAAATTGGATATAATGAACTTTAAATTTAATTTAATTGTTCGAATTATTTTGATTGATATTTCAAACATTGTTTATTATTATTAGCCTCCATTTGTTTTAAGCGAGCAACTAACTAACTACAACAAAGTGGTTTAACCAAAACAAAACAAGCACGCAGCAACACTAAAACACATACACACACACACGCACACAGAGTTACGGTCTGGTACGAAAGATGCTTATTACAAACAAAAACACACAATGAAATTTCGTACTATTTGCTTTGCCAGCCACTTTTGAAAGATATTTATTGGGAATTTGATTTAATGCTGTTTGCTGTTAAATATTTCGCGTTTTATTCGTGGCTTCGCTGGTATAAACTTTTCTTTTTTCGCATATCTCTTGCACACGCTCTTCTTCGGTACGATGTGACCAGCTCGTGTATGCAAAAAAGCTGTTATTCTAGTATTTTCAAAACCGATGCGATCGTGCACTGCTTTGTGGTCACACTTTTTGAAACTGATCATATTTCATAAGAAATGGTTACCTTACTTTGCTTTTAAATACGTTATTTTGTTCAATTATTTGAATATATTTTAATAGCGCAAAGATGAAAAATTATTTGCTTATAAATATTTATCAGCATCAACTTTCAAGTACGCTTATGAATATTAAATCTCTCACCTGATTATTGTTAATTAATTAGGAATTTAATTTAATTATTTTATATTCAATTATAATTATTAATTATTTTATACTAATTATATAAAAGTGTGTAAATAAATATATGTATTTATATAGAGAAGACTTTTTATTAGCAGAAAAATCTAGTTAAATTTTATTCATTTACTGTCTACCGCCGTAAATCAAATTAGAAGAAAAAGAAAACTGATCGTTGTCATCAGTTGTCGTTTTTGGGTTTTGGCTGTTTTTAGGTTTCAATTGCGACCACAGCTGTGCACTTATTTGCTTTGCCTAAATGCTGGTGTAAATGGAACACTTTTTCGAAATGTGGATGTGGATGTGGCTTATATTAATCAGTAGATAAATTTTGGGGCTCAATGCATCTTGTCGTGGCTTGAAAAAAATTTCGAATTATGAACTTAAAAGCAATTTTCGCGATTTTAATTGTGTTTATCGGTTGCTGTTGCAATGCTGTCAGTTTGGAGCTAATCGTACGGCTTGATCCCGGTGCCGGAAATTTGATTACGTTTCTCCATTTTCTAATGATTGCCGTAATCGGATCCGCCTTCACCTCAAGGTGCTTTACGGTTGGTCGCAAGATTGCTCTGAGGGATTATGCGCTGCTGGTGCTGCTCTTCTTTGGCTCGAATGTGTGCAACAATTATGCCTTTAATTTTAATATAGCGATGCCGTTGCACATGATCTTCCGCAGCGGCACGCTAATGGCCAACATGATCATGGGCATTTTTCTGCAGAAGAAACGCTATTCCCTACGCCAGTACAGTGGCGTACTATTAATCACAATAGGAATTGTGCTCTGTACTTTGATATCCAGTGGCAATATCAGGAATAGAACACATGCCACACTCAAAGTGAATGGTGCCACTGGCAGTGAAGCATCGGATCTGTTCTGGTGGAGCGTGGGAATCGCGTTGTTGACCACCGCACTGCTGGTCAGCGCCTACATGAGCATCTACCAGGAGCAAATTTACAAGCGCTACGGCAAACATCCGAATGAGGCTTTGTTTTACACGCATTTGTTGCCGCTGCCCGGTTTCATTTTTATGGCTGGCAACATTGTGCAACACTGGCAAATTGCTGTCAGCTCGCCGAAAGTTGCCATAATAGTTGGTTCGACGGATAATTGGTCAATTCCCGTGATGATTCTCTATCTGATCGGCAATGGAATTGCACAATATATTTGTATTAGCGCCGTTTATGTGCTGACCACGGAATGCACCTCGCTAACCGTCACCATGGTCGTCACCCTGCGCAAGTTCCTCTCGCTGATCTTCTCCGTGCTCTATTTCCGGAATCCCTTCACGATCAGCCATTGGATTGGCACCGCTCTCGTCTTCTTTGGCACCATACTCTTTGCCAACGTGTTCATCCAGCTGCGGGATGCGTTTCGGGAACGCGTGCTGCGGAGCCGCGGGCATACCCCATTGCTCCAGTTATAGGGTAGATTTAGTTAATATGCTTATAGCATATTTTGATAGTCATAAATATTAATTACGTTGATTACGACTTTAAATTGTAGTAAATGTCAAAATTTTGTTTATTTAAACACACTTGGAAATATATTTTAGTAATTGTTGAATAGTTTTTCTTTAACATAATTTTGCTATAAATTCACGTTTTATCCGTTATGTTCGTGCCATAATTATAATTTAACTTTATTTTTGTGCTTTTTTATAAACACATTTTAAAATATATGTTTTTGTAATTATGAAATGGTTTATATATATATTGTTGGCAGCAGCAGCAATGAAGTTGAATTGATTATGAGTTGTTAACATGTTTGAATTTGGAGCCCTGCGTGGCTAAATATAAATAGCTTATTGTTAGTCTTAATTACATATCCACATTATGTTAAATGCAGTTTGAGCTGCAGCAGCCGACGTTAGTACCGCTCTCGTTGTACAGCGCTCTCTTTGTGCAGCGCTCTCTCACTCTCTCTCTCGATAAAGTGCGTTCTCTGATCGGCCGGCTGCTGCAGCTAATCAGTTGTTTCGCATAGCTCTAGCTTATCGATCGTTTTATAGTTATTCTCGTTGTTGAGAAGGTTTAGCGGTGGCTTCAAACCTTCATTTTCGGTAACCGATCGTTAGTTACACTTGTTGTGAAAAGGTTTAGCAATTGGCTTCAAACCTTTAATAAGCAAAGTGTTCATAGAAGGTTTCGCAATTGGCTTCAAACCTTTAATAAACAATCTAGTTGTGGAAAAGACTAAGCATTTGGGCTTCTAGTCTTCTAATAAAGTTTATAACGTGAAAATAACTTCGTGTTATTAATTGGAACACAAAGCTATCAACAAGCTGATAGCGCAAATATATACATAATACAAAACTAGTTGATTTTTTAAAATGATTTTGCTATAAATGCTCTTTTTATCCGTTGATCATGCCATAAATTGACATGTTTCTGTTTGCTGCCTTTGCATACGTTCGTCGTGGATTTGGTATTTTATTGTATTCCCTAATATTTTTGTGTGTGCAGCGTACGGTCACATTGCAGACAAAAGAAAAACAAAGTGCAAAGAAATTCCGACGTATTCAGTTCAACTAGCATTAATTTTGAAATGGCGCGAATTTTATCCGCGTCATTCATAAAATATCAAAGCGCCGAGGAGGCCGATATCTTGAGTGTAGGTGATGATATGGATGAGCGCGGCAAAAAATTTGTGCAGCAGTTATATGCGCCACTTGTAAGTAAAAATTACTTAAATTTGCTCCATAATCTCTGCACATTGTGTTGGTTTGCAGAAAGTAACCAGCGAGGATTTGAGCCGTGAATACACTCCGTCCGAGGTGAAGCAGCTGTGCCTGCGCACAAAAGTACGGGTGAATATGACGCTTTTCAATTGCGTGTGGGAGGCCAAGCGGCGGCTGGAGAAGAAGGGTCGCCTGGCCAATCGTTCTGAGCGCTTTGTGAACGCGATGCTGGCGAAGGCGGTAGCCAGACGAATGGTTATACCCTATTCGCCTGAGGAGATTAGCAAATGCAATCATATTCGCGAGTGCCAGCTGAAGAAGGTCAACAATTGCCGGCTTAATCGCTGGCGCAATGAATCCTCACAGGGCTCGGTGCTGGAGCGCAGTCATTCAAATCAGTCGTCTTTGTTGCCGCCAGCGCAGATGGCAAAAGAATCCTCAGATATACCATTGAATTTCGTAGTTGCCATCGATTCTCAAGCCTTACTGACTCAACCGGTAATGTGGGTCAACGGAGAGACGCCAGAGAGCCCAGCTAAATCAAAGGATGTGGCCGAAGCTGTCGACGTATCCATAGACTCCACACCAGACATGGCCTGGGCCGAGGCAGCTGCCCAAATCAACACAGAGTCGATGACCTTGGAGACACTTGATCTTGAGCTGAACACACAGCAAACGGAGAGCCAGCCAGTTGCCCTAAGCAACGAGGATTATGAGCTCTTCGGCACCCAAGTGCCGGCAACATCCACACAGACCCCCACACTGTGCACCGAACCGTTCCTTTAAATTCGAATTGAACCATATTATAAAATTAATTTTGTTTTATCATTGCGCATTTATGACCGAAATTTATTACAACACTCTCGAATAAATATATATTTATTTTTATAACATACTATTTTAGATTTTATTGTGCGTTTTGAGTATAAAAATTGTTCTTAAAACGTCGCATATACATATATATTTATATATATATATATATTTATTTGTTTACTGCAACTATCCTAGTTAAAATCGCGTAAGATGTGTTTTTGTTTTTTACTTTACCAAATTGTTTGTAGTAAAACCTTATGTTAGTTAAATGTACATACAAAATTTGTTATTATTATATTCCTGCAGTGCATTTTTTGAATTTTCAACTGGGCTGGGATCAATGTATTTGAAAATAATAATAAAAATACTTAACGAATTTTGAAAAACACTGCTCGGAAACCATCTGATCTGAGTTGAATAATATAATCTTATATTTCTTTTAAAAACAAATACAATATCTCAGAATATTTGACATGCGTGTTCGTGCTGGGAATAAAATTGAAAGTTTAGCAAAATCAAATTTGATATTTCGATTAGAATTTGGCGCTGCAAGGATATTTGTGTAATCTTCGACTGGCCGAAGGATAACTTACGAATTATGTTAACTATTTACACAGATTTACAATTAGCACATTACATACATACAGAAGAAAACTAAGAAGTAATTAGTCATGCTCGGGGAGGGGGCTGGGCAGATGATGGGAGATAATCCACTTTACAGGTTGCTATGGCTATGGCTATGGGAAGTGATCAAAGATGAACTGTTCCATGAACAGTGTCTCCGAATGCTAGTTGGACGAGTTTTCGCCCATCTCACTCACAGAGATGGTCATTTTCTGCTCATCGCCACTGTCCTCATCATCGTCCTCCTCGTCATCCTCCTCGGTCATCTCCTCATCATCCTCCTCGGTCAGTTCCTCATCCTCCATGTCATCGTCCTCGCCAAAACTATCCGTGGATGCACCAACAGCACCATCATCATTATTCGCACATAGCGTCGGCAGCTGAACGATTGTGGCACCACCAGGCGCTGCAGTGACAGTTGAGCCAGCAACTGTTGCCGCCACGCTCGAGGCGACACTGCCATTGTCAAGTGCACCAGTGCTCGATGGCAGCTCAATGGTGACAATTCCGCTCATCGTATTAATACTTTTCGGGGCATTCATCTTCTGCTCCTGCTTGATATTCAGCTCGATGAGCTCCACCCCGGAGCGCGTCTTAAAGTGCGTCTTGATGTGCTTGGAGAGATGATCGCTTCGCATGAATTTCTTGTTGCATTCGCGACACTGAAACCGTTTCTCGCCCGTATGGGTGCGTCGATGCCGCTGCAGCTCATCGGATCGGGTGAAGCGTTTCCCACAAAACACCCAGGAGCACACAAACGGACGTTCGCCCGTATGCCAGCGGAGATGGGCACGTAGATGTGACGTCTTGCCGTAGACCTTGTTGCAGCCGGGTATGTGACAGATGTGCTGACGCTTGCGATCCGAGTGCTTCTCCCCGTCCGTGCAATTGGGACACGTGCAGGCGACACGCTTCAACCTCGGCTTTATCTCCGCCGGCATCTCGCCATCGACCACCTGGCTTGGCTGAGCAGCAACTGTTGCTGCTGCTGCTGCTGCTGCCATCGATTGCTTGAGCTGCTTGGGACGCGCTGATGTTGTTGTGGTTGTTGTTGTTGTTACCACCTGTTGACCACCAGCTGTGCTCATCGTTAGCTGTGTGGCATTGTTGCTCAATCCGACCAGACTCGGTTTGGGCGTGCTGCGTGCTTGTGTGATGGCTGGTGTTGCCTGTGGCGGCAAGGCGGTTATCTGTATGGAGGATGGTATCGTTACACTGGGCAGTTCAGCAATCAATTGCTGCTGTTGCTGCTGCTGCTGTTGCTGTTGTGGCGATTGTGGCATTATGAACTTTATCAGTTGCTGCTGCTGTTGCTGGGGTTGCTGCTGCTGCTGCGATTGCTGTTGCATTGTTGTCGGCGCTGCAGTTGTCACATCTGGCGGCTCCTGCTTGATATTCGTGATTAGCTGCGTGGGACTCTGAGGCTCCTGCTTGGGCAGCATGGTTATAGCTGCCGGTGCGGCTGCATTGCTATGTGAGTTCTGTGGCGCTGCAGCATTACTTGTGGTTTGCATCGTGGGCATTGGGAGCTGGGTGAGCACCTGCTGGAAATTGGCTGCCATGCTGGCGGGCAATTGACTGGCTTGGATGATCTGCACCTGACCCAGACCGGGTATGTTTTGGATGGGCAGCGCTTGCAGATTGCTCGTCTGCAGCGTTTGCATTGCAGCAGCAGCAGCAGCAGCGGCCGCATTTTGACTCGCCCGAAATTGTTGCAACTGTTGCAGCTGCTGTGCCGGAATCACCGTCAACTGTTGTCCCTGTGCATTCGTTATCGTTATGGGCTGATTCGTTGGCAGTTGTCCGCCAGCCTCGTTGATTGCATTGAAAAGCTGCTGCTGCTGTTGTTGCTGCTGTTGTTGTTGCTGCTGCTGTTGAACAGCTGCTGCTGCAGCTGCCGCCTGTTGCTGCTGTTGTTGTTGTTGTTGTGTCTGCTGTTGTTGCAGTTGCTGTTGCTGCACCTGTTGTTGCTGCTGCTGCTGCTGCTGTTGTTGTTGCACTTGCTGTTGCTGCTGTAACTGAGCCTGTGGCTGCAGAAACTGTTGCTGCTGCTGAGGATTCTGTATGTGAATTATATTCGCATTTGGCGGCAGCTGCGAGTAATTGAGCGCATTCAACGGAGCCAGCTGTACCTGTTAATACAATTAGAAAATGATATCATTTAAAACACCTTTCTATACTTTTCCCGAAATTGACAAGTAGATAAATTGTCACCCCATCGTTTCCTAACTAAACCTAAACTACAACTAAATCAGTAATTTTGTTATACACTGAACCTATTTATAAAATGACAGAGGGTTGCGAAGGAATGACAGCTGTGCGAAGGAATGCAACAGATAGAAGGAAGCATATCCGATCTTCTGAAGTATTATATTCTTGATAAGCATCAACAACAGAGTCGATCTAGTAATTTCCGTCTGTACGAGCTTGTCGATCTGCAAAACTATGAAAGCTGGGAGCTTTAAATTTGGAATATAAGTTCTCGTATATCAAAGACAGATAAAGTTTACTTCGTGTTATCTAACACTGCACCCGTTTCGCACATATCGATAAGAATCGATTGCTGATAAAAGACCAAAAGACGTAATTATTAAGATTTAGCCTACCCATTAGGATATATTAGACCCTCACATATTATTAACACAAACGTGTTTTTCATATTTAACAAGGATTCAGGATAGCTTCATGTCGAACTCTCTCGACTAGAACTAGTGCAACTAAATTAAAGGGTACCAGATCCTTGGCACTTTAAAGCTAAGTTAAGATCTTACACAATATTTGTATTTAATTATCAGCCATTAGCAAGTTGTACCTGTTGGATTTGCCCGTTGGGCGTAACAATCTGAGCGATTTGGGCGAACTGTGGGATGATCTGCATCTGAGCCGCTGCCTGCTGCATCGAGGCGGGCAAAGCCTGGATAGACTGCGTTAGGTTGGACAGCGTTGGCTGCTGTGCTGCGGGCGTTGCAGTGGCGGCAGCAGCAGCCGCCTGCACGGGCACATGGACCGTCTGGTAGATGGTCTGTCCATTGGCCGTTTGCACGGGGATCTGCACGGCGACCGTCTGTTGGAGCGTTGGTCCCGCCGGCGCCTGCTGTGGGAACTGCAGCAACTGTGGCGCCGTCCCAGGAGCAGCAGTGCGCAACTGGATATTCTGCAGCGTTTGTCCATTCTCCAGCTTGATGGTGGTGGGCCCAGCGCCGCCCAGCAGATTGGTAATGTTGCCAAGCAGTCCATTGGCGGCGGCCACAGAGGCGGGTATTTGGATATTGGTGCCGGGAATGGTGATCGTTTGCGTTGCTGCTCCAGCCTGCTGCTGTTGCTGGCTAAGTTGTTGGTGCTGGTGCTGCTGCTGCTGAGCAAGTGTTGGAGTTACTGCCTGATGGGGCTGTTGCTGCTGCTGTTGTTGGGGTTGTGGCTGTGGCTGCTGCTGTTGCACAATGTTGGCCAATGGGATTTGTATATTGGTGCCGGGTATAGTGAATAGCTGCGTCTGGGCCGGCTCAGGGGGCTGTGGAGCACGCACTATTTGCCCATTGGGCGTTATGAACGCCTGCTGGCCATTGATATTGACGGCCTGAGCCGTCGCCAGCTGGGCATTCAGATTGGGTATAAAGATCGCCTCTTGCCCGTCAATGTTGACCGTTTGCATGCCCATCGGTTGCACGATTTGAAACATATTTTGTTGCATTTGAGCGCCTGCTGCGGCCTGTTGCAGGAACTGCGGTGGCATCTGATGTATGTTTATGATCTGCTGCATTTGGGGTGCGGGCGAAACATTCGACGCACTGCCTCCGACAACGCTAACGCTATTTGACCCCTTGACGGGGGCGGTGGGTGTGGCAGTGGTAGTGGCCACTTGGCCATTGTTATTGTTGTTAACAGCGTTGGCGTTGGCATTCTTATACTGAAGCATTTTATTCGACTTGCTGCCCCTTTTGGCGGCACTTTGTTCAGTTCTATGTTTCACGGCACTTCAACAGAGTTTCGCACAGGTGCACAGAGTATTTAACATGAATATTTTTTCCATTTTTTTTTCTCACTCAAGGGACGATTTTTCAGACGACAGATTATTAGTTGCTAAACACGTAGAAGACACACATACACAAACACAGAAACGGTGCGGCACATTATTTACATTGCATTTGGGGGGGTTTTAGTTTAATTAGGCAGTAATTATACAACAATTAATATTAATTTCTTGATTTTTAGTTTTTGTTTTGACAAACATAAACGCGGAAGAGAGATGAGCAGAAAATCTTGTAGCTGCTATCGATAGTATCAACAGCTGTTATCGATTGTACAAATTATACGAATTAATTTACTACGTTGGTACATTTTAATCACAAGCATGCTTCTATCAATTTGTTTACTAATATTTTTATTAAAATATCCGTAATACACATTTCTGATTGATTACTTATACTTAAACTTAAGGCGAGTGTATTGAACTTAGCAATGCCATATAATAAGTTTTGCTACAATTTCATGATCTTATTTGAATTGTGGAATGCAATTTGTATTTCGCTTTATCACTTCATTTTCATTTCTTTATTATTTCATATTCTCCTCCTGCAGGTACATTAATGACGATAGCTATGCTCAAAAATATCGCCGTGTCTCTGCATTTGTCCCATCCCTAGCCACCATCTATAAAAAACATATCGATTATATTTGCGTCCCTGTTCGTATCGATAAATGGCAAAAAGTGTCGATATGGGCTAAAAGAAAAGCCAAGTCTAAAGTTTACTTTGTTAATTGAGAGTTGAAGCCGCCGATTTTTGGACGTGTGCACAAAGATGGAGGTGGATCAGCCAACACTGGCCGATGTGGTGTTCGTAATCGAAAACAGCGCCATCAATGGCGCCTACCTAAACGAGCTGAAAACCAATTACATTCTGCCCACCTTGGAGCACTTCACCCAGGGCTCGATTGATGAGCGAGAATTCCTGATTGCCGAGCGCTATTCGACGCTCTACGGCATTGTCACGTACCGCACAGCATCGAATCTGCTGGAGCCAGTCTGTTCCACATACGGCCCATTTGTGCAGCCCCAGAAAGTGATCGAGACGATCGAACGTCTGTCGCTGGTCGGAGGCGGCATGGAATCGCATGCCCACATGTCCGAGGGCTTTGCCGCTGCCCATGGCTGCTTCGATGAGATGAACAAACAACGCTACATGCTGGAACAATCGAATTTGCAGCGCCACTGCATCCTCATCTGCAACAGTCCGCCGTATCAGATGTCCGTCAACGAGTCATGGAAATACAAAGGCAAATCCTGCGAACAACTCGCCGCCCTCTTCAATGAGCGTAAAATCAATCTATCCATCATTGCGCCACGCAAAATGCCAGTGCTCTTCAAGCTCTACATGAAGGCAGATGGCGATCAGCCGATCACGACCAAAAACTATGCCAAGAACATTCGGCATCTGGTGCTGCTCAAGGGCTACAGTTTGAAGGAGCGTGCCCCAAGTCCAAATAGCAACGGGCCAGCACTGCCCCAGCATGCAATGGGCGCACCCCAAGCCCAGGCAACAGCAGTCAACAATAATCCGGGTGGACAGCAGGCGCAGCCAATGGAAACGACGCCAGCACAGCAACAGCAACCAGTTGGACCACAACAACAGCAACAGCAGGTCATGCATATGAATGCTATACAACAGCAGCAGCCCCAACCACAACCCAATGCAGCTGCACAGGCTGGCATTCTAAATGCACAGCAACAGCAGCAACTGTTGCAACAGCAGCAGCAGCAGCAGCAGCAGCAACAACAACAACAACAGCAGCAACAAAATCAATTTGTGCCCAATACTATGCAAAATGCAAATTTTCAGCAGAATGTGGTGCCCGGCCAGAATCGCTGGATGTATCCGAATCAGCCTGGTGTGCGTCCGGCATTCATGCAAAACGCCGGCAACAATATGCCACTGCAACAGAATCAGAATCCCAATTCGGCGCTAATATCGCGCATCAATGCGCCGCCCAATCAAACGGTCAACGCCCTGCAGCAGCAACAATTGCAGCAACAGCAGCAGCAGCAACAGCAGCGATTGCAAATGTTGAACCATCAGCAATTCAATCAGTTGCAGCAGCAGCTTGCACAGCAACAGCAGCAGCAACAACAACAGCAGCAACAACAGCATCCACAGCAGCAGCAGCAAGTTAATCCCAATGCCAATGCCAATATGATGCCAACTGTTTCCAATGCTGCCAATGTGCCCAGCTTGCAGCAAGCGTCCGCACCGCAGCAGCAGCAACAACAACCCAACCAACAGCAACAACTGCAGCAGCAGCAACAACAGCAGCCACAGGAGCAGGCATCGTTGCGTGAGAAGATCTGGACGGGCGTGCTCGAATGGGCTGAGAAGGCGAAGAATGATCAGCAGAAAATACCGCATTCGCTGCAGTGCACCGTCTGCACCAACATCAAAGATGGCGAGCCCGAAATCAAGGCTGACAATTGGCCGCCAAAATTGCTGATGCAATTGATGCCAAAACATTTGGTGGGCAACATTGGTGGTCAGTTTCTGAAGGACTCGAAAATGGTTGTGTTCCGGCCGACGCCCGGCGAGGCACTTGATTCGCTGGCCAAAATGATGACCAACGGTTTCGCTGGCTGCGTTCACTTCTCGGCGCTGCCCAACACGCCCACCTGTGACCTCAAGGTGCTAATCCTGCTCTACACGCCCGATCGGAATGCCTTCCTCGGTTTCATACCCAACAATCAGTCGATGTTTGTGGAGCGTTTACGCAAAGTGATCCAACAGAAGCAGTCACACGGCAACATGCAACAGCAGCAGCAGCAACAACAGCAGCAGCAGCAACAGCAAATGCCACCGCAGCAGCAAATGCAACAAATGATGCAACAAGGAAAAACACCAATGGAATTGCAACAGCAGCAGCAACAGCAACAAATGCAGCAGGATAATTCGCAACAGCAGCAGCAGCCGCATTATAATCAATATGCTCAGCTCAATATGCAAATGGGCGGCGGTCCTGGCGGCAATGGAGCCGGTGGCATGCCCATGCAACCACAACTGCAAATGAATATGATGCAGCAGCAGCAGCAACAGCAGCAGCAACAACAGCGCATGCCACTTGGTGTGCCCGTCGCGAATCCCAATTTGCAGCAGCAATTGCAACAGCAGCAGCAACAACAGGTACCACAGCAGCAGCAACAACAGCAGCGCATGGTGCGTCCCATGCTGGGCAACAATAATCCCGGCCTGCGTCAACTGTTGCAGCATCAGGCTCCGGGCAATCAGTTCCGCCCTCAAATGGGCGGCCAACCAAATCAAATGGGCGCCGGCGGCCCAATGGTTGGCAATCGCAATTTTGATGATGGCGGCTATGAGTTTATGTAAATGTTTTCAATATGTTATCGATATATATATAGATATATGTATATGTTCGGTAAAAAGATTTGTGTGTCCTTCAATTGTTTAGTTCTTTGTCTCGGCTTACTTGTAATCACTTATACAATTTACAATTTACATCCATTTCACATTCACAATACTTACTATAAGCGAAATGATTTAAATCAATTTCAATTGTTTTAACTGCTTCTAAAATTTAGTTTTATGCGAACTCATTAGAGAAAATATATTATTTTAATTTCAAAAATATATCTTGACGAAATGAAACTTAAAAGAAATATTAAAGAGCGTAATATTCTAAAATTTAGTCTCTTATGCTGAGCTTTAGGGTTTTATCTGAAATTATTACAGAAAATATGTGTGATTTCTAATTCAAAAATTAATCTTGACGAATCAAACTAGAGAAAATTCAATAATATTAAAGAACGTACGATTATCAGTCGATTTATTATTGAAAAAAAGAAACAGTGATTGAGTGTATTTAATATAAATGATTTTATTTTCGTACAAGTAGATTACAAATACAACTGTTTTAGTTTTGATAACGCTTCTCTTTCTAAAGTCCACAATTTGGATTCTTCTAAATGGATGAGGAATATTCGGCTGGGAATTTGAATGTATGGATTCCCAGTGCTTGCACCGTTGGCAGTAGACCAGCGTTGGGTATAATGTTCCACGACAATATGAGCGTTACGTTCTTGTTATCCTTGAGACCATTGCCATCATCCCAGAAATAGTATTTGGTGTTCATGTTCTTAAAATCAAGCACTGCATTTTGGCCACGCAAGATGATTTTGTCCCACAGTACAACTTGATTCAATTGATTCGATGTCGTCTCATACTCAGCGGTTAGATAGAGAAACAGCTGCTTCACATTCCAGTTGAATACGTCCGTCAGATTCGTCTCCAGATCTAAGGTGAGGAAGCCGAGATCGTGTTTCTCTCGCGATGCACCGTAATCGGGAACGTTTTTCACCAGGACGCGGACGGTGTTGATTTTCGCATCGGTTCTGTAATTTTGGAAAACGGTCGATGCGAAGCAGCAGAAGGTTAAGCAAGCCAGCACGCTTAGCGAATATGCAACAGTTGCATTTCCTCGGGTTAACACAGTATGCATTTCAATTCTTGTGTGGCAAGTTTACCGCAGATAAAACTGGACACGTACCTATGTTTGTTGCAATTGAACGAAAAAATGCAAGATCTCTGGGCACCCCAAAAGCCGATAACTTCGCTCAACTGTTAATAACAGCGCCCATTAATTTGCTGCTGCATAAACAGCCGGTGTTGTATTGTGTTTCAGCTTGTAATATATTTTTGAATTAATATAAATAGCCCCGACCGATAATTTAAAAACGTATGCTGAAATGTATCCCCAATTTGGGATACTCAGCTTGAAATTGAATTTAACAGCTGCTAACTTGTTCCAATTGAAAGCCGTGCTATTAAAGAACAGCTGCTGCTTCACACGACTTATCGATTATTTTGCAACTCATCAGAACGATAGTGGAACAGGAACTTTTGATCCTGTAAATTACTCAATGGCTAAAAAAAGGAATGTACGAAAAACGAGTGTACATGCAAATTAAGCAAATGGAGTATGCTGTCCCAGGGTATAAGCAGTTTGAGATTTTAAAAATAGATACGTCGAATGATGATCTATCGCCGGCACTAGCGATTTGTTTTCAATTAGTTCACTAGTTCTTCGATAACATAAATACGTTTTTGATGTAGCTGAGCGAAGGATTTACAAAAAATATGAACAATTTAATTAGAATCATTAAAATTATTGCACTGCTAATAAAGAAAAAAATAGTACTGCTAAAAATATAAATATATAGATAAGTGCTTCGGAAAAAAACTAAAAAATGCTTGATATACATAATGTTCGATCGTCTATTTATTTGGCAATTTTTGCTCTGGTATTTTTTCGATTTTAGCTATTTGGATGATTTATATGTGAACAGTTATTCTTTAATAATAAAATTAAATATGAAACAAAATACCATACATTTTTTAAATGCGAGTTAGCTGAAAAAGTCATAAATTATAATCATTAATGAGGATAATCAGGATAAAATAAAATTCATGTCAGCAGTTCAGTAAAGTCAATATCCTTCAGATACGGCAAACATATTTCATAACGTAACGTTATTTGCGTAACGTAAGTGGGATCTACTGGTTCATTTTTTCGTTGCGTTCTAGTTCAATTCAATATCCGGGAATAATATGGCGATCCGAAACTCTAAATGACAGACAGTGATTTTTAAAGCTGCTGAAAAATTAATTTATTTGCCAAAAAGTTGCAACGGTAATACGCGTAACTATCGTTAAGAAATTGCATAACATGTTCCCTATACGCTAAGCATGTTTTTATGCCATAAGGCAGCCATTAAGTGTTGAAAAATTACATCGGAATAATAGCGAAGAAAAATTTTCCCTTAGTTGCTTAATTTGCCTTCGTATTCGTCCGCCTGCTTTTCGACTCGACTTTGGCGTGCGTGTGATTGTGGTTTCGCCAGCCAAAGAGACTCAGTATCGTCCTCTCTCTTGCGCATACACAATGGCGTGCCAGCGACGGACTGACTGCTTAGTTGTTATCTCGCTTTGACGCGATGTTCGTTCGGTTTCGTTCGCTGTATGTAAAATGTGTAAAGTGATTTTTGCCTGCACTCGCGTTTTGGGGCGAAGTCGAAAATGCTTGAAAAAGTTTTATAAATAAAATGCTATAATTGAATATCTACGCAAATAATTAAACGTCGAAAATGCATAATGCATCTGGCAATTATATTATGTACCTGCGTCGATTATATAAAGCATAGAAAGCACGCTGTGTCAGCGTCTAAATTACCAATTGCGCATCGATTGGCCATACATAAGCCCAAAATTCGTAATAATATTAAAACGAATTGTTTCCCCCTCTTCCCACCATTATTATCTGTGTGAATTTTGTTTCTCATTTATTTTTTTTTTTGCTTTAAAGTTAATACGAAAAACGTGAATTAAGAAAACGGAAAATTAAAACGAGTATATGTATATGTATGTACGAATATACTTATATACATACATATGTACAACGGCGAACGAATGAGTGTGCAATGCTGAAGAAGTGAAAGAATGCGCAGCGTTGCCATACGGTTACGATCTGCCCGAGTGTATGCAAGTGTGTGTTAGTGTGCCCATGTGTGTGTGTATGTGTGTGTGTCTTATATATGTGCATTCTCACAAATGTATCTAGCTCAATTCCTTACGTTAAAATCGATAAAAACGCAGCACGCTTTGTGTAAGAAAAAAATTAATGAAATCCAAGAAATACACGCAAAGTGTGCTTTGGCGTTTTTGTCAATGGGCAATGAAAAAATTAATTTAAAAACACCCAAAATACATTAAATTCTTTTAAGTAATTTAATTGTTTAATGTTTTTTGTTTAAAAATTCGTATTTGCGCACGGAAAGCACGCGTGAATTGATTTAAAAGGAAGCCCAATCGAGACTAAAATGAATAATGATGCGAGAAATCATGATGGCGATGACTTGAACTTGAATTTAAACAACGTGCGCTCTGCGTATTTGAACAAAAAAACAAAGACACCAACAGCAACAATAACAACAGCAGCTGCAACAACACCAACAACAACAGAAACCCAAATCAAAGCAAATCGCGCAGCAACACAGCAAGCAACAACAGCTGTACAAAGACTTTTAGCAGTTAAGCACAACAACAGCAACAACAACAACGTTGTTCGTCAGGTGAATTATACCGGTCCGCGTCTCGCTGCCGCCCGACACTCGATAGCAGCGGCGCTCATTGCGAACAATATTAAAAACACCAACAACAACAGCAGCAGTAACAGTAGCAAGAAGAAGCATGAGCAACTGACAACAACAGCAGCAACAACAACAACAACAGGAGCTGCAGCTGAACTGAGCCAATTGAGAAAGAAGAGCTGCAGCATTAACAGCAACAACAATAACAGTGTCAGTTTAAAAGTTAACAGCAACAACAACAGCGCGTTAGCCACTGCCAATACTAACACCAACAACAACAACTCCAAAATGTCTAAAACGTCTGCCAGCAGCAACAACAAAACAAACGCGCAAAGCGAAGCAACTGCCGCTGCTGCTGCATTCGTTACAGCTGGCACAACAACAGCAATAGCAGCAGCATCAACAGCCACGCCCATGCCCGCCACAGCAACACCAACAGCAGCAGCAGTAACACCAACTGCATCTGAAACAACAACAACAACAGCTGCTGCAACTGCCGGCGCTGCGGCTAAATTTCGTGCCGCTGTTGCCTCAGCGCCTCAGGCGAGCAGCAGCTCGAAGAAGAAGCGTGCAGCATACGCGGCGCTCAAGCGGCAGGTAGCCATGAAACAGCAGCAACAACAACAGCAGCAGCAAACAACTGCCACGCCCACAACGGAAGTGGGAGCAGCAGCAGTAGTAGCCGGAGTGGCATCCACTAGCAACAAGGACTCGGCGCATTTGAAATTCGCCGCAACAACATTGTTGATGGGCGCCGCTGCCGCTGCGACAGATGGCAACGCTAGTAATGCTGCTGCTATTATCGCTCCACCCCCCCAATCGACAACGACGAGCAGCGGAAGCAGCAACAACAGCAGCGGAAGCAGTGCAGCAACAGCTGTTGCTGTGCTCAAGCAGAAGCTGAAGAACGTTGGCGCCATTTCGAATGCGGCGGCCGTTGCTGCGGCGACTGCTGCCAACAACAATCGATCGGCGGCGGCAGCGGCAGTCGCATTGTCGTCATCGGCGTCAACGTCGACGACATCGTCATCGTCATCGAACTCCTCACCACTATCGTCATCGGGCATTGTGAATGCGATTTCATCGGCGTTGCAGAACATCATTACAAGGGATACGGATATGGATACCGAATTCTATCAACAACCGGTCACCACACATTTATCCGAATCTGAGGAGGAGTCTGTGTCAGAGGTGAGTTTTCGACTGGTTCTTTTCGTCTCTATTTTGTTTTGTATTGTAAGTAACAAAAGAACAGATCTCGTTCATGTTTATTTGTGTGTGTGTTTTTCTCTATAGTTCGCTGAGAGCCAATCAGAGAAATGCGTTAATTCTCACTGTAAATATACAAAAAAAAACAGGCGTTAACATTTCCGTTAACAGAATACTGTCAGCAAATTTTCGATTAGTGCTACAGTAAAATGTGCAAAATGTACACTGATAAATGCAATCAAGTCTATTCGTTCAATTAAACACAAGTTAGTTTATTGGTTGCAAAAATAAATGTAATCTGTGCCTTGTTTGTGTACTTATTTATGGTAGTAATAGCCGACTACCATAAAGACAAACTACTGCTAAACGATGGTAAAACAAAAATGTAAATTACAGTATTGTGTAATTATTTACTACAAATGATTGCTTACAGCTTTTTGATGTGCACATTGTGCCTCCATATCGATTTACTTATTTATTTACTTACGTTGCCTTTACTTTAAAAAAAATTCTAGTAATTATGGTCTAAAACCACGTCACCGTTTTCGATTGTGATCTGGGCATTTTGTTATTGAACATGTACTTATTTTAAATCTTTTTTAAATATAATTGGCTTTATCTTTTTTAAGTTGATCGTCCGGTGCTTCTTCGTCTTCAGATTTTAGATAAGAAACAGTCGATTTATTAATCGCTGTTATCAGCCAGAAAAAAATAGCTGGTTTTGTGAAAGTCGTCAATTATTGAATTTCAAATAATTTTCGTTGGAAATAATGAATGATGTACTTGCGTATTTTCCTCGTGCTTAAAACAATATGTGATATATGCAGCCGTTATTATCCTCTCTCTCCCTCTCTCTCTCGCTCTTTCTGTTTTGCGTTGCTGAAAAACCCGTTTGTCGCAAGTAACAATTTTGTATGACTCGTTGTTTAAGTCTTGTTCTTTGCGGTGAATTGGGAATTATATTCGATTACATACATACATACATAAATAAATCAGCTGTGCAGCTGCTGCTGCTGTTTGTGTTAGTGTGTACGTCATATGGGGCTAGCTGTATGTGTGGTTGTTCAAATTTCTTTGTCTGGCCTTTTGTGGTGTTTGTGTATACATTTAATATACGATATACATTGTATATATATCTTTTACAGATTGTCCACTCAACCAATGAGAGGTCATTAGCCAATTCTTTTGGGTTGTCTCAACAATTCGTAAATAAACCATAAAAATAATACCTGACCTCGAAATGCATGTGTTTCTTTCTGACTTTGTCATCGTTTATTAATGAATTAAATGCAATCATGCATTTCAAATCAACAATTTGGTTTTTGGTTAGTGGCACATTTTGAGTGGTGTCGTAGTGTGTTTGCAGCTTAAATTTATGCTAGCCTCAAAGCAGTCTGGCAACGCCAGTCGCCTTTATTGCTGTTGATGTTGCTGTCTTTCGTTTTTCGTCTTTTTTTTTTATTTAGTGAAATCGTGTGTGAAAAGAAGAATCGCGAAATATGGCAAAGCAAACTTAGAGAGACGACACAACATATTAATAATAATCGTAAATAAAATATTCAAGGTACAATATGCACGTAGAGTGTAATGACCGTTTAACATATTTACTGTAGCATATTAAGAGGTCAAATTGCAAATTTTTTTTTCGGGTGTAACGTGCACAAAAAAACCCCACAATTTATTATTTCCACAAGCAGACAGACAGAGACATACGCACAGACAAACACACACACATATTCATACTTACAAACACACACAAACATTCATACCTACAAACACACATACACACTCCAACGCCCGAAACGAGAATTGACCAACCAAAGAAGAAAATTCAAGCAGCGAACGACGAGCAACAGAAAAAAAACGCACGTCGTGGCTGCGACGGCGACGCCGACAGCGATTGAACTCGTTTGAATTTTGTTCTTTATATTTTCTCTTGCAGATACACACATACATTCATACATATATGTATATTTATGCCAATAATGTGCACATTTCTGTATGTACATATATATATATATATATTATATATATTCATCTACATAATTTCTCTGCATTTTTGTCTTGTTCTTTTCATTCATTCATTCAAAGGTTACGGGGAAAATCTGTTTGGCGTCGTAAAAAGCATAAATTCTGCTCGGAAATTTTAGCATTTAATTTCGCCTCTAATATTTAGGCATGGGCGCAAAACAGACAGACGGACAGATCGACAGAAGAGCCTAGAAGAAGAGCCCATTTGCCTGTGTTGTGTGACCTCCGTTTAAATCAATGCACACCAACACATACGCATACGTTATACACACACACACACACACAGTGCAACTGATGGCATGACTCATTTCATTCTTTAAATTCCAAAGAAACCGTTTCCTTCGCTTGCTCACTGTTCCTCTTTGACTTGCGAATTTCGGATAATAAAAATATAAAAACAAATAAAAAAAACCAGCCAGGCAGGCAGGCAGTCGAACACGGCACGCACGCACAAATACAAGCGCAGCCGAGTTTCATGTGTATTGGTTTTGAAGTGGAATAGGATGGAAATGGTAATGAATGAAAGCAAAAAGCATACGGGAAACAATAACTTGATGGTATTTTTTTTGCTTGCTGCTGCTGCTCTTCTTCCGATCTGGCAACGCTGCCCTGCCGATAAAGATTTGCCGCATATTTGAAGGAGCAGCAGCAACAACAACAAAAACAATCATTTATTTTTTTTTTTTTAAGAGAATTTCAATTTAAAAACACTAGTAGGCCATACGAATATAATGACATTTCATTTTTAATCTCTGTCAATTCAACTAACACGGAAAAATTCTTGTTCAAATTGCACTTGTTATCGGATAAATACTCATATCATTCAAGAAAGGTGCAATCGTCGGTTTTTTTTGTTTTATTTTGTTTTTTATAAATATTTATATAGTATTATGAGTTCAATTAAAGATTTTGTACGGCGTGCAGTTTCCACAATGGACGTTGTGTTGCAGTTATTTGTTCACGTAATATCATCATGTTCTGTTTCCTGGACTTTCAAGCCAAAGCAATCCAAATCAAGTCAAATTGAATCAAATATCAACCGCAATCAATTGGATTATATTGAATTGGGTTTAATTTACATACATGCATTTCTAGCTTCAGTTATTTTTATTATTTATGTATGTTTCTTACGTTTCTCTTTATTTGTAGATCCTATTGGCATTCTTGTGTTTAAGGCCAGATCTCCTGGTAAGTTTCGCGTTATAAGTGCCACTAAAAAAAAAAACAAAACTCAACAATAATAATTGAAGCGTTACAAAACTAGTTTTTGCCATTCTTTTTTTAGACCACTCCAAAAATTTTCAATTATACTTACCAAACTAAAAAACCAGCAACGAATTTTAAACCAAATGCTTTATTAAGGTTAAACTAAAATTGTTTGGTAGTTTGGCCAAAATGATATACATGATTTTGTTGTATGCACTTTGATTAAATATACCTAAATAGTTTATTAAAACAACCCAGCAAACAGCAAGGCAAAATGGGGTGTTCTTCAATAATAATTATATTGATAATGATAATGATAATAATAATGATAATAATACTACCACTTGGATTCTGTAACAACACACAAAACATCACATTGCTGGCCTTAGACGACAAGAATGTGCTCTTTAAGTGCTCCACTGATTAGTTCAAGCTTTAATAATAATTATAATATAATTTCCAGCAAACTCTTCTTTCTTTACTCACCCTTTTAACTTGACTAGCACGAAGACATTCATATAAAAACATATAACCCTTAAAAAAAAACAGATTTACATTATATCTAATTGCAAATGTTGTTTTTTTGTATGCTTTCAGGATGATATACCCGAGTCTGATCACGATAGCTGTCCGCACGAGGAGGGCGAAGTGCTCGAGGATGAGGACGAGACGGAAGAGGAATCGGAAGAATCTGATGAATCTGAAGGTGACGATGATGAGGACGACGAAGAGAACGGTAAGCGATTGTGTTAAGCAATGTCTGATAATATTTTAATAAACAAAAAAAACAAAATCTAGAACAAGATGTACTGCAAGAGAACGATGCGGATGACGAAGACATCGACGATGAGGATGACGACGAGGATGCGCCCGAGGTTAAGAACTTTCTGCTTGAGCCAAACAAACAACAACGTTCAAGTAATCTCACCGCCCTGCTCACAGCAGCAGCGAATGAGAAAGCACCCGTCCTCCGTCATGCAACTCATGCTATCGATGAAACCAAGCAGGCGCTAACCAAAATGCGTTGTGCCAACAGTCCGCGAGACAAAAAGTAAGTATTCAGTGTCAGAGAGAGAGAGAGAGAGAGAGAGAAAGATGTGGGGAGCTGCCTGGCTAACAATTGTTAACATATATGTTTATCCATTAATTCACAGTAGTGTTTTCTCGCGCAGCCTTGCCACTGCCTGCGCCGACAATGATGTCAACACCGTGAAGCGATTACTCTGCAAGGGCAACCTGAACGATGCAGCCGCCTCCACGGATGAGGGCGAATCCTTATTGTCGATGGCTTGCTCCGCCGGCTACTATGAGCTGGCACAGGTATGTATCGATTGGGATTGTCTAGCAACTAGTAGCGTAATATTTTTATATGTCTCTTATCATCCAAGAGTCATCAAGTCGGCTAGCTGATTTATTATTAAATGTAGATTCTAGTAAAAGCTATAAAAGTTTTAGCTATAATTGCAATTTCGTGTCAACTGGAAAATGATGTTTGAAATGTTATTTAACATTCGATGATTTTTTGAGTCTCGTTTTCATATCGATTATTTAGGCTTCTCAAAGCAACGTCTCAGTATTCAGTTTTTGAATCGAATTTTGACCTTTCGAAGTACTTTACAGTTTTGCACATAACTTCATAATTACGAAGCCTTGTTTTTTTAAATGTTTTAGAAAAGAATACGTTCAAATCGTTTAGCGAAGGAATAAGTTACAACCTAAAAGAATATTTGAATTCTGCTGAAATTTTGATCAATTTCGGCTTATAAAAGTAATAGTTTTATCGTGTTATTAAATATTTTTGGTTGGTATTAGCAAACAAAATTGTGAAATCGGGCAACTCCAATTCTATCGAGATCGCAGAAATTCAATGCAGTCCTGGCTTGTGTGGCAATATCATTTCTAGTTCACCGGGTGGCAACGTCCTGTTGCACAGATAAATTATCGATAGTCCAAAAAAACAAAGAAGCAGCACAAAAGAAAAATTTTTTTTTTGAATTTCTATTGAGTAGCTAGCAACACTAAAAATAATTTTGGAAAATAAAGTAGCGCCAAATCGGTTCAGGATATGTGCAATCAATTTTAACATAACACGAATAAAATACGTTGTGTGCTCTTGTTCGGAATAGGTTTTGCTGGCAATGTCTGCGGCACAGGTGGAGGACAAGGGACAAAAAGACTCGACGCCATTAATGGAGGCCGCTTCTGCCGGTCACTTGGACATTGTGAAACTGTTGCTCAGCCACAACGCCGATGTGAATGCGCATTGTGCGACTGGGAATACACCGCTGATGTTCGCCTGCGCCGGTGGACAGGTGGACGTTGTCAAAGTGCTACTGAAACATGGCGCCAATGTTGAGGAGCAAAACGAGAACGGACATACACCATTAATGGAGGCAGCCTCCGCCGGGCATGTGGAAGTAGCAAAGGTAAATTAAACGTCCATATATATATATATATATATATATATGCTCAATTTTATTAAGAAAATTCTGGATGAATTTTTGTGACAAGTGATTAGAATCCGAGATTTGATTGTTTTTTGCTGCTTGCCCCCAATCGAGAATCGAGTTACTGATTTCGGTATTTGGTAGAGCATCTTACATGATTTAGTTTGATCTTATCTGATGCACACGAAATTGTTCTACTTTGTTATAAATATATTAATATATATATATGTATGCAATTACTCATATTTTTAATAATCCACCTTGTAGGTGCTGCTGGATCATGGTGCCGGCATCAACACCCACTCGAATGAGTTTAAGGAGAGCGCCCTCACCTTGGCCTGCTACAAGGGTCATTTGGATATGGTTCGTTTTCTGCTGCAAGCCGGCGCAGATCAGGAGCATAAAACCGATGAAATGCACACGGCGCTGATGGAGGCATCAATGGATGGCCATGTTGAGGTGGCACGCTTGCTACTCGACTCGGGAGCACAGGTTAACATGCCAACGGATTCATTTGAATCGCCGCTCACCCTGGCAGCTTGTGGTGGTCATGTAGAGTTGGCACTGCTGTTAATTGAGCGCGGCGCCAACATTGAGGAGGTCAACGATGAGGGCTACACGCCGCTGATGGAGGCGGCACGTGAGGGCCACGAGGAAATGGTGGCACTGCTGCTGACCAAAGGTGCCAACATAAATGCCACCACCGATGAGACCCAGGAGACGGCATTAACGCTCGCCTGCTGTGGCGGTTTCAGTGAGGTGGCCGCCTTTCTGATCAATGGTGGCGCCAATTTAGAGTTGGGCGCCTCCACGCCGCTCATGGAAGCCTCGCAAGAGGGCCACACCGATCTGGTTCGCTTTCTGCTGCAGAACAAGGCAAATGTGCATGCAGAGACGCAAACCGGAGATACGGCGCTGACGCATGCCTGTGAAAATGGGCATACGGATGCGGCCGGTGTGCTCCTCTCGTATGGGGCCGAACTCGAGCATGAATCAGAAGGCGGTCGAACGCCGCTAATGAAGGCCTGTCGTGCAGGTCACCTGTGCACAGTCAAGTTCCTCATCCAAAAGGGCGCCAATGTCAACAAGCAGACGACCAGCAATGACCATACGCCACTTTCGCTGGCCTGCGCTGGTGGGCATCAGAATGTGGTGGAGCTGCTTCTGAAGAATCATGCGGATCCGTATCACAAGCTCAAGGATAACAGCACAATGCTGATCGAGGCCTCGAAGGGTGGCCACACACGGGTTGTGGAGCTGCTATTTCGCTATCCGCACATCTCGCCCACAGATCTGGGAGCTGGGGGCGCGAATGCGCAGGCAGTGAATCAAATACGCCAGCAAAAGCTATTGCAACAGCAGATCCAACATCAGCTGCAGTTGCAACAGCTGAATGCACCACCCGGCCTCCACGAGGTAACCGAAGCGGCACGCGCCAACAATCAGCAACTGTTATATCAGCAACAATTCAGCGGCAATTCATCCAACAACAATAACAACATTGTTGCCCTGGGTACAGGTGATTTTCTCGACGCCGGTGAGCTACAGCTAACGGCTGCATCTGCTGCAAGTATCTCGGATGCGTCCACAACAGAGGAGTATGTGACGACTGTGGGCAGTACCGGTGGCGGTGGCGTCGGCGGCGGTGGTGGTATCGATCTAACCACATTGAGTGCACAACAGCAGGAGGGGCTGATTGCCAAATCGCGTCTGTTTCATCTGCAGCCGGGATTTGAGCAACAGCAACAACAGCAGCAGCAAACGACAACACTGCCACCAACGGGTGCCCATCTGGTGCCTTGCAAGCACTTTGATCTTGATATGGAGCACATCAATTCATTAACGCCGCCTCAAAAAGCACCACCAGCACCACCTGTTATGATGCACACCGTTTGTCAGCAAACTGTGCTACAACAACAACAGCAGCAGCAACAACAACAACAACAGCAGCAACAACAACAACAGCAGCAGAAGATGCAACAACAGCAGACAAAGCTCAAGGGCGTTGGTGGGGCGCGTAAGAATCGCCAGCTTTTAAGCGAGCTAAGCTTTATTACTGACTTGCCGCTGGATGGGTTTGTATTTCCGGTTGAACAGCATTCCGATCAGGTGCGCTCACAGCCCCTTGGCGAGGATGATAAACAGCAGCAGCAGCAGCAACAGCAACAACAATTGCAGCAACAACAGCAGCAGCAATTTGCCTGTGCTGGAGACGAACAACGCTCGCAGCGGCGACGTGGCTTTGATGCGCCTTGCGACTCTAGCGTTGGCACTGATGCGACTTTGGAGACCACTCAGAAAGGTAAACTCCGAGAAATGTATGCAAAAAGAATGCATTAATGATGTAATCTTTCGATTAGGTGCCGCTGCCAATGATAGCAGTCAGAGTTCATTCGTTGCCAACGAGAACGTCTCGCAAATTCCAGCAGCGGTAAGTGTTAAATAGATTTACACATTTGGGCCACGAGTGAGATGCTGATGATGAGATTATTTGCACTTGTAGCTTAACACTGGCTCTGCCACTGGCACTATCACCCACTCTTCGGAGGTGCTGCAGAGCACGGCAATCAGCGATCGGCCCAAGGTGAAGGCCATCAATAAGAACAATCGCAAGCAGGCGGCCGCCTTAGCATTAGCTGGCGTAGCTTCTGTCTCGGCGGCAGCACAGCAGGGCCAGGCATTGCCATTGCAGCAGAATCAAATGGTCTCCATTTACAACAGTTTGGTAAGCCTTTATCCGTACTAAGAGCTAAATTGTCTATTTCTGTATTTATATATTGATTATGTTGATTAGCAATGAAGAATATTTGTCCGATTGCAAACTGTTTTCAAAATATCCTAAGCAAGGCGTAGATCTGATTGTTATCATAATTTTGTTTATGGAAATAAATGCTCTTTCTAGCATTTTAATTTGACAAAAATTCTACCTATTACAATTTAAAAACCTAATTAATGAATACAATTCATGCGATCACAATAGCAAATGCAGCAGGAGCTTCATCTACAGCAGCAAATGCAGCACATGCAGCAGACGCAGCTACAATTGCAGCAGCATATGCAACTGCATCATCAGCAACAGCAGCGTGCCGCCGCCTCCGTTGTGGACTACTCCAATTCACCGGCCTCTCCCATGGCCTCGCCAACGGGCTGCAGTGGCAACAGCAGCAGCTTTACCGACCAGCAACAGCAGCAGTCGCAGAATCCGCCCATCGTCGAAGGTGGGGGTGGTAATGAGGTGCTGCAGCACAAGGCTGCCATGGAGGACTTTCGCGGCCTGCTTGAGACTGCGGTCAACGAGTCGAGAGGAAATGGCGGCCACTCAACGCTGACATGCTTCAATGATAAACTGGCGCCGCAGCTGAAAATCTTCAAGGATGGCTGGCAGATGCACAAGTTTTTTGGGGAGCAACCCAAGTCGCCAACTGAGACGCCGCCCGAAATGGAGGAGACCATCATGTCGCCTTCTTTGGAGCGCGTCGAAACGCGTGCAGAGATGAAGAATTTGGCCACGCTGTGCTCGGCAGCAGCCATGGCGGCTGCCGTAACAGCAGCTAATAAGGAGTCCGAAGAGGTTGCAACTGATAACGAAAGTGATGAGGGCGAGGGCGGCGAGGCCGAGGGCGAGGAGAATACGCTGCCACCTGAACCTATCGATCTGACTGACACCATCATTGAGGAGGAAGTGGAAGATGATGATGATGATGATGAGGATGATCCGGACACGCAAAGCGGTGAGATTGAGAAACTTAACTACGACGACGATGACGCGGATGCTGAAGTTGATGATTATATCGATGAAGACGATGAGGGCGACGAGGAGGACGATGAGTTCTTCCTGGACGTAAATGTCGCCGCTGAGAATCGAATCGACAGTAATCCACAAAGTGGCGCAGATCTGCCGTCAAAGCAACGCAAATTGTCCACAAGACTGGAGAATCTAATGCTAACCAAGCCAGATATGCTGGCAAAAACATTGTGCGATTTCCGATCGGATTTGCCCAACTCGGAGCTGATGCATATGCTGCCCATCAAAGCGGCAGCCGCCAACAATGCAGCTTTAAACAGTCTACTACAACAGCAATTGGCTGCTGCCACAGCGGCGGCAGTCCATGCCAAGGCTCACAGTGAATTGCAAAAACTGAACTCGGAGCAGTGTGGTACGCAGTAACGCATTAAACAATAAATTTGCCTATCTTGCTCAATGTTAATCTTGATATCTGTATTAGATGATGCCGCGGCAGTTGCAGCAGCTGGAGAGCTCTATGGTGGTCTGGAGCACTTTGCCAATGATGGAAGCGAGGGTGCACAGTATGATATCACCGGTGAAATGGAGGATATATTTCAGGTACGTTAGTGATAATGCACTATCTCGATAAGAGCATTTCTCTTGGTGTTCTTGTTTGCTTTAATGATTTCACCAATTTGTTTTTCTCTCTGTAGGAGCTGGCAGAGAATTTGAACTATCCCGAGCTCGCCGAGTTCAGCCTTAATCAGATGTGCAAGGGCCGATTCACCGGCCATTGGTCACAGTCGCCCGGCAAGTGGAGCGGACAGGAGCAGCTGTTGGCAGCAGCAGCTGCGCAGCATTCGCAGGCATTATTGAATGCAGGCGATGCGCCAACGGACGCCGCCCAGCAGCAGCAGCGTCAGGCGAATCTCGTACTCCTTGACTATCCGATGCAATCGTCGCAACCGGGTCTGCCACAACGTTTGCTCGATCCCGAGGAGCTGCAGAGCATGCAGGTATGTTAATAATCGAATATTTATCTGTTATCGTTATCATTCTCCTTTTGGTATTTGTTGCAGCACCAACAAACGCCCGTTGCATTATTGCCATTCTCTACGGATAATGCTGGTGTCTCTGCCCCTGGTGGAAGCACACAACAGCAAATGCATCAATCAGTGCACAACAGTGAGTTCCAGCTGCAGCAGCAGCATCAGCAACAGCAACAGCAGATGGCACTGGAGGGTGATCCCGAGTTGAAACAGCAACTTCAACAACTGCACCACTTGCAGCAACAGCAGCAACACTCGAATGCGCGCATCATTAAAGCTGTCGCTGCTGCAAGCGGTCAACAGCAGCAACAACAACAGCCAGCAGCCAACTTTGTGTACAATGTGGAGAGCGGCGACAAGAATACGCCGCCAGTGCAGCTACTATTTCAACTGCCACCGGCCATGTCACAACAGCAACAGCCACAACAACAGCAGCCACTGCAGCAACAGCAGCTTGGCGATCAAACATCAGATCAGCAACAGCATCAGCAACAACAACAGCAACAACCATTATTGCCCACGGAGCAGCAGCAGCACATGTTCCAGCAGATGTTCCAGCATCGCGCCGAACGACTGATTCAACAGCAGCAACAACAGCGACCACCGACACAAACCGAACTGGAATTGGTGGCGCAAGAGTTGCTGCTGCAGCAGCGGCAATCGCCAGCAGTCGGCCCGCCCGTTGTCGGTGTTCAGGCATTAGCCATGCCCCAGAGCCCAAAGCAGAAACACTACCACTTGCAGGATCAGCTCATGCTGCATCCCCCGCCGCACATGCCGACAACTCCATGCGTACAGCATCAGGTAAGCAAAATATGATTTTAATCGATTTCCAAGCGCAATGTACAAACAACTCGTCAATATTTCCAGGTGGGCGCACATACTGGCTCCGTTGCGGTGCCTCAGCAATTTACCCAATTCGCACTTCAGCAGCAGCAGCAGCAACAGCAACAGTCGGCTCAGCAGCAACAACAACAACAGCAGCAGCAAAATGAGTTATCAATTTGGCCAATGGCCACACCGAATGCAGCAGCAGGAGCAACGGCAGCTGGCGGCGCATCCAAATCAATGCCCGGCGGTATTGCCAAAAAGGCAATTGATAAGCAATCTCGCAAGGATAGACGAATTTTCCGGCAAACGCCCGCTGGCAGTCAAGGTACAAGCAATATCAACTACGATTAACTGTTTGTGTAGTTTGTTAATTCTAACATAAAACATTCTATTTTTTTTTTGACTCTGCAGTCAACACGAATCAACATCAGCAGCCAGTGGCGGCAGCAACAGCGGCGGCAGCGGCAGCAGCAGCAGCGGCTGCACAGCAGCAAGCACAACTACAGAATCAGCTGGCGGTTGCAGCTGCAGCAGCTGTCGATAAAACCATTGAGATTGATTCGGAAACGGAATCGAATCATGATACGGCCCTGACACTGGCCTGTGCCGGTGGCCACGAGGAGCTGGTGGAGCTGCTCATTAGCCGTGGTGCAAATATTGAGCATCGCGATAAAAAGGGCTTCACTCCCCTTATACTGGCTGCCACGGCGGGTCATGAGAAGGTCGTGGAAATACTGCTCAAGCATAATGCTGAGATGGAGGCGCAATCGGAACGTACCAAGGATACACCGTTATCGCTGGCCTGCTCCGGCGGTCGCTATGAGGTTGTCGAACTGCTGCTCGGCGTCGGCGCCAACAAGGAGCATCGCAATGTTTCCGACTATACGCCACTCAGTTTGGCCGCCAGCGGTGGCTATGTGAACATCATTAAGCTACTGCTCAACCACGGAGCCGAGATCAATTCGAGGACGGGCAGCAAACTGGGCATCTCGCCACTGATGTTGGCCGCCATGAATGGACATACAGCTGCCGTTAAGCTACTGTTGGATGAAGGCTCCGATATTAACGCACAGATTGAGACAAATCGCAATACGGCATTAACGCTGGCCTGCTTCCAGGGCCGGCATGAGGTTGTCAGTCTTCTGCTCGATCGTCGTGCCAATGTCGAGCATCGCGCCAAAACCGGCCTTACTCCGCTGATGGAGGCCGCTTCCGGTGGCTACATTGAAGTGGGTCGTGTTCTCCTCGAGAAGGGAGCCGATGTGAATGCAGCGCCCGTGCCGACATCTAGGGATACGGCACTGACCATTGCCGCTGACAAGGGACATCAGAAGTTCGTTGAATTGTTGCTATCGCGCGGCGCCAGCGTCGAGGTGAAAAACAAGAAGGGTAACTCACCTCTGTGGTTGGCCGCCCACGGTGGCCATTTGAGCGTGGTGGAGTTGCTGTACAATCACAATGCGGACATTGATTCACAGGACAATCGACGCGTCTCCTGCCTGATGGCCGCTTATCGCAAGGGTCACACCAAAATTGTCAAATGGATGGTTCAGTATGTGTCACAGTTTCCGTCGGATCAGGAGATGATACGCTTCATTGGCACCATTAGCGATAAGGAGCTGATTGATAAGTGCTATGATTGCATGAAAATTCTACGCTCCGCTAAGGAAGCCCAGGCGGTCAAGGCCAATAAGAATGCGTCCATATTGTTGGAGGAGCTCGATTTGGAACGGACGCGCGAGGAGAGTCGCAAGGCGGCCGCCGCACGTCGTCGCGAGCGCAAAAAGAAGAAGAAAATGGAAAAGAAGGAGGAGAAACGACGCCAGCAACAGGTCAGCAGCAACGGCGGCGACGATGATCAACAGGGCGACGACGACGATGCCAGCGACAATGACAAGGATGATGACACCGACAAGGAGGACGATGACGAAGAGGCGCCACCAGTACGCGAGGAGGGCGATTCGGGCATTGATCAGGGATCCTGTTCCAGCGGAGATACAAAGGCCACTCGCGTCTCATCAGCCAACCAGCAACAGGCGGACAGCAGCAGCGGCGTCGTCAATCCGCCAGCGAAGAAAACTAAAAAGCAACAGCAGCAGCAGCACCAGAAGAACAAACAAACAACGCAGCAGCAGCAACCACCCAGCGAAGCAGCAACCATTGCAACAACAGCAATGTCATCGTCCACCTCAATTGGCAAGAGTGGCGGCCTGGTTCAGAAGAAGACACCAACTGGCGCTGAAAGCGTACATAAATTGCCGTCCAGTAGTAGCAGCAATCAGCAAACGGTTAGCCAGCAACTCAAGCGCCAGGTGGAAGCCGCCAAAAAGGAGGAACAACAACAGTTGGCTGCAATGGCCACTTTACCCGCCAGCAGCAGCAGCAGCAAGAAATCAACTAAAGAAACCAGCAACAACAACAAGCGCGAGAAGGAGAATCTTGCGCCCAGGGAATCCCATGCGTCGGCAGCCGCACCGAAGCCACAAACTGCCGGTTCAGCCAGCAGCAGCAGCAGCAAACTGCAGCCGGTTAGCAATGAATCTGTTAGCAACATTGCCACACGCAAGGAGGCGGCAGGCAACACACACAAATCAAACAGCAGCAGCTCAGCGGCTGGCGCAACGCAAGTCACCAAGCGCAGCGAAGTCGATGGCTGGAAGGAGGTGGTCCGCAAAAGTAGCGCCCAACAAACAACAATTGTGGGCGGCTCCTCCTCCTCTTCCTCATCGGGAGCTGCATTGTCGCTGGGCACTGCCAGCGCAAGCAGCACAAATATGACGCCAAACAATTCAACAACGAGCATAAGCAGTGGTGGCGTTGCTGGAGGCGTAGGCGGCAGCAGCATTATCCAGCATCATCATTCAGTAAGTAGCTCCAGCTCGAACTCATTGGCCGCCAACTCCGTGCCGGAGATGACGTGCAAGAAGGTGCAAGTGCCGGTGAATGCCATTTCACGTGTAATCGGTCGTGCCGGCAGCAACATAAATGCAATACGCGCCACAACCGGCGCCCACATTGAAGTGGAGAAACAGGGCAAGAATCAATCGGAGCGTAGCATTACGATTAAGGGTCTGACCGATGCCACCAAGCAGGCGCACATGCTCATCCTAGCGCTGATCAAGGATCCCGATGTGGACATCCTGCAGATGTTGCCACGCATCAATAGCAGCATCAAGGCAAACGCTGCCGCACCATCAGCAATCACAACCACAACGCCCATGCCCGTTGGCACCTGGGATAATCGCACGGCTGCCGTTGGCGGTCTAACAACTGTGGGTAATTATTCCTCAGCAGCATCAACAACATCCACATCGTCGAGTTCATCGGCCAGCTCAACACCAGCGGTGGCCTATAGCGGTGGCCAAGCTCACACTGCTCACAGTGCTAAGCAGCAACAGCAGCAGCAGGGCGGATCCTCCGCGAACGGCATTAAGGCAATAAGCGGACGGGGCATTGGTGGTGGTGGTGCCTCCAAGTCGAATGCCGCCGGCGGCAAGGCGTCCGCTAGCTCAACGCGTGGTCAGAGCAGTCGGGCATACAGTAGCTCCACTCAGCAGCAGCAGTTATCGTCGATTCGTGGTGGTACATCCTCCTCCTCGGCCAATGGCATTATGCCCACTCAATCCTTGAAAATCAAACAGGACAATGTCGCCGCTAACAGTAGCAGCAGCAGCAGCACCCTCAAGTCCAGCACAACGTTCACCAGTCAACAAAAGAGCTCGGCTGTTGCAGCAGCACAGAGCAGCAAATTGTCGCAAAGCTTTGGCATGAAGGCGGCCAACCCAACTGCTGTGACACAATCACCCAAAAAACTGGAAACAACTGTGGGTGGCACGGTTGGACGCAGCGGTGGCAGTGTTCTTGTTGCGCCCTTTGGCCGAGGCAAGCCAGTTGGTGGCAATGCTATCTCCGTTTCGCAGTTGGGCAGCAGCAGTAGCAACAGCAATAACAACAACGGCAGCAGCAATAACAACAACAACACATTGGCTGGACCAATTGGCACTTTCAACGTGGCTGATGTTGCGGCGGTTAACGCAGCCGCAGCAGCAGCTGCTGCCAGCGCAATAAGTAGCAGCAGCAGCACCAACACCAACATTGTTAAGCCACGTGCTGTTACGCCCATTGCACCGCCCAAGCGTAATTTCTCACCAATACCACAAGCCCAACAACAGCAGCAATTACAACAGCAGCAGCAACAACAACAAAAGCAGCAACAGCAGCAGCATCAACAACAACCACTAATACAACAGCAGCAGCAGCAAGCAGCAGCACCAGCACAGCTACAACCGCAAACGAATAACAACAACAATCAACATCAGAATCTAGTAATGTTGAATGATCTGTACAACGATGGCATCAGTGCCTCCGTGCTGGCCGATAAGTTGTCCAGTGCATATTCCCTCTTCGCCGACTATCATCATTCGCAGTGGGGCAAACTGGCTGTCGATGGCAATGCGATTGCTGGCAGCAGCACTGGCACTGGCAACGCTGCTGGCTGTGGTGGCATCAATGCGTTGGTGGGTGATGTTTTGCCACAGGCAGATGCTTCCAAGGCGCCGGGCTATAATCGCAACATACTCAGCTCGCCCGTGGGCAGCTCGAAGGCCTCATCGAATCATTCAACTTCGCCGCCCGTCGGCAATGCAGCAGCAGCGAACACAATACAACACCAGACGCCTCAACCGCAGCAGCAGCAGCAATCCCAGAATAGCCAGCAGCAGCAAAGTGTGCAGCAGGCGCTGAACATAATCACCGGTGGTGCTGCAGGCGTTGGTGTTGGCAACAACAGCAACCCATCAGCAGCCCGATCCCCACTTGTTGTCACAGAGACTGGTGGCAATGGTGTGGTCGCCACATCTGTGGGAGTAGTGTCGGTTAATGGGGGCACACAGGGACATGCCGATGGACATAGTTCGGCACCACTCGCCCACTCGCCGGGTGTCATCAAGCCACCATCGGCCCCGATACAACGACCGACGCTGCCCATGCAGATGAACGCACCGCCGGAATCGATATCAGCAATATCGGCGAATGCAGCCATGATCGATCGCCAGGTGCAGGATTTGCAGCGTATGCAGCGTCTCTATGACAAGAACCAGCCGCTCAACTATCCCATGGAGCCCACAACGCCCTATATGGTGGATGGCATGCTGCGCCTGAATCCACGACCCTCGTTCTATGCCCAGGGCAACAACAAGGCACAGCAGCAGCAGCAGCCACAGCCGCCGAGTGGTGGTGTTGTTGGTAATCAGGCACAGGTACAACAACCATCGAATATGTTTGCCAATCCGGCAAGACAAGCGCCTGGCGCACGTCTCCAGCCGGTTGGCGGCGGAGCCGGTGGTGTGGCCCCGGCTCGCTGGTATGGTGGCGCCTTAGAGTATCCACCGTACAGTGGGCGTGACATGCATCTGCATCTGGAGAATGGCGGCGGACCATTGGCCGGTTTGAGCTCACCATCTGCCATGTCACCCAATCATGATGACATACGCAAGATGCCGCGACCCATCGGCACCGAACGCGCTGCCTCCTGGAAGTACAATAACTACAATGTGGCCAACTCGGCGCTCAGCATGGATGATACTTTAACAAGCGCATTGCCGCCATGGGCGCATGAGCCCAAGGCACAGCCGCCTGGCCTCCAGCAGCAGCAGCAACAGCAGCAGCAACAGCAGCAGCAACAGCAACAGCAGCAGCAGCCCCAACAACCGCCCAATTGGCTGAAACAACATTACAGGCCATACAACAACGGGCCCTATCCGCAGCAGCAGCACGAGCCAATGAATGTGAGTTGTGATTGCCATTTGTTTATGTTGATTGTGGATATATTTTTTGAATTATTTACAGATGCCAATGGACTATCATAATATGCAGCAGCAGCCGCCACCGCAGCAGCAGCTTGTTAATTTGATGCCATCCTCGTATACCTTTCAGCATTTTGTGGGCGCGGAGGAGGTCTGGGAACATGAGAAACACGTGAGTTGTGCCCTGCACTCTTTCAAATCTAATTAATTTTATAAACATTGTAATACTGTGCTTTGTATTTAGCAGCCATCCTGGACAAATTACTCCAACTGGTCAAACTGATGCGCCAGCGCAGAACAAGCAGCAGCCGCCAACGAATGCGAATGCAGGGGATCAGCCTGGCAAGCTGCTGAAGATTAGATAGGTCTATATTGATTGATCTAATTGAAACGAACCGGCTAAGACGACCGACCACATCTAGGAAAAACAACAAGAACAAGTCCAAGCCAATACTAAATAAAAGGAGTGCACATCGATCGATAACAGTAAAAACCGTCAGAGATATGAAAATGCCAATTAAATCACTTGTTTTTCAACGTTTTCTATGCAGCTGTACGCACAACACACACACACACACCCACACACACTCCATACACACTCCATACACACCACACACTCACAAGTCCAAATGCAGACATCAATCATCGACAATCCAACAACAATTATTTAGCTGCAGCGAAACAAATATCTTTGGCCTTATTCATAATTAGTTAACAATTTAAGTATTCTTTACCTTGGGCAACTATATAAATTCACAGGTAACTTGAAATTTGGCATAGAAAGAAGCCTGCACCAGGAGCAACCCACACACACACACACACACACACATACACACATATATATAACACATACACATGCAAGCCAGACAGATAAATCATGGAAAAATTATATATTATTTATTTTAAATGTAATTTAAATAATTTGATATTCCTTGAAGTAAACAATATAAAACTTATATTATTTCGTGTGATCAAAACGAAGCTAAAATCGAAGAAACAAAAAGAATTCAGATGAAGAAACACACGTTTATTTTTAAGCTTAGAACTCAGTCTATTTGAATGAAGAAGAAAACCATGCAAAATTCAAATGAAATTAGCGAAAGCTTATTTACATATGCATACATAAAAATCCATACACAAACAACACACACACACAAGAAAAAGAGAAGAAACACTAAAACAGATTAAATATATATATATATTCATATTTAATGTTAATTAATAAAATGCAAACAACATGAATTGTGAATACTGTAAATCTAGGCGCGCACTTTCTCTACTTTTTTCCAAGACCACACGTATTGTGCGCTCGTCCTTCGGGGAGGCGACAGGTGGACAGGTGGAAGACCGGGCAAATGCTAATTCCTAGCTAGAACGATAAAAAACGATGACGATGACGAGAGAATGCCTGCTCTGGCAAAAAATTAACAAAAAACAACAGCAACAAACAACAACCCGAAGAGAATTACTTAGATACTACAACTATATCTACTTATACCATGCATAAGCAAGAAACACACAGAAGCTGCTTACCATTAGCCACACTAACTGTTAATACTTTTTCGAAAAATCTACGAGAAATAATGCGAGAACACATTACAAATTATATAGGTATTTTTAGCTAAGAACAAATTACATACACAAAAAACAACACACAAAAACATTTAAAATACAGAAAACGTTTTTTATTTTTTGTTGACAACTTTTGCATTGTAATTTTGACTGTTTTTTGGTTCTCTGTCGACAAAACTTGCATAGGGAACGGATACTAAAAATGTAGCTAGTAGAAATTTAAATTTGCTTAATTGACTTGAAGTAAGACGAACACACACACACATTCACACACTACACACCCACCCACACGCACCCACACACACACACATGAAGGAAGATTAACAATTTAATACTCCACTTAAGGAAAAAAATGAAAAAAATTACACTTCGAATGAATAGACGATGTGAAAACGTTAAAGATTTAAACGGCTTGCCAACTTTTAATGCTTATCCGACACAACGCGTAGGAGGTCTTTAGAGATAGAGCACAACAATACACATACATACATATAGCGTATATATAGAACGTGTTTACTACAAATACAAAACTATACAATAACAACAAAACAAACACAATATGTAAAAACACTTGATACACAAAAGAAGAACTTCAACTTGATGATAAACAGCACGCTGCGAGCTTCGCAATTTGTGGCGTGGGGCAGAAATTGCTTTGTAAAATGAAAAGAGAATATAGTAAAAACAAAAACATATATATATATATATATATACATAAATATATATATATACATTCATATACTTATGTGTGCATGTATGCGTTGCATAGTCTACTCTTGCATAACTACAACAAAATGATATGAAATTAAAGCATAACTAATCTAAGAGAATTAAAAAAGAAAAAATGATTACTTTTTTTTTTGCCTGTTTGGGTTTGTTTCAAACATTGTTTTAGCTGCAAGCAAATTATGTAATGAAAGCGAAATGCGAAAGGATTCGCTAAAATCATTTAAAACTTGTCACACAACTACACACAAAAATACACACACACATGCATACCCATACAAAAACACCGGACGGATCATACAAACAAAACAAAACAAAAGAAAAGAAAACAGAAGAGATAGCAAAGAAAATAACACAAGTAAAAAATGCTGCTTTTGCAGCAACAGCCGTTATTAAGATCCCCTATCGACAAAAGCATAATTAAATAGAATTTTTTTCAAGCGAAAAAATGGATGTTCGTAGATTTATTAATTTAAAAATTAAAATACACAAAAAGTACTGCAAATATGAATGCGGAATATATATGCGGAAAGCAAAACAAAACAAAAAAAACAAAAAAACAAAAAAATAAACTAAACAAATAATGAAAGCAAAATAAAAAAGAAAAAACACAAAAACAAGAAAAAACCTACATACATATATGATATACATACATACTATACGGATTATTATTACTCTTATAATTATTATTGTATTGAAGGAAAAATATAAGAACATTAAACAGCATAAATAAAAAGAAATACAACAAAAAAATGAAAGATACGCTTAATTTTTGTGACCATTTATTAAGACTTTTGGGAATATTATAAACACTTTGACTGTTCATTAAACGAAGGGCTCAATGGTGAACTCGACGACGGAGCATGGCGTGGTCAATTCGAAGGCCTGCAGCACACTGGGATGCAGGACACCGATCCTGCCTATGACAGCCGTGTTCAACATGATGTTGGCGCAACGACCCGGAAAGTAGCTCGGATCTGTTGTGGAAGAGGCAACAAGGTTAAGCATTACAATGGTTAACTCGCCATAAATATTAGTTGCGAAGCTCACCTTCCGTTGCCTGAAGATGGTAGCCCTTGTCGACCGTGCCCGTTTTCCAGGGCACCGATAGCAATTGCATGACACGATCCAACAGACCATGCACCACCTCAAATCCGGCGCTCTTGTTGCAATTGATCGCACACAGACGTCGCTCATTGCGAGCGCCCACCTCCGAGTTCGCGGCAGCGACAACCACATCGCTAATCTCGAAGAGCTTCAGAGGCAGTGGCATCTTGCGATTGGCCACCAGTGTCTTCAGCAGACCGGGCACCAGCGTTGTGCGCACCACCTGAAACTCCAACGTTTTCGGATTGCCAATATGCACCGCTGGCAGCGATTCGATCTCTTTGTTCAGCTTTCGCGAAATGTCATCGCGGGAGCATAGCGTAAAGGTCAGGGCCTCGGTGAATCCAGCCTGGGCCACCTGTTCCCGCAGCTTCTCGGTCAGTTTGTTTAGTGGAAACTGCTTGGCGACTTGCATGAAAGCTGGCAAGGATTTCTTAATGTTGTTGTAGCCGAATGCAATCGCAATATCCTCATAGATGTCACACGCATGTATGACATCGTGCCGGGTCGGAGGAATCTTTACGCTTAATGCATCCCCGTCTTTAGCATCCACTTTTGCTTCCAAATACATGCGAGTCAGCATATCGGCTAGCTTAGCGGCTGGTTCATTGATGCCAATGTAGGCATTGGCTCGTTTCACCGACACGCGCTCCTCACGCACCGCCAGCTCTGGATAGGAGACGGTGGTGCCGTCCGGTTGAACCACATCGCATGGCTCCACCGTGCACTTCTCGGAGAAGAGGCAAACGATTGTGTCCAGCACCACCTTGGCCTTGGTCAGATCGGTGGCAGTGCATTCGATGAACACATTCTTCGTACTCAACGAGATCTTCGAGTGATCCCCATTGATGATGGGTGGCAGTGAGAGCACCACACGATTGGCATCATAGATCACCGGATAGACGGGCGAATCGCGTATGATGGGCAAATATTGCTTGAGCTGAGCGTGCGTCGCATAAAACTCCATCAGCTGCACTCCGTTCAGCTGCTGCGTCTGGTTAAGAGGCACAAATTTGATTTGTTCCGGTGGCAGCGCCTCATAGCTGAAGGGTCCCTGGATGGTGTCCAGATCGTGGGTGCCAATGGCGACCAGCGTTCGCTTGCGGCAAATGTTCTGATGCAGTTTGTCCTGCAGATCGATGAAGCTTTTGTAAGAGTCCGGCGTAAAGCTCACATTACGCAGCACGGCGGCCACAGCGAACGGTCGAATCTGTGCTGTGGATGCGGCAATTTTAAGCACTTGACGCTGCACTGGATTCACTAACCGAAATGTCGGTGGCTTCACTCTGCAAACAGGATCAGGATTATTTTAGTTGCGACTTTAATTGCTTGCAATTTGGTGCAGTGTACTTACTTGCCCTGGAAAACACGCAGAGCGGTGACCAGACCCTCCAGGCACAGCAAATCATAGCGGTTGGCTGGTATATCGATCCTGTAGATAATCTCCTCGCTTGCATTCGCTGCAGCTGCCACATCGCCCTGCTCTTTGGTCATCATTTGCTTCTCTGTTGTCTGTGTGATGCATGATGCACGATGCAATTAATCAAGGTAACTCCCAATCACCATTCACAAGTATCTACTTACCACTTCATCCAGCTCCAAACCGAAGGCAAAGCAAAGTTTCTGAAACTCGTCATCGGCTGTGGAAAAGGGGTAAACATTTGAAATTTGCAGTTCCACGTGGAAGTCGGCATCGCTCTTCAACTTACTGTACTTCTTGCCGAGCGCATCGAACAGCAGATCACGTTTAACTCCAATTGTTGGCATACTGCTGGTTTATTTGGCTTACTAAGTGCCCCTTAGTTCAAATTATGCTTAAATTGTATTTTAAGAAATAATTTAAAACGATTTCTTGTCGTTTCTTTAGAGTGTGTACACACCTAAAATGTTATGTGCAGAAAGTTGTTTAACATAACAGCGGCAATAACATATGCATTCGCCGGCTACTTCCAGATAAAAATAATGGCTGTCATTATATTCAGCTGGTTGTTTTATTAATATATAATAAAATAAAACATCTGTAATAAAATACAAGCAGTTCTTATAGAGGAAACTGCTGGAGTTTCAAAGCGGCTGACACTTGCGTTCGAATTTAACAGAGATTACATACCGTAATAGAGCTTAACATTGATATCGTTTACGATATTGGTCTTCATTGCTATCGACACTGATGTGCTGATTATGCAGTATTTTCCGTAATACTGTTAAATAAATACTAATTTTAAATTGTAATATTTTTGAATTGTTTTATGATCAATTAAAAAGAAATGCATGTATTTTATATCATAATTTGTGCAACTTTTACGCCATATGCTACCGTTTTCAGTGCACTTCAGTTTCAAGTTAACGTTTCTATGCTCAGAATAAAATGCCACACACTGTGTGTTATGTGTGTGTGTGTGTATGTATGTATGCGTGTGTGGCAAGTGTTATTTTTGTTGCTTGTACGGATTCCAAATCATCGGAAAAAAGCGTGCGCTTGAGGCAGCTGTTGTCGCCTGGCGCTGCCTTTTCAAAATGCCCACATACTCAAAAAAACAAAATCGGAAGTAAAGAGAGTTTACATTTTTTTAATCAATTTTTTTTTCATGAAATGTGCCTTAATAAGCAGTAAGAACGAGGTGTTTAGATCGTAAGCAGACCACGAACTACTCCAACTTCGGCCATTTTCGAGCCAGCTTAAGCAATTAAGCATGCAACGCGACGAACGCCGAGCGACGAGTGACGACGACGACGATCGACCTCCTTGGCCGACGCGCGTCAGACGGCACCTAAAAACAAAAAAAAAGAAGCTTAAGCTGCAAAGAAAACACCAAAAAAGCATGGAACGCGTGTGGCCAAAAACTTAATGAAGCGTTAAAAAATCAACTTGTGTTTCCAAAGAGGAAAAAAACTGTGCTCCAATTTAAACAGTTATTATAGCTGCGTCTTTGTTGACTTTAAACAAAGTGTTTCAAGGTGTTCTTTTAACAAGACTGTGAATTATTTGCAGGGTAAAGCAACAACCAAAACAGCAACAAAAAACTGTTTGTCTATTTAATTGCTGCTTTTGCGACATTTACGTGCCTATCAGAAACAGACATATTTAAGGACAAGTCAAGTGCTGAGAGCAGCCAAGCAGACCGCGAGCAAAATACCAATTAAATTCTCAAAATTAGTAGCGGCCACACTTAGCGCATCTTCATTCAGTTGGAAGTTAATCATGCGCCAATTTAAGTAAATTGATTGAGGAGCCAAATTGAAATAATACTACAACTGTGTTAATTTGATGTACCGAAATGATAATACTTATCCTTATTCTAATATTACTTATACTGCTTATACTAATACTGTCTCAACTTGATGTACAGATTTACGTTCTCTACTTATTAGATTTCTTGTGTAATTGTTCATATTGTGTTTTCTGCGCGAGTTCAAGCTGCAAGCTGCGTACTAAATTTGATTCGAATACATCATTTTTAAACAGAGTTTTGTGGGTTTTAAAGAGGAGTGGAATGTAATTTAAGAAAGTTAATTTGTTGTTGCTGAGAAATGAACTTGAGAGAGGATTATTTTATATTAGTATATATATTGGCAAATATATTTAATTTAATGCAGTATTCATGAGTACAATACGGGTACAAAGGATATTGTGAATTTGTACAAATGCTTTTGAATAGTAACACACATATCATGAATGTTTAACTTTTTGGATCATTCCTCAAACAATGCGGCTAATTCTATTTATATAAGTTTAAAAAATGTATAAAATGAAACTATTCCCATCGGAATTCGGAATTGTAATTCGTAAGACATTCGAAGATCAATATTTTAAACTTTTTAAACAGCCTGGGATAGTCCAAAGATCCTAGCTACAATTTCGGATACACTTTTTCCTAATTAAGTCGATGGTTGATATGAAATAAATGTGTATTGTATTCAAGGATCAGCAAGGGCTTTTGTATGGTTGAGCACAATCATCTATTGTAGCTGATCTATTTCCCTCATAAATATGTATTAAATTGGTCAATTCTCTCAGACCAGTTAATATTTTGGGCTGGGCCCCAAAGGAATAATCAATTTAAAAACGCCTTCAACTCCGCTCGCTGTTGCATTTTTCATAAGCATGTCCTTGTGCTGCTGGCATTGTGTTTGTTTGTTCAACCCTTGAAGAGATTGATTATTGTTTATATTTGTGTGCCTCTGTTGTAGTTGTATATGCATGTGAATGTGAATGTGAATATGAATGCATTGCAAACATATGCATCCCATCGCATCGCATATTGTGGCATGCGGCCAGGACGACTCCGGGGCCGTCGTCGACTTCGACGCCGACGCATCCATTTGAATTGGGGCAATTAAAGTGTGGTCAAACTCACGGCTGAATAACTCTATAAGCACGTGATAGATGAAAGACCTGCTGGAGTTGCCAGCGATTTTATCCTGTGCTTCTCTACATATTTATTTTTCCTCTTTTATCCCAACACAACAATGGCAATTAACATTAACCCCTTCGACCTGTGTTCGGGGCAGCGAGGGCGTTAATTCAGACACGAGTTCTTGGTCAATTTATCAAATAATGCGACCGTTTTCCTGGAAACTGAAATAAAGTGATTATCAAGCCATTCGGTATTGAAGCAATATTAACCCGAACATTTTTCATCTTTGGTATTGTCCTGGCACTTATTTTTCTTTATCGTCGGCTCATTCGTTTGTAATTATGTTACATATTGATTTTATATTCAATATCATAATGCAACCAGGCTATCTGTAGAAGCTCTCCAGACAAGGAAAATTTTGTCCAACACTTCTTTTGTCACACACTTCTTGGTTCTCCCTTCCTTGCATATCAGAACAATTCATTAACAATTTGTGAGATTTGAGAGAATATTGCGAATTATTAAATTAATAAAAATAGGGGCATACCTACATGTATGACTCTTTATCATGCATCTAGTGTACAATATTATGAAATTCCTTTTAGTACATAAAATATTAAGTACTATAATTACATTGGCTGTGGCTCAATTAGATATTTACTTTGAGTGTAGACAGCTGAAACGAATCTGCAAGACCAAAATACATATCTTTTATTTAAGAGAGAAACAATTTCTGTATTTTTATTCATATGTGAATGCTTTGTAAAATCTCTAAAATCCTTTGTTCTCACTACAAATACCGCAAATGGAGTGCACTAATTGCTAACTAGTTAGTTTTTCACACGTTTGCTCTAGTTCCAATTATGTGGCACACCTCTTCCGGTTCAAACGGCGCAAAATGGCAAAGACAGGCATGTCAGATCTATTCATCATGTTGTTAGTAAGATGGGAGCGTGTAAATGTGTTATTTTCTCTCTTGATTGGCAAACTCTCAGTCTTATTACCTGGCCACAACACTTGCCAACTGACCTGCTGCTGTGTGGTCAGATTCATTAGAAACTATCTTTATACATGTAGGCATTATGCGATATCACAGTAATCGTATCTGCTGTTGAATATATCACTTTTCATAAAATGCAATTGTCACCTCGGGGACCTCCATGAACAGAAAACTGTCAACGAGGTTGATTCCAGAAAATGCTTCTGTCTGCATGCGATTGCAGCGAGAGAGAGAGAGAGACAGAGAGAGAGAGAGAGAGAGAGAGAGAGAGAGAAAAGGAGGCAGGGATAGGGGCAGTGGAATGCCTTTATCAAATTGATTTGTAGTCACCCGATTCATTGAGAGAGCAAGTGCAAGTGAAGGCTTATCTGATCCGCAATTTTTCAATTTCACTAGCTGATGCTGATGTGGATGTTGAGAAATGACCCAGCATCAATATCAGTTACAATTTACATTTGCAGTCAAAAGGTAAACATATCAATTACCAACAATCGAGCCCCGTTGACAGAGATGCTCAACTACAACATACCTAGATAGATACTTGTTTATACATACATCCATGTTTCCATGTATGTTGTACTACTGGCTACTGGCTTGCTTCCTGGAAAGTCATTTCTCACACTGGGCATTTGGGATTTGTTTGTGTTTCATTTCAATTTCAATTTCTTTTGTCTTGTACCCCGACCACGACTCCGACTCCGACTCGGATCGAAGTGCAGATCTAGTCTCAAGTGTTGATCTGAAAAAGTGTTGCTACTTTCGACTTCTGGCTAAGTGTTTTTACGCAGACAGACAGACGGACAGAGCAGACCCTTCAGGTGGCAACAACTAACAGCACCTATGGGAAATTATATGAATTATATTAAACTGATTCCAGCAGGGACAAACAAAAATCCTTGAAACCGTTTGAAAGTTTCGCTTTTTTTCTTCGTCTTTGGCTGCCGTCGCGACGCAACAGACATATCCCCTTAATACTCTGGACATGAGAGGAAAGGGGTGATAGTTTGCAATCCAATTCTTACGAATGTTGTTTAGCTAATAGATAATCCATTTATATACACAAATATAAATAGACTTTTTTGGTGAATATTCCACACCATACCAAGTGGGAAAATAATATTTGAAATTGTGCAAAGAAACACTAAAGAGTCTTGGGCTTGAACTTGGATGCAGGGCATTCTCTAGTTGAGCATACCTATCTATAGCATTTTAACTTGTCTTTAACTGCGATTGTTACCCTAATTTTTAGTCGTCTTCAAAAAATGAAACGGTCCGATCGCTGATCCAACCACGCGTTGGATCTCCACGTAATGGCACAATCAGCTAAAAATAAATAGCTATATACCCATATATACACATATGCATACATATATACATATATATGTATATAAATTAATATATATATATATATATATATATATATATATATATATATATATATATATATATATATATATATATATATATATATATATATATATTTGTGGCTGCGGCGCACGCGTGTCATTCTGGGCAGCAATCAAAGTGATATGAAAATTGCGTTTGGGTTCAACAGGTTCGTTGTTCTGCACACTTTTTTTGTTTGCCTAAAGGTTAAACGTGCGAATTTCACCGATGGCCGAAAGATTGAGGCTCCAGGCCCAGGGCCTTTATTTTTCTTCTTTTTTTTTTTTGTTTTTGATCAGCGGTCGATCAATGAGAATGAGAATATGCGAAATGGGAATGCGAATGCGAATGCGAATAAGCCACGATTTCGCTTTTCGCTGTTAAACGTAATCGTCTGACTTTTTTTTGAGCCACTGCTCCTGCTCCTGCTCCTACTGCTGCTCCTGCTACAGCTCCTACTGGTGCCCATCATCGACCGATGCGTACCGTACGCGAATTTAGTGCTTGCTTTGATATATATACAGAAACAGCTACAGCTACAGCTACAGCTAAAGCTAATTAAATGTAATTTGGTACTTCCTTTTCAGCCGAAATAATACATATAAATAGTATCTTTAGTTTACATTTTATTCTCGCTCTTCTCTCCAGGCCCGGCCCTGGTCTCATTATTATACATTTTCGTTTTCTTTCAGCGCTGGGCTGAGACTTAAGGTCACTTCAATTCCAAACATATACACACATGTCCACATGTATGTATGCAAGGGTATATGCATATATATATATATATATATATATATATATATATATATATATATATATATATATATATATATATATATATATATATATATATATGTACTTGCATGCCCCAGACGCAAGTTCAATGGAATTCGCTCTCGTACTCGCACTTCAAATGCAACAATGCAACAATGCTACAATTGCTATAGGAAGAGTACCTCAAGAACTATTTTAGAGGAGGAGCAGCGAAACCGAAACCGAAATTGAAACTTGTTAATTGTTTTGCGCTCGAGCAGCGGCGGCCGGTGGAGGAGGAAGGAGCGTGCACTTCAGTTTCCAGCGAAGAAACACTTTCCATTCAAGCCCAATAAACGGCCCATTGTGAAAAACAAAAAAAAATACCGCCGGCCCATTCATAAAAGCACCCAAGCAGGGGCACTGCGTTCCCTGTCTGAATCTGCAATTGTTGCTCTAACCGCCAGCCGCCGCAAATTAGACGCTCAATTACTCTACACAAATTCCAGAGTAATTTCAGAGAATTTTCATGTAAGAAGAACCAGAGCACGGTCTAGCACCAGGTACTGTACACTCACAAAAAAATATGTCGTAGTATAATTTAGGCTTAAAGAGCACCAATTTGTCTTGTTCAAAATCAGGGTTATTAAATATAGTATACAAATTGTGAATTCCAGTTTATTCTATGAAATATGTAGAAATTAACTGAAGATAAAGAATACAGGGTACTATGGTTTTGTCCTCAGTTTTTAAGGTACCTTGATGAACTTAAACTAAACTTTTTTGCTTACCAAGAAATTCAAACGAATTTCCTAATTTTGGGAGAAGAAATGATCAACATTAGACGACTATTTCATACAGCTTTTATGGGAACAATTGTTTTGTTAATGTAGAATAATATTTAGATGTCGGCAATTTGACTCCGGTCCACACGGTCATGTAATCTTCGGCGTGCCAAAGATAGCATTTCTTTCTTAATAATTTTTAAATACGCATAATACTGCAATTCCTTCTATGATCTAAGGCATATTTTCTCAGAGTGCCGCTGGTGCAGAGAGTGAGGCACTCACACTCTGCGTTCCACCAATACGAAAGTGAATCTTGACCACGTGGTGCTGTTTTCTTTGATTGTAACCCTTCGCTTAGGCGATCATTTTTCATAATTTATCCTGTAGCCACATCCTTCCGTAAAATGTTCTCACACTTGACCTGCTGTGTGTCGGATACGCCCGCCAAGGATCGGAAGTTGTTCCTGTGCACCAGCATCATCAACATCATTCTCCTAGGCGCACTGTTATTGTTGTTGTTGTTCGAGTTGTTTTTGGTGTTGTTCACGAAATGTTGTTGCTCAACGAGCGAGGAGAAAATCTTATTAAAAATTGTTATTTCTTTCGTGGCCCTTTTCTCTCTTGTTATTTTTTATATTTTGTTTTTTGGTGTGCGTTTTTATTGCTTTAATCATTTTTATTTTGTGCGGCTTCCGTGCCACCTGTTATGCTTGTCGAAGGTGTAGCAGCTACAACAGCAGCAGCAGCAGCAGCCAGAGGTCCTCGGATCCTTGAGGCCTTTTTGATTTTTCTCAAGTGATTGCGTAGTTTTCATCTTTTGTGTGCGCTTCTTGTTGTAGTTCTCACTGTTTCAAATTTGAATTGATCATTGCGCTTTGATCTGGGTAAGGGTAACGTGGGATCGCCTGGACACAGTCCCCAGTCCTTAGCCTATCAAAATAGCAATCATAATTTGTCGATTATAATGCCTACTTCCGATTCCGATTTCCAATTTCAATTCAAAAGTAAATGCACAGCCATGAAATTTATGTCTAAACGCCTAAGACAAATTGCGCATACAAGATGAATGCCAACGAATTAGTCAAAGTTGTTCTGAGTGGGATTAAGGTCATTGGTACGGCGCCAAGCAGTTGCCAAAGATCACCAAAGATAGCCATCAAATGTTGGCAAAACAAATACCCAAATGGGCTTCAAAGTCGAGCCGTGCGACAAAAATTGTTACGCTTCGCTCTGATCCCATCAGATTCAGATATGAATGTATCTTGTATTCCGGCAGTTGTGATAACCATCAGTATGCAATCTATAACAACAGGCTGGTTGGCTGGCTGGTTGGTTGCCTGCAGGCGTGCCCAAACAATGACACAGTGGGCGCTACATTGACCTGGCCAAAGGACAACGAGCAGCAGCAGCAGCAGCAGCAGAATATTTTTTTTTTGCCTACCCTCAGCTGAGAGCGTGTGTATAATCTAGTTTTAATTTTCATGGGAATTAACCCATCCCCCTTGCAACATTTTTTTTATTTGTGCAAGCAATATGCAATTTATGTATATACATATATAAAAAAATGTTGAACAGACTGCCGCTGAACTGAGCTATTTGCTTTGATTTTCACTTGACTTTTTGCGCTAGAGCGCTGTTTGATTGGAGTTTACATATCATATTTTTTTCCTGTTTGCTACCCCCGTCAATATTTGTAAAGGCAGCAGTCAAACAGTTGGCGAACAATGTACGTCTCGGCAGCTGATTTCACTTTGGATTTACATATTTCATTTGGCTTTTAATGAATTTTCAATTTGACAATTGGCAAAATGCCGCACACGTACGCATTGGGGCCACCCACCTGCAACCCGTGTGTGTGTGTGTGTGTATATGCCCCCGGTGACCCATTCCATTGAGGGGATCGCATGTGACAGTCCTGCTTCCGATCGACTTTCGCTCATTGCATTCCTCTCGATCAGTTGAAATCGTCTGAGTCGGCACAGTGTTAAATGCAAATAAAATAAATAACACACACAACAACAAAATATCAATTTACGTTAAAAAAAATAACTAGGCTACGGACTGCCGCAAATGATCGCAGCTCTTTCGGAGTCCGGACAACACTTTCACGGCCTAGAGCGACTGGCTAATGGTAGTCGTTGACATGCGCCTACTTTTATTCATGATTGGCGTCTTTACAGCTCCTACACGTTTCTCATCAATAAACTTCAAAAGCACCGGGCACATTTAGTTTATGATTAACTTTACACCTTTATGGCAACAACATATGGCAGCTTGTAAGTGTACATTTTAAGTAGTGAAAGTAGTTTATCATAAATACTTTTTTCGTATCTCTATTTAAAAGTATTTTTATTGATGTGTATTACAAATTTTGTTAATTAAATTTATTTACATTGGATAAATAATTTTTTTATGTTTGTCGGATTATCATCTCTTAAGAGGTTTACAAGAGATTATTAGTGGATTTTTAAAATATATTTCGGGGTTAATATGTTGCAATTTTAAATTCGTAGATATTGGATGATAATATTCAACATTACTTACAAATATTTTTGAGTTAATATGTTCATATGTTAATATCCTAATAGAAATATTTAAGTAATCCGATTTAGCTTATTCTATAATAAGTATGGTTTCAGTAGGCTTCAGCCGAGCTGCCGCAAATTAATTAAACTAAAAATGTTATATTAGAGCATTTCTTAATAAATAGACTATAGATCTTTAAAAAGTTCTATATTAAGACTCTTATGTGAGAGCATTAAAGCTTCGTTTATATTTTTTTAGATTTCTTGTTAACAGTTTTTGGCATGCGCTTTCTGGAAGCTGCTCTACATCAGATCCACATCCACATAAACATGACAGAGGACCAGGACCAGGACCCGAGCTTCAGACACAAGTTGCCCTTATGCGTATTGACACGAAAAGTATGACCCGTTACCCAATGGATTGATGTGGATGTGGATGTGAATGTGAATGTGTGTATATTGAGGTATATGCCGCATTCATTGTTCATATTTAACCGGCTATAAGTGGCTGCAGTTTTCGGATCTCTCCTTAAGTGACAGGCACGCAAGGCGCCTCTGAGCATTGTAAGGAACAGCATGAAGATGACTCTCTGAATAGCTAACCCTTTTCACCCCGCTCTCCCGCTCTCCCTCTCTCTCTCTCTAGCTCTGTCTCTCTCCTGCAGCACGTGTGCCCTTTTACACGATGCTTATAGTTGTCGTTGTTGTTTCGCTTGTTAATTTTATTGTTGCGAGTTGATGTCAATGTGCATAAAATTCAAATCGATATGCAAACGTTTAGTTGGCGGATGCCTCGACATCAGCCAGGATCGATAAGCATAAACTTAAGCTAACCAGAGAGAGGGTTTCTCCGGCATCTGCTTCTTCTTTCGATACGATCGTTGGTTGTCCGTCTCAGCTGCAGGTGTAACCGAAGGCGTCACATGCACAACTGTCACTTGTGTGCACACCGCGCGTTCTTGCAATCGAAGCCGATTCAATGTACTCGTAAATTGCACTTGCAACAGGACACGAGGAAAAACCATCGCAGGGGTTGTTTTTGGCCCGACTGACTGCCTGTCTTTTTTTGGCCAATAAATTTGTTGTGCTGCTCTCGGTGCGGTTTGTTGTGTGACATTTTTATCTAATTGACAACGTTTTATTGCTGCCTGTAGATGCGTTACCCAAGATACCCTTAGGGTTGCGCAAATATTCAAAAGCATCATGCAACTTGGGGCGTGCTACTGCGGCCCACACATCGACAAGCTGCTGCAGCGGCAGCATAAAGAGATTTTTTATATCAATATGATTTCCAACGAATCATTATCGTACTGCAGGGCGTTGCTTAGGATTCTGACTCGACCACCATCGGCGCCTAAATATGCTGTCTCATCCTCGGAGTATAACTAAGTTGCCTGTGCCTATACTAATTGTTAGCGCTAAAATGTTAGCCTAACTATCCGAGTTGGTTAGCGCTGGGCACGCTTATTAGGCATGCCCAAAGGCGAGGAGTCTTCAACTGCATCGACCTACACTCAGAAAAACATATGTGCGCTAAAATAAAAAAGGCAAAACCAAATTTAAAGAAATATATTTATACTTTTCAGGCATTTAAGAAATATTATTTTTGGACATACACAAGTCATATTTCAAATTTTCAGAAACTTTCTTTCTGAAAGGCATACTTTCATCACATAAGGAAAATACAGATCTTAAATTTATAATAATATTCATTAAAATGTATATGCTAATCTTCACATTACTACATACAATACTCTGTACATAAATATGCTCCCTTTTTTTATACATTATAAAAGAACATAGTTTTTTCTGTGTGTAAATTGTAGCAAGTTGAGGATTCGTCGATACTGTGGCACATTTTATTTTGCGGAGTGTACCAAGCGTGTCCTTGACGCTTGGCTAACAAGCAGGCGCCGAGTGTATCGAGCATATCAATTGGAAAATTTCGCCAGCTTGTAATAAACAAGATTTTTCATTGCGATACATAATTGTTGGGCATTGGTCATCGCAAGCATGCCGAATCGCCTGTCGGCGGCAGATTTGTAAAGGTGTGGTCAGCAGGTACAGTTTTGGGCCATGAGGCATGAGGCATGAGTTTGCTTAGCGGCTTTGGTCTTTTGGTCTTGTGTCCCAGCGATGATTTAGATAAGATGCTGCTGCTCTTTGGCTGCCGGCCAGTTTGGTGCTGACAAATCATTGTTGGCAATCTTTGTGGGTACTTATGTTTGGATATTTGCAAATTTAGCAGCACTTGATGGTTAACCTAATCCGGTTATAGGTTTTGTTTGCATTTCCGCCCCTGTTCCGGACGCCAACCCTCAGCCCTCAACCCCATAATCATCTTGTTAACGGCTTTAGATTGCCAACGATAGGCGCCAGCGCATCTTCTTCCTCTTCTTCTATTCTGCCTTTTTTCGCCAGCGCCATTTTGCACATGAAACCGAAGACTGAAACTGAAGCTGATGCTGAAGCTCAACAAAAAGGTGCTGTGAATTCCAACACAAAAGCAGGCAACCTAATTCACCACCGATTGCCATTGGCTGTTGGCCGGGGACGGCACGTGCTGCCAACTGGGCCGAGGTAAGTGGTCCGAGGAGGTATGCAAGGCAACTTGTTTACCTGATTCCCTTGTCCCCCTGTCCATGTTTTACCTGCGTTTGCGTGGTGGGTTTTTGAGCTGCGCGTATAAATAGCGCCGCCAGGATGAGCCTTCAGTCAGAAACTCGCCAGCAACCACAGCGAACGGTTTAAGTTTTTGTATTGCAGTAAATAATAATAAATAAATATTCAATCGACATGTCGTCCAGTGAGATATATCGCTACTATTACAAGACCTCCGAGGATTTGCAGGGTTTCAAGGCTGGCGCAACGGAGCCATATTTTAATCCCATGGCTGCCTATAATCCAGCCGTTACACACTATCAGTTCAATTGCAACTCGTTGGCTAGCTCCAGCAATTATCTATCGGCCAATGGCTTCATCAGTTTCGAGCAGGCCAGCTCCGATGGTTGGATCACCTCATCGCCGTCCAGCCATCGCTCCGAGAGTCCCGAGTATGTTGATCTCAATACCATCTACAACAATGGCTGCAACGTCCTGCCGCAAGCACAGCAGTTTCCGCTAACCCTGGAGCAGGCAGCACCAGTTGCTATAGGCGCTGCAGCACCACAGTCCGCATTGGACATCATGGGCTCACCTAATGTGGGCACTTGTAAGACGTTGCCAGCGGCAGCTCCAACGGCGAAGCCCAAGCGAAGCTACACCCGCAAGAATCAGCAAGTGGCAGCCACTGAAACGGTAAACGCCTCATCACACACAACCGCGCCCACATCTCAGTCCAACAACAACAATCCCAATGTGCAACTTTATGGCGATGATTTCCAAAGCTTTGATTTCGACAATTCGGCTTTATTTGATGACAGCGTCGAGGATGACGATGACATGATGCTCTTCGACGATGACTTCGACGGGGATGGCAATGAGGGCTCCTTCGAGCTGGGCGATGGCGAAAGTGAGGATGCCTCCGCTAATCCGGATGCACCAGCCAGCGGTGCCGGCAAGAAGCGTCGTAACAAGCAAATCTCACCGGTGGTCAAGCGGAAGCGTCGTCTGGCTGCTAATGCCCGGGAGCGTCGTCGCATGCAAAATCTGAATACGGCCTTCGATCGACTGCGTCAGTATCTGCCCTGTTTGGGCAACGATCGACAGTTGTCTAAGCACGAGACCCTGCAGATGGCCCAGACCTACATCTCGGCTTTGGGTGATCTGTTGCGCTAAATGGACGCAGCTACCCATCCATTTGCCAAATGTTGTACCTTCTCTGTATATAAAGTATTAGTATATATATGTGTATGTATATGTATGTCAAACTAGAGCCCAGTAGTAAATTATTGCCTAAGTATTGTGCTGTTTATTGTTTAATTCCCATCAAATAGTAAGACTTGAAATAAAAATTTAAATATTATACAATTTGTTGTGTTTATTCTGTTTATTCCAGCTTGTAGATTATTGAAAATATGTGAAATGGAAATTTCCAATTCACTTTTTATGTTAGCGATCTCAACGGATTCGGTCCGTTTCTGAAAATAAAAGTAATAAATTTTATAGTCAATAAGAGTTCTGTATCTATATCAAGGCGATATACTAATCCCATAAAAAAGTAATATGCAATTGTTGTCTGCGATTCATTTATTTAGGAATATTAATGAATATATATATATATATTTCAGAACTTATGTTTAGAATATGTACTTCTCAGTCCCTATTCAAAAATTAATCACATTTCCCAATAAATACTGGCTTTCACTGAAAATACGATCAAATTCAATGCAGGACTTATACATTTTAAAATAGTCCCATTAAAAGAATAAGTTTTCCCATTTCCTAGAAAATGTAGTGAAGGAGAATCGGCTGCAAAAATTACTAGATTTATAGTATACAAAGTAGAATTTCATATCTCAATATTTCTTACCAAATTAAAGAAATTGTAATTTGTAAAACATCAATGGTCTGATTTTATTTTAATTTTCATATGTTGAGGGGGTTTGAACAATGCTTGTTGTGTAATCTTAAGCAAGTTGTGGGAAGTGGCTTAAGTAATACCCGTTATATATGTATTTATGCAATCTTAATCCCTTAGCTGTTGAGTTTGAGTTGTTTACATTTGAGCCAGCTTAACTTAAAAGCCTGGGCTCCTATCAATCTTTTCCAATCTGAAGCTCACTTAATGTCTTCACCTTTTGCGCCATTTCTTGGCGCTTCCTTGCCTGGCACCTCATTTATCGCAGTGCATCGATTCTCACACACAGCTTGGCGAGTCCGTCGCGCGTTGCTTGGGTTCGACTTTATTATGTGGAGCAAGGTGATCGATTTGGCGCTTCGCGATCAATTTGTAGACAGTTCATCTGAACTTAGTCGCCGGCAGTCGGCTACATATACACATACATATATGTATATACTATAAGTTGGCCCAAAACAAATACGCGAAAAGTGATCCCCACGAACAGTATTGTGCCGATAATTATACGGCACTGGGCAGCGGAGTGTGGCTGCCAAATTAAGTTAAGTGTGGGGCTGATCTGCTTTTAGCAGTTCAACTTCAAGTCCCCAAAAAAAGAAATAAAAAGAAAAAAGAAATATCGAGAGCGCCACTCAAATCGTTTAAAGGGAACATCGATTGATGATCGCTGTTGGCGGATAACCGACAAAGGCAACGGCTAAGACTAAGCTGGCTTTAGCTCTCGGCCAATTCATTGAGCTCAAAAGCAGAGCAGAGCAGAGCAGAGCAGAGCAGTTCACAGCAGTTCAGTCAGTCAGTCAGTCCGTCAGGTCAGCGATTCAATCATTCGGTAGATACAAAACCAATTTGTTGATAGCTCGACGACTGACGATCCGCCACTGCCACTAAACAATCAAACAATGGCAATTTCGGGGGCGGCTGTTTGTGGGCGCGGCAGGACATTGTTACGTGGGCAGTTTTGTTGTTTGTTGCTGTTTGTTTTATAAAATGATTTTCGGGCGTTGCCAAAAAAAAAAAATAAACAATACAGAAACCAAAGCTCGGACAATCAAAATGAAATTCACATAATTAGTTAGCCGGCGCGACTTCGACAGCGCTTCGTTAAATTGTTAATGACTTAATTTAGAGTTGGCGGTGCGGGCGTCTCCCTCGACAGTGGCAATTATGAAGGTAGCCCCACAATATCCTGTCGCAGTTGCGGTCACAGTTCCTTGGGATCGAGCTCTCTTGTTAGCGACAATTTACGGCTTTGAACGCTTCCGCACAAAAGCGTCGCCGTCAATTTGTCAATTACACAAATTGTTTAGGTCTCGGCTCACCACGACACCAACAACAACAACAACAATAACAACAACAACAATAATCAACAACAAAAGATGCGTTTCGATTTCGGTTGCGTTTTGGGGACCTCTTCCTGCCGAGCTACGTTTGTCGATCTTGTGTGTGCAGCTGCACAGATTCGATCCAGCTTCCATCTTTGAGCAAAACTTGCAACTGCTCTCGCCAATACAATTAGTTAGAATTCATGAATGGTAACTGGGAACTTGGAATGGGAATGGGAACTGATGTACGTGCAAGCGACCCCAGGCTGCTTTTGGCAATGCCGCCGCCGCCGCCGCCGCCGCCGTTGCCGCTGCTTGTTGCAACCGCACATCGGCCAGTCAAAAGCAAAAGTTTCAGTCGCTGTTTTGAGTCCAGTCCCCCCGTAGTCGGAGTCTTGCATGTCTTTGTCAATTTATAGACAGCTTGCCTGAGCATTATTAACACGTATTATTATGCATTCGAGTTTTGGTTTTGGTTTTGGAGTTCCAGTTTCAGCTTAAGGGTACGTCGCCTTGTTGCAACCACATATACATATACACAGATATGTATTTTGTGGGTTTTTCAGTGTTTGCCGCTTCGGCAGCAGGTCGTAAAAGAATTAATGTACCAAAAATTTGTCATGTCGATAATTGGCGCGCTTCATTTTGAGGTTGTTGTTTTTTTTTTTGGGTTTTCTTTACCTTAAGCAGTTACCAATTCGTATTATAAATGTATCTGTATCTGCGTTAAACAAGTTAATGAGCTTTAACACCATCAATTTGTCACTTCGTATTAGTGTCCCCATGGGGCATGGTACTGAATTGGCAGACCGCATAACAAGCCCACTGAATGCTGACAGTTAATTGGGCTTAAAGTTAGTTGCAAATGCAACACAATGAGATATTCATTGCTCTGTCGAACTTGTCAAGTTCTGTTTAATCCTTAACTCAGTTCTTTGCGTGTCCTTGTCACACATTTGTGCTGCGGTCAATATATCTTATACCTTTATTGTGGTTAGATCATGGATCGTAGAGGCAATTCGAATATCTAAGAAAACGTTCTATATTTGCCTATATCATGCATATACCAAGGGTTTCTTCGACGCTGAGTTAAGCGACTACTCAAATAATAATAATAATTTTAATTTAATAGTTTTAATTTGCGTGTGTAGGAAACGCATTAAATAATATTCTTTTTTTGCAGAAATAACGTTTGTTTTAATATTTAGAAAATGTTAAATTTTTACCGATTGAAAATCAAAATCAAAATCGGAATCGGAATAAGAACATGAATTTAAAATTTTGCTAAGAGCCCAACACCGGAACTGCTATTACTTGTCCCAAACCGTACCGGAAGAATAAAGTCGTAGCGGAATATCATATTTGAATGTGTCTGTGTTCAAACTGTTATACGATAGTATATATGTCAAATTGGAAGAAGGACATGCCTCGATCGATTCGGCTATTGATCCTGATCAAGAATAAATATCCTTATTTAATGGAGATTTCATCATTTTTAATAGGTTGTCATACCAGTAACGTACCGGTTCTGGTCTTGTCTTTTTAAACGCATTTTTTCCAAGATAGTTTTCTTTGGCGCACAAAAAGATTTTCTCATGCTCTTCTGAGCACATTTTCCTTGCCGCAGTTTAAAGGACCATTAAAAAACAAGACAAACCGCAACATTTTTTAAGGTTTTTCTATTTTTTTCGTTGGGGTGCATGAGTAGTTTTGGATTGAAGTGCGCATAGTTTCCGTTTCCGGTGGTTTATTTTGGCATTGTTGTGTGAACATTTTACGCTGATCCTTTAATTGTTGCACAATAATTGCTTGCGCCAATGTGGACCCCAAAAATAAATAAAAGAAAGAATGCATTTGGCTGATTGATGTGAGTTCTTGAACGTGGTTTGCGACTCAAAAACAACTGAAACTGAATGCAAGGAAACCTTTGCGGGACTCGCATCCATTTGCGTGTGCAGCGAGATCTGTGTGTGGGCCCATTTTGGTCTTAGTAAAAGTCAGAGTCGACCGAGCCAAATGATTGCAATTATTAAGCCATAAAACGGGCTGCGTTAAATTTCCAGTCTGTAATTAGCGACACCAAATCACGCCGGCCACGCCCTCGCCCGCATTGTGTGCGGCACGTAAAAAAAAAACCCAGCGAAATGGCAAAAAGAAAGATCAATACCTGGATACGGGAAAAGTCAAACCCAATTATAGATCGTCGTTTGTTTAAGGAAGTTTTGCCCAGCGAAGGAAGCAAACACTGCCGGCAATTTGTTAAAGATTCGCTACGCTCCTCATTCAGCCATCAATCAGTAGCTCCGATTACTGTTTGAACGTTGCAAGAGCAGCAACACAGAACAGATTTAACCGTTACACGTTGACAAATAATTCGCACGGCCGATCGCTCTTGACTGGGCAACTCAATTAGCCACACAGACGCACCGCACACAGTTGACTGACTCTTGGCCCTCAAAACAAAACTGGCCAAGTAGGTGGCAGTCATCAAAGTCGAACTCAGCCTTCGCCGAGTCTTCAGATTCGAGTATCTCACGCTGCATTCAAGGAACAACGCACAACGTTCAACGGTCGTCAGTGAAAGTGCATCAAAAATCAAAGTCGACGTGGATTTTTTGACAATTTTTGGGCGAGGCATCAAGTTAACACAGCAAAAACGATAAGATGCTACCAAAGATGCAGAGGCAAGAAAAGCAACAAAAAAACAGCTAACAATACATTAAATAAATATTTACTAAACAACGAGGCAGAAATGCTCTTCATAAAACTTTCTTACAACACGCAATATGCGGATGCGATAATTTTAATGGAAATAAACGATTTGAACAAAGAATAAGGAATTGATAAAAATCCTTAAAATCTGTTATGCATCATAAAATTAGAGTATACTCATGTTAGAGTATTTAAGTCCATATTCAAAAGCCCTAGCTGTATTTTTTAACTGAAATTGCCACACGCAAGCCATCGCTTTGTCACGTTAAGATGGTGAGCCGGGCTGCGAGGTGGCGAACGGGCAGGCGGGTGGGGAAGAGGATGCGAGAGACGGGCGCATTTTTGGTGCAGATTCTTCTCTGCGCCTTGGTGCGGTCTGTAATTTTGTATTCGCATTCGGGGGTCATTTGATACAGTTTTCCAGCTCATTTGCTTGTAATTGGGCACCGAAGGAGATTCGCGCAGGCTCCACACATGAAATCCTCTGTCCCGTTGTCTGCGTCGTCTGTGTCCCCAGCAGGCTGCCAACTTTAGATCAGGTTGACGACTTTTCAAATTATCAGTTCAATTTTGGTACTTATATATTTATTAATCAGGATTTCGTGTGAAAAATGCGACCAGGGTGCGCTCATATTTTGTGTTTAAGCTCAGCTCAGCAGACAACAAACAAAAACAACAAGAACAGCGACAAGAACAACAACAACATGCCACAGCAACAGCAGCAAATTTAATGTCAACGACGTCGGTGGCTTTGGCATCACTTCGAATTTTGTCCATAGGCCACTTGTCTGGACAATTTGTGCCCCTCTCAGCTTGTGCGTTTTTGTTGTTAATTTTTTTGTCCTTTCTTTTGATATCACGTCCACCTGCATGGCCTGCGCGACTTGTTCTGGTTTGTATGGACTGCGTGTGAATTTAATCCCTTGGCCCCAATTATTCAAGTAATTAAGTATTAATGTGCGAAACTTTATCACCTTTTGGGCAACGCTGCAAGTCGTGATTTTCCAGTCCATTTGTGTACCTAAACGATCATTAATGTGGGGCTTCAGATCAGATTGAAAATCGCAAGGGAACGTAATTATTATTGCACAGATCATGTCAGAGAAAGTGTGGTAACTGAAAGTGTACAATGCAAACCAAAATATATTGTGTCAAACTTAATTTATATTTGGTACTCAAATCATTTCATCGTAAATCCAGAAAAACACATTTAAATTTAAAAAGAGGTCACCAAAAATATATCTTTTATTATTCCTAGGAAATAAGTGAAATTAATCAGCGAAGGAAGCAAATATCTATTAAATATCTGCAGAATTTATTGAAATTAAACAGTCCTGCAAAATAAAGTTAAAGTTACAGATCAGCTTTAGCATATTTTAAGCAAATTAATAATGTTTTTTTTAAATATCTTTCCAATAAAAACCCCCATTTACTGATCTCATATCACATAAACAATTTTTTTAATTAGAGCTTTTATTAAAATTAATTTGGTATTTCGAAGAAAAGGACAATAATGCGCAGATCCGTAGTCATTTTTTTTTAATTTTATTTTTCTGATAAAATATCGTATAACATTTTTGTTAAAATAGAGTTTTTCTTTTAAATTCCTTTTAAGTTACTTGCATTTAAAGATGTAGAACCATTTTAACGGGGTTTTAAAACAAATTCCATGCAAACTTGAATTAACATTAAAGCTAATTTTTTATAAATATTTCAAATATACAAGCTAAGCTTTGACTCAATTGATTAAAAAACAGTGTAACAATTTCGCTGCAAACTTAAACAACTATTAAAGGCAATGCTGCACTCAAACACTAAAGTTAAGCCTTAACTGATGGCTTGTAGACCCCACAGATCAATTGTGCCGCCAAAGGTTAGCTGATTCAAGTGCAATTAGCAGATATGTATAATCCGTGTGATTCCATCCAACTAAATGTCAATAACAATAAATTCCTGGGCAATGCATGCGACTCGCCTCTGTTGTGGACTTCGGGGAAATCAAGATATGGACACGACAAGGTGATTATATACGAGGAGCAGCTCATAACTGTCAAAATCAGGCAATCAATTGATTGGCGCATTGATCGGCTTGGTAGCTAGGCAGCGAGGACCGCACAGGATCGCACTCGGTTCGCACAATATTTTAGAGGCGTGTTCCGGCTGTCAACATTTTATGTTGGTGGTCAGAAAGTCAACTCGTGGTCGCAACTGCAACAGCAGCCAGTAGATACTGATGCTGAGAACCGCGCGGGTGTTCCCACTGTGCGCAGGTCCTTGAGCTCACCGAATAGTCGAACAATAGCGCTCACAATTTCCCGCCCCGGTGAGTCCTTTGTGCGTGCGCAGGACACACAAAGGCAACTACTTACAACACATTATGACACGAATTTGGAAATGAAAAGCGAAAACTCCTTGACCATTAGAATAGGCATTTTATTGCCCAACACAAGAGTCCTTCTGATTCATTGCTATTACTCTATTTTGTATTTTTTTCTACACTGCGGCGCGGCGTGTCCTTTGGCTCCTTTTGATGCTGGCTAACCGCTTTGAATTTGCGTGAACCAAATCCAATTTTATTGCTTAATTTTTTTGTATTCTGCGGCGATTTTCTAGTTTTTCTAATTGAATTGCGCGCTCTGTAAAATTTTACATTTGTCTCTTGGGGCCAAGTTCATTATTTATTTCTATATCTCAACATTCTGATTTAAATTAACTTTCTGTTGTTGCTGGCTGCCTTAATGAATTCCATTTTTTGTTTGGGGCAATTTTTGTAAATATTCGTGAATTTTCTACGCCGCTGTGCTTGGTGATTTATTAATCGAAGTAATTTATTATATTAACTTTAGTTTGGTGAAAATGTTTATAAACTAGAATGATCTAGTCAGTAGTGATCGCCTAAGGGAAAAGTAAATTTGACCACTGTGAGCCTTACTATCAAGAATAGTTTTGTAAATTGGTTTTATTATTATTGCTGTGAAATTTTAAGACATTTTTTTTAAATGTTGCAAGAACCAGTAAAATAAAATGAAAAAATTTAGTAAAATCGTTGGTTTATTGTTTGATAACATTTTTTACAATTAAAATTGGTCGTTCACTTTATTTTTTATTTATTTTTATTATTTTTTCTTTTAAAACTTTAACTGAAGCCAGCTAATGGCTGTTGATTAAGTATACAATTGCAATAATTAATCAATAATAATCATAAAGATTTTAGTATGATATAGTGAATTCACTGAGTTCGCAAGAAAGGGAATAAAATATATATTAATGTATAGAAATATATATTTTGTATTGAAGTTATACCAATTATTTTCAGGTATACAATCGCCATTCGTCTATGGTTTTTTCTCTCTCTTGCAACTAGTATAATGGGCAGCCCTATGCCGTTATCCCTATATTCGTGTCCCGACCAGCTGACGTTCGTTGGGCACACGTGTTCAGAGCCATGCGCGCGAGTTTGAGTCTCAATTTGGATTTGTAAACTGAGCCCAGGAGTCCCGAGAGTGGTTGACTGAGCTGCTGTGTATCTGTGTATCCTTGTCGGTATCACACCTACTCCACACTGTTGCAGTCTACTCCAGCAGCAACCCTTTGCCATTTGTCTTGGCGCACTGCTGTCCAAGTCCTTTAAGCGGTTTATCCTGCTGTTGCTTTTGCTGTTGATGTTCCTGTTGCCTTTTTCTCGGTCGCTCTTGCACACTCGTGCTTATCGGAAGTCAACAGTAACTGTTGAAGGGGGGAACGGGAGCATACTGCTTCCTTGAAATTGTATAGTTGTAGTTGTAGTCGTACCGTAAAAGAAACAGCAACAACAACAACAAAATACTCATGAAGGAGAGGCACTGGCAACGGCAAATGCTACCCAATTTTGAAGTCAAAGTAGCACCAGATGACGGCATGCGCCGTCCGTTTGTTCTGAGCGATCCTTGGGCAGCATATGTTGCATTTTGGCTTGAGTATTGGTTCTATCTCGCTTTGACTACCGCTCGCTAGTGCCAGTCCCTTTTCGCTGGCTTTCACTCGCACGCCACGCGGCTACAGCAACAGCAGCGACTGCAACAAACAATAATAATAATAATAATAATAATAATAATAATGATAATTTCTTATTGTGCTTAGGCCCAGGTCGAATTTAAGACACGCCAGTTGGTTCCAAAAAACCTCAAACACATATGCAGAGCTACTATTCCAGTGAGTAGACAATTCTCAATGTCCTGCGGCAGCGTCGTGGTTCCATATAGATCTGCATCAATCAAAATTAAAGTCCCAAATCGAGTGCAATCAAGTCAAACGGAGACAATCAGAGCCAACTGAAAACACGATAAAGTTGATCAATGTCCACGTAGAGCCGAGAATTATCATTGGACCATACCAAGGTAAAGTGATTAAAATCATATTAACAACGACATTGTTGCTCAAGAAATTAACGGATTATAGAAAGTTTCATAAAATTACAGATAAAATGTTGCGGCATTTCCAGAGAAAGAGCTGCTGTGTTTAATTCTTGATCATCACATCTGATCTGATCGAATGGTGTTTTTACTAAACTACTCATGCAAATAAACAGAAACCAACACGACAATTTGCAACGCAGTTAATGGGAGTTCTTAAATGATAAAATATTGGTGTTGAAACAGAGGCTAAGTTAATACGGAAGAAGAATTAATAAAATAATAAGTAATTAAAATAAATACTAAATTTATAGTAACTTAAAAAATCAAATAAATATATTTCATTCAATTATTATTGTATTATGTATTATGAACTTATTCGTCATAATTTAAATATAGCGCAATAATATTATAAAACAATATTTATTGTCTGGAGAGCTCTTCTTACAAATTAAATATGTTTTTCGCTGGTTCCATTTTATTTCATATATACTTCGATATTTTTCGAACCCCATTGGTATTCATCTTCCGGAAGAGATGCACAGCGTCCATCCAGTCAGTTGTGGAGTTGCCAACAGCTGGAGCCAGCGACAAAAATATTTAAGTATAAGAATATTTTTACTTTATATTTAGTCAAATATTATCAATAAAAAATGCGCTGGACCTTCAAAAACATTTATGCTTAAATATATTTATAGTTAATATCTGATCTTTAGGTAAAACTGTCATAACGGCAATAGTATTAAATTTTGGGCATTTCACAGGTCGACTTGCAGTTCCTTTCACAACTCTAAAGACTCTCTGTTTGCCCAAACTCCATGTATCAACATTTAAACTAGAAAAAAGTCGCGAGCACTCCGTCAGTTGTCTACAAAATGGTTAACAGATGTTGGAGTAGGCATCGTATTGGTATCCCGGCATTTGGGCAACTACAACTACAACAAGAATAGCAACAACAACAGCAGTAGCAGCAGCAGCAACAACAACAACAACATCAGCAACAGATCACCATCAACAACTGTTACAAGCAGTAAAAATAAGATAAAATTCAGTCGCTGACTGAGTAAAATTGCGCCATTGAGCCAAAAAAAAGAAGAAGAAAACTAAAGTCGTAGTAAATTTCGTTTTGCTGGTCGTGGTCTTGTCTGCACTGCAAATAATTTTGGGTCAACAACCAATGAATCTGAAAGATGCACAGGCACAATTGTATTTATTTTTTGTGTGCTTAATATTTTACATAACATTTTTAAAATGAATATATTCTGTAGTTATTCTCAACATTTTAACTATGTTTTATCGAGTATGAAATTCAAAAATTCAAGAAATGCATAAGGAATTTCCAATTTCGGAACACAAATCTTATACTGAGCATAAATGCGTTCCCTTAAAGTATAAAATTATTTTAAAAAAATAGCTTTTATGCTTAAGGAAGGTAACATTTTAGTAGTTCCAGATTAAAATACACTTGAGATAATTTGGATTTACCATGGACAAGCTAAACCACTAATACATCGACAATTTTTCAAAAAGTACAAAACTTTAAGATGGGGTTTCTTGATTGTTTTCTGCTTACTCGCACTCGAATTCCGCGCAGTGCAAATGCGCAGGTCAAAATAATTTGGCTCACTACGGAAATGCAGGAACGTAGACATGAGCTGACTGTCGTCCTCCACCTAACGCTGTCTCTTTCCATGGCCAGCTGTCGCCTCTTTCAGGCGAGCTATGCCTTTTTCTGTTTTTTGGTTCGTGTGTTTGCCACGTGTCGCTGGCAAAGCCCATTGACCAATTGGACAATGGCATTGCGAAGAGAAAGGGTTTGGAGAAATATTTAAATGTGTGTATATAAATTGTATGCAAGTGACTTTGAAAAGTGAACTTGCGATTAGAAGAGTGAAATATATGCAGAATGAGCAGCTGTAAAATCAATCAAAAACTTGTCAAATAAATGTCAATGCAATTCTCTTTTCGCCGACTTATGCGCATGCATAAGCAATGAGCACAATGCATCCTGTCCAGGCTATATCCTTTGGGTGCATAAATTGCCGTTTTTATTATATATTCATAAATTTGTGTACGTCACCATCAACAACATTTTCTTTGTTTAGCTGCAATTGGCGCGCTGAGCACTGAGGTACTCCATGGCTTGGGCGGCAACAGCATCGCTGCATCGCTGTGCCTCAGCCACTTGGTCCTGCGGCAGGCGACGTGTGCTCACCAGCAGCAAGGAGCCCGAATGCATTGCTTGAGCGAGTCCTTGATTGATTCTGGTCATGCCACGCAAAAAGCAGTTGTTGTTATCATCATAGTTTACACCCAGTGGTGCCAATGCAGCGCCCATTAGTTGACTCGAGCAGAGCATCGGTAGCTGAGCCATCTGCTGAACAAGGCTCTGCACATTGGATAACACTTGCTGCCCTTCACGGCGATAGGTCTCAATCGTATTGGATAGCTCTAATGTGCAGGCACCCAACTGTTCCGTCACATTCACTGTGAACTCCTGCAGATTCCAGGCAGGATTGCAGCTGGGATTGCCCAATAGCAAATGGTTTGTGTCATCAATGGCAATGCTTATCTCTGCCATGGCATTGGTGGTCATTGCTTCAACATTGTCCATCACATTGGCAACTGCACGTTCAATATTCTCCTGCAGCTGTGTGGATGTCTTGTCACTGACATCCACTGCCATATTGGAAAGCTGATCCACGACCATACTAATTGGACCATATTCAGTGGTCTCTGTTTCCGTTTCCGAGTAAGTTTCAGTGGTGCTAAAAGTTTCAGCTTGTGCTTGCTGAAGGTTTGAGTTTTGTTAAGGGAGAATCAGGAGTGAAATGCTTCTTGAAATACTCACTGCCCATGTCAGCAGTAATATGCTCAATATTCCAGTTGCTCTGTTCATGATGATTTGGTTTCTAATTTTGGTCGCGACACTGTTGTTCCCATATATATGAATTTATATTCTATCTGCCATTTGTAGATAGTCGGTATACGCTGAACAGAACGCTTTACACAGCTTCTCAATTTACTTGATGAGCACTGAAAGATAACAACTGAAGATCGAACACAACGACATTTTTCCACACTACCGAAATATTCAACAATAATATTCTTTAAATTTGAAATTAATAATATTAAACCTTTTTAACAAACAAATGTATCTAAACCTATTGATATTAAACTATCCTTTTTGCTTGCATGATAAACGATGCTTTTTATAAATGTGTAATAAAATAACCCTGGCAGCAATTGCTCCTATAATTTAACTGTAGTTTAAGAATTTACTTGTTTTTATAAATAAATATATGTAATCAAAATTTAAATAATAAATTGTTAATAAATAAATAAATACAATTTGAAATAAAAACGTTTTTTGTTTATTCGGTCACCAATATTATAATTTAAATATGCTTCTGGATGGCTCCATGTCAATATTACTATTTATGTATCTTAGACTTTGGATGCTTATAAGTTTTAATTTTATGTGCAACAGAAAAAATATGTTTAATAGAAAATATTTTCTTAATAAGAACTCAAATGATTTATTGGCAATAAAAAAAGATGTATAAAAGAAAATCGTTTCTTAATATTCTAAGATATTAAATGATTTCTTGCCAATTTCTTGCTAATTTATATATTCCAAGAAATTAAATGATTTCTTGCTAAATATTTCCTATGCACATATTTCTAGCTTCACAGATAACTGTATTTGTATATATATTTATTTTTATGATTATCTTTCCTTTTACCATACAGTCAAAATACTTGAAACAGCTAATATTACATTTCAAAGTGTGACAATCAAATAAGAATCTGCACATGAGTCAGCGCTGTAAAATGAATCACTACTTAAATTCGCCCACCATTTCAGCTGCCGTCATTGGCCATTAACAATAATTACAATAGGAAAAATAACTAAATTAAACTGTGCTACATAAGTCAAGGCTAGAAGCGTTTTACCAAAAAAACAACTAGAAATTGGAAAATATCGTTCTATTGAAATAATACAAAACTACATTATCAAACCAGAAAAGAACTGAAATTCAAAGATTTTATAATTCTGCTTCAAAGCAATATGACTAGATATATTTGAGATGAAGATTTTATTATGTATAAGGATCGCAAGCTTTAAAATAATAGTCGGTGGTTTACGACTTACGGTTCAAAAGTTCGGTTCAAAATAAAGATGTGCAATTCTGCTATAAATTTAACCTGCACTTACCAGTTAAATTAAGTGTTATGAAATAATGCAGAAAATATACATTGCAGTGATCTAATGCAGATAATGCAGTTTATAAAAATCGCTTAATGTATTACGAATTGCAGATTGTCTATAAATATGTCTAATATATATTCTTGAGCTTTTTTTATTAAGCACCCATTGATTATAGTATTTCAGGTGCCTGTCGCTGCTGCGTATTATATATTGGGCCGCGATAGGCATAAACAAGATTAGCTGCATCTTATCGAATAATTTAAGAAAATCCAAGTGTGGTCGCTGATAATGTTTATAGTTCATTCCTGCGATAAAGCCGTTCGCCAAAATAGTCCAAGAGCACAAAGTGGAGTGCCATGCCAGTTGGATTACTTCGATTGAGGCAGCAGAATGATGAAAATTTCACTGTTGCTGCCACTGCTAGGATGCATGTGTCTTTGGGGCAGCACCTGGGCGCACCGGGAACTGGCCGATCTGCTGGTGCAGCAACAGAAGGATTTGGACTTATCCACAGCAGAAGTGGACGCATTGCGTCCATTCTATCGTGAGCTACAGGCACAGCATGACTACTTATACAGTCTGCAGATGCAGAATGGCGATGGCAGTGACCTGTCGCTGGAACAGCCAATCGACGCCCAATTGGACGACAGCTATGCCAAGGCCTTTGAAAAGATGCGTGCCCAGTTTATTTTCGATCAGAACTATAAGCCAAGTATTGATTACGACACAAAGTTGCCGAGCTTGGAGCATATCATAGGACAGCCCAGTGGTGATATGACAGAGCAAGAGTTGCAGGAGCTAGAGGACCTCCTGGAGATCCTGCAGGATGCGATCGATGAGTCACAGCTGGGCATCGATCAGCTGGTGAGACGCGCAATTGACATGGAAATCAATCTGTTGAAGCTCAACAAGCCGAAAATTGTCACAGCTGCAATTGCGGGACTGGAGGTGATGTGGCACTATTGGGGACGTGCTTCTCGAGCAGCATACTGCAGCTATTCGCATGTCCCCCAGTTTACGGAGGCCCTGCACGCCATCATCGGGGGCGTGGATTGCTACGTCTACACCATGGGACTCATCCAGAAAATACAGGACGAAACTGTGGAATCTGTCAAGGAAATAAAGCATCAAGTTCAGGGACTCGTAAAGATCTACAAAAAGATTGCTGCCAAGAAAACACTGATGGGAAAAATACTATCTGGCGTATTGAATGTGTTTAGTGCATTGCGTCGGGTGCACGACCTCATTGCGGTGGGACTCGCTGGCTATGACAAGATTAACAATCAGTTGCCAGGTGCGGTGGGTCACACAGCTGAGTGTGGCTTGGAATTTGCCAACAGTATTCCGCAGATGACTGAAACGGCACACAATCTAACCGTATGCATTACGTTTGTGGATACCGATAAGCCGGAATATGATTTCACGAAGCCAGAGGACGATCGCTATTGGAATACCGGAGCAACACCTGGGGATGTACCACACGAGAACGATGTCGATGAGGACGCTGACGCTGCCGACAATGACGATGATGACTACGTTGATCATCGATAGACTTATCCACAAGCTGTGGAGCAAGCAACAGCACTGAACTTTAGAATGCTCTTGTCGGGAGTGTTCAACTATGGGAAACCATGTACCCAGCTATTGAATATACTAAATCAATGAAAATACAGTTGCTATTTTAATTGCCAGATATGCCCATTCTCAAATGTAAATGGTAGTTATGCAAATATAAGTATGCGGTACCTACTAAAAGTAGCGAATTTTTACCTTCCAGAGGGTGCCTACCAGTGGGTGCCTCCTAGCGTGTACCTCCCAACATATTCTGAATGATGATATTTCTACAGTTGATCATTATTATGCCAAAGTATATCTCAAATGGTGACTTTTATTGCTATCGAAAATTAATTTTTATCGATACAAGACTAACGGAAAAAGTTATCTGCTTTACGAAAGCGTATATTTCAAGTTTAAGAAGTCTCTGAAATCAACGCTTCATATAGGAAGACAGATTGACATGACAATGGCTCAGCGATATATATGCTTTATGAGGTCAGCGATGCTTCTGTTTTGCTGGTTACATGCTTCTCCACAGTTTAAAAAAAAAACAAAAGAAAACATAAATTCTCGAGCTTCTGTAGTTAATGCTTTCTTATTAAGATTGATAACAATTCCGTACATATATACTTGGCATACTAGGATTTATTGAGTTAGACTATCTGCAACTTTAATCAAAAATGATAATAATTTTGCTTGCAGTAAAATAGGTAAAAATAAAACATACTGCTTAAAAACTTTGCACCTTTGCCGTAGGAGACAATCAATAATAGTTCCAAATAAAAACGAGCAAGCATGCTTTAGACGAGAGAGGTTGACTAGGAGATACCCTGTACAGTAATCCTAATGTATTAAAAGTCGAGCTGGTCTTAGACTTATAGATTCATCGAAAACCGTTCGTATTATATAGAAGTATATTTAGATTTTCAGTAGTTCGATGCGATGACATCCACTGCTATGCTTAAGGACTATTAGACTTAGAGGTACTTGTGAGTGACTAGACATCGCTCTCTTTGAGCTGGCGCACATACTGTTCACTGAGGGATTTGTTGATGCCCTCGAAACTGGCATGAAAATGCAATGTGGATCCCGTGGAGCCCAAGGCCGCCTGTGGTGAACTTTGTGACTTGAGCACATTGCGTGCGGGAGCAGATGTGGAAGTACTGGGACTGGGACTGGGCGGTGGTCGATCTGCGGCAAATACCTGTGGCAGCGCAATCACATCGGCCATTAGCGTTTGGCGGCACAGTGCGGAGAGAGCACTGCCCACCAGCAGCGGAGCAGGTACATCCTTTGGCCTCTTGCCACCGCGACGCAGCTTGGAGGCAAGCGTGGCAAAGCCAAGTTTGCTGGAGATTCGTGCCGAACGGCTAACGGAACGTGGCAAACTATCATAGGCACTGGAATTGCTGAGACTCTCCTGATCCGTGGTCACCTCCTGTTGCTGATGTAACTCCTGCTGCTCCTGCTCCTGTTGCTGCTGCAGTTGCCCTACGCTGACGCTCTTGTGCAGCTGTGCGGCATCATATGGACCAATGGGTGTCGTCGGCTCCTGCCTGGGCGTAACTGGCGCACTCTGCAGGAACTGCGCTTTGGCCTGTTGCAGTCTCTGAGCACGCTCCGACAGTGGCGTCGCCGGTCGCTGCAGATGATGCGGCTCCAAGACGGATGACGGAAACTCAAAATGTTTCGGTTTAGTGGGCGTGTGCAATGCCTTGGCCCCCTTGCCCTCCAGCTTGCGTTGGATGCGGGGCAGCGTGTTATCCTCTTTGTTGGGCAGCAGCAGAGATGCGGAGACTGGATAAGCTCTGCTCACCGTCGAACCGGAGCTGGTCTTGGCAATCTTGTGCTCAATATTGTTGCTAACCGTGGCACTTTGTGACTTGTGTAGCGAGTTCTTCTTGTAGAGATGCGCCCGGCGTGGTGGCACCTGTGGGATCAGGTGACGCTTGGAGCGCGCCAGACGCTGCAAGCTATCGGTGGCCAGGGGCGGACGCACAGATATCGTTGAGCGACGCATATTCTCAGTGCTCTGGCACTTGCGCAACTCCTCCTTGGGACACAGTGGCGCCAAGCGCTCCAGACTGATGGACTTGTAGAGATTGAGGGGACGCGGCGTGCTCAATTTGGAGGCGATCTTCGCCTCGTCGACGCTGTGCGTGGGACTCTCCAGCTCCTTTTCGATAAGTGCTATGCCCTCGACGGCATTTGGCTCCAGGACAGTGGTGAAGAGCTTACGCTTAGTCTTCACAAAAACATTGGCATTGGTGTTGTAGTTTCGCGAATGAAGCTCCGGCAGCGGAGGTGGCACAAAGCCAGTCAGCTTGGCCACCGGCTGAACGGGAATGCTGCTGCTAGCAATGCTGTGCGACTCCTCGATGGGCTCGCCGGTCTTCACCTTCAGTGAACTGCAAATAATGTCATCCAACTCCGCTGGCGCTGCAGCTGGAATGGAACTCAAGCGGAAGTCATCGTCCAGGGATCGCTGTTTCATGCGGAAGTTCTTGCGTCGCATCCGACGTGGCGTCTCCAGTACACTCTGCGCATCCGCATCGCTGCTGTCGCTCTCCGTCTTGCTGTTCTGGCGGGAACCCATCTTGCGCAGTCGCAACTTCTTCTTGGCTGCATTAGCATTGTTGCCGGCGCTGCCGGCTGCACGGCACACGGTGCTCGTTGTGGTGCTCGTCTCCGTTTCGTGCTCCCTGGGCGAGGGTGAGGGCGAGGCGGCAGTTTTCTGCTCCAGCGTCAGTTGATCGCGACTGGACGCGTCGCAGGTGGCATAGGCGGAACTCGAGTCCACCTGCTGACCATCCTCGCCAGTTATGTTGATATCCGGCACAATATCGCGTGGATAGCGATTCGTGCCGCCTTCTATATATTATTAAAAGAGATGTTAAAAGATGATTTATCGTTTGGTTTCTGTATAATATTTGTATACAGTCAACAGTCAGCTCGGATCAACTGTTGGAGTCAACGTTGGATGGCAGAGTATTACTTACGTATGCTCAATTTGAGGCATAACATGGATTCCTGTAGTCCCTGCAGCTCCTCCATGTACTCGTTGGTTCGCTCTTCCATCGTTTCTTGGCAACAGGCCTCGTCCAGCGGTGACCTTAGACGCTGAAATATACAGCACCACATTAAGCCGGAATCTAAATCTTTTGGATCAGTTCAAACTACCCACCAGGTCAGCTAGACGCCCCAGATCGCTTTGTACATCGGAGACGGCATTCAGCACGTTCGGTTTCATCAAATTGTTGGAGTAGTATGGATAAATGCTGCGTATGCTGAGCAATGTCGCCTGACAATCCCGCATTGCGTCATGTTCCTCAATGTCTGGGCTGGACTGGCCCAGCTGGACAAATAGCTCTTCGGCACGTTTCAGTGCTCCGAGCAGCGGTGCCAGATTCGTGTGCGACTCAAAGCTCTGAACGCGTCGCGAGTTACTAGAATAAAAAATAAATGGAAATCAGTCTTTCCGGGAATCAGCAGTTGTTTGTTTGGTTTAACATACACATAGTCATTGCATTGCACCTCCTCGTACTTGTAAATCGGTGTTTGCTGCTCGACCAGCGTATGGGCGGTGACCAGCGGTGAAGCTGTGTCATGTATTTGCTCCTCCACCTCCACCATAACGGCTTCTGGTTCGTCGTATTTCTTATACTCGTGATCTGTCGAATCCATGCCATCCTCCATATCCTTCAGCTCGTTGACATCGTTTAGGGACAGTGATGAGGCCTGCTGTGAGATGACCTGTACCTGATTCACACTCGGAGCCACACTATCCAGCGATAATGAACGGCTCAACGTCGGCGAGTGATCGGCGATAGCTACAAATAATCATTATTGTATTTAATTGGTATAGTATGTGTCCTAAATGTTTCTAGATAGTAAGGAATATTACAGCACATTCCGAATATTCAAATTTTTAGTTAAATTCCAAATGAACATTGTATTTTTTAACTAAATGTTGAACGTATATGAATTCACATATAGTTTCTAGTTGGAATAACTTTAAGTGGCCTACGAACCCTTCTTGAACTCCTTGTTAATGCGACGCACATCGATGGGACAATAGCCGGGATGCAGTAGCGCAAATGTGGATGCCTCCGGCCCAATGCCTCTGGCCTTTTCCCACTCGTAGAGCTTGCGTGTGAATTTACGTGAGATGCCCTCGAATTTCATCACCTCGCCATCGGAGGTCTTGACCTCAATATTCTTGGACGTATAATCCGGTGCCACGATGGCTTTAAGTTTCGCCAATCTGTAAGTGAAGCGAACGTTGATTAATAAAATCTTAGCAAGTGTTTAACAATGCGTTTTTGACACACTTCTCCTTCTCGTGGGGCTTGTGCTTGTACCAGCGATCATCGTCCGAGCCGCGTCGCGTGGATTGGCTACGCTTGGAGTTGCGCTTGAGGGAATCATTGTCGGAGTTGGTGCCGCCACCGGGTGCACATTTCAAGCGATTCCATTGCTCTAAGTGAGTATATATGAGTGTGTATTTAAGCAGGGTATCTCCACTGCGAGCGACTCACCCAACTTCTTTTGAAACTTCTCGGACAAGTCCTTTTGGTCTGGCATTGTACACAAGCCCTGACCCTCTAGCTTCAGTAGACCCGAACTCCAAAGATTCCAATCGATTTTTGGCTTTAGATCGCCACCACTTTGACTCTTGGCCGTCGGACTCGCTGCTGGCTCGGAACTGGCATAACAGTTGGAGTTCTGTTGCTTGGCGCGCCATTTGGTCAGCTTCTTCATGAACTGAGGTGTCAAATTCTGCTCCAGCTGTTGGGTGGACACGAGGTCACTGTGCAGCAGCTGTGTGGGTGAATGCTCCTCGCTGCTGCGCTTGCCACTCCCACTGCCAGCAGCACCACTGCACAACTTGACGCCTGAATGTAGGTGTATGTGAAGGATTAGTCAATGCACCTATCGGGTAGCTGTGGATAAATTGGGCTTACTGCGATTACTGGCACTGGATCGTTGGAATTCGCGTTGCTTGCAATTTAACTCCAAATCTAGTTTGATTAGTAGAAGTTGATAATGTTGAAATATCTCATCTTCTATCTGTGTGAAAGTCTTACAGTTTGGCGTCGTTGGCTCCGAGAAATCGCCACTGGACAGATCCTCGCTCTCTGCAATGCCAAAGACAATAAATAGAAACCGCAATACTTGTCATTCTCTCTCTATCTCTATCGGTGCCATGCCCTCTCAAACGGATCACCCACCGAATTCACCAAATATATCCGAATGCCTGGAAGGACTGCTCGGCACTGAGGAGTTGCCCGGTGAGCTGACTTGACGCATACGGGGCAATGTTTGACTGCCATCCTTGTTGGGACTTTTAAGTGGAGAATGAAGCTGCGGCAGGTCGCTGCACTCCTGATTAAGATTCAGGGGACTGGGTGGAAACTTGTTCCGGCGACTGCTCGTCGACTTAATGTCCGCCACATGATCCTCCGGTAGTACCTCAAAGTCCGAGAAGGCCTTCGAGCGACGTAGCGATTTCGTTGAAGCAGATTTACTGGGCAGCGTTGGCTTGGCTGAATCCAGGCGCTCATCGGTTGCCGATTTGCGCATCTCCACCTCATTGTTGGCTGGATGCATCTCACTCCTGGACGAGTGGCGACCTGCAACGAAAGGAGCCAGCTACATAAAATCACCCAATGGAGTTTTAGCGAGATCATTTACGCATTGGCTGCAAACTGCCCGCATCCAAATGGAGCTCATCCATGGAGCTGGCCGAACTGATGGTGCCAGGCGTTCCACCCGTCTCGCTCATAAAGTGACCCGACGAGGAGCTGATCACACTGTCCGCCGAGCTACCGCCGCCAGCAGTGCCAATGGGCACCTTTAAATATCTGCAAAGGATCACCAGCGTTTATTTACTTCTGCCATGGATTTGCTGGAAAATATTAAATACCTCTCCACCTCTTGATTCAGTGGCATTAGTGCGCCCGGCTCTGAGACAGTGGCTGGAGGCACATTGGCACGCTCCCACTTGAAGGCCGCCTTCACCTTGGTCCATTTGGATACTTTGGATTTGTTGTCACTGTAGGTGCTCTGGCGACGCAACAGGTATGGACGTGAGGAGCCCATCTTCATCTGCCGTTCGCCCTTCAAATACATGTATAACTCATCCTCCATCATGGACTTGCTTCGCTCACGTATTCTATATTGCAGAGATTCATAAAAAATCAAAAAAGTCAAAATATTGGTAGATGATGATGATGAAATGAGATTGTCGATTGAAATTCTGGTTTTCACCAATTTAAAATACAATTTCCAAGAAAAATTGACGCCTAGAAATACTTTTTTTATACTCAAAAGTTTTTAACAAAATGAAAACAGCAGATAAAACACTTTGGAATGCTTTCAAACACAGAATTATCAAAAATGATATACAAATTGAAATTATAAAGTATTAAGTTTCATCAAATCAATTCCGAACGTTGTCAAATTTATTGTTTCGAAATAGACGAAGTTTATGTTTATGTTTAAGTTGAAACATTAAATTTTACTAATATCTAATGAGCAAAGGAAAGAAAGAAAACCGTTCCTAAAAATATTTGGAAACTTTACAATATTTTGATAGGACTTTGTTTGTGTAAGTTGTCAACTAGTTTTAAGTTAAATCAATAATTTTTGATAACGGTTTTTGTAGACGATTTGCGGCATTCGAAAGTATCAATTTCAATTTCGTAAATTTTCGTGAATGATGGTGAGTAAATTGGTATTTTGTCGACTAATATTCGCACATTAGAACTGAAATGTTTTAGTTAGCGAGCGATCATTGTACAGCATTTACATACCTCTTAAACTTGCCCTGCTTGAAGGACGGCACCACTTCTGTGCCCATCACCGATTCCAGCCAGGTCAGCGAGTGCTCCAGCTCGAATTCGGTGTCACCTGCGGGGCTTGTTGTGACTGGAACTGGAACTGGAACGGGAAGTGGAACTGCGTCAGCTGCAGCTGGTGCTGCTACCGCTTCCAGTTGCTGCGCCGGTGACGGCTCCTCCTCGCTGTCCGTAATGGTGGCCAGCTTACGCTCTAGCAGACCCTCGAGCATAGTACAGGTGCGTGTAATCTGATCCATCGCCTCAATGGCCGAATTGAGACGAGTCTTGAGCGGCTCAATTGTGCCACGATCTGCTCGATAGGGATGACAGAAATAGCAACTATGCTTGCCATGTTCACAAGTGGGCAAATCCTTTCCCTCTCGTAACTTGGGCGATGCGGAGAGATTGCGGGCGCGCGATGCCACAGCGGGAAACTGAAAGATGTTCTCATCGGCCCGCCCACACATGGCTGGCGGTGCCGTCGGCAAGGATTCATAGTGATTCACATTCAATCTTTGTCGCGTTCGTCGCGGTTTCGGCGGTGGCGCATTATCCATTCCAATGCTACAAGTTTTATGTAGGTCCAGCGCAAGACCCACTTCTATTTTTCTGTATATATAAATATATGAATATATATATTTATATTTATTTATTTAGCTACGTGTGTCTATACGCGTATTGAAATGCTCAATTGGCTTTCTTGTTTGTTTACTCGGCGAGATACGCCACTAGAAATACACGCAAGCCAAGAATATCCCAAGAATTATCGAAATCAAAAAATTTGTTTATAAAAGAGGAAGACAAATGTGGAACGTCCGCCACACACACACTTGCATGTGTATTCAGAGTACAGACGGTAATTTGAAATGCCATAAAGTGTAACGCTTAAAATACACGATATAAACAATAAATTTTTGAAAAATGAAATTTTAGCACGTTTCGCCACATGTGCAAAAGTTTTGTAAATATTTCCAAAAATATTTACGCGTGTGTGGTCAATACAAAACGAATCGAAACGAATCAATTTAAGCATTACCAAATGCACTTTGTGCCACACCAATTTCTGTAGAATGATTGAACAATCCAGCGATCGACAAGCAGCCAAACACAGAATCACAAAATAAATAGAAACAATGGCGTAAACTATTTTTAAATTGCTGACACTCTTTTGTTTTGAACCACCCTCTCCACCCCACACAGAGACACACACCTTCCTCTTCCCCTGCCATTCTACATATTGAAGTATGCACACTTCCATTATTTCATTTTTAGGTTACACGCAATTAATATTTTTGCCTTTTTCTATTTTGTATTTTTTGGGGAAATTATGGCCCCCAAGGTGCACGCATAGGCGGGTGTGTGTGTTTGTGCATGTGTGTGTGAATGGGTCATCACACTGTGTGTATATATTGGAGCCCAATACTTTCACTTGGCGTTCGTTTCGCCACTTTCATGTTATATCGAAAACGTTGCCACACGTTATTGAATACACACTTTATATTTTCATCAGTACTTAAGCGAAAGAAGCACAGGCAGTTCTTTAATTATTCACAAGTTTTGTATATTTACGCTTTAAGTTTTGATAAGAATTGTACGAGAATTTATTATTACTTGCAGTTTTGTTATGCATACAATCGCCGCCCCTTCGCAGATCTCCTTTCTACTCTATTCTTTGATGAGATTTTTTCGCGATTTTTCACGCCGCGAATATAAAAACCGTATTGTTCCGTTCGTTGGTCGAATCTATTCTGAGCACAAATGCGCACGGCTAGCAATTTTCGTGCTTATGAGAAAGTCGGAAAATGATCACTATATACACGTATGGATGTCACGGAGAGTAGTACTCTTTATTGCCTCTTGAATTTCTCTTGTTAATGCTATTATGAAGAAACCATTTCTTATCATATCTAATTTTTCTCTGGTTTATTGAATTGATTTTTAAAAAGGTGTTTTCAAAAATGTCCCAACAGATATTTGTAACTGCCTTTAAGCTGGCATGTCTTTGCTAAATTTCCCAAAAATAGTTAATTGGGCTCTATATGGTTTGAAACTTAGATTAAGTGGACTCTTACTGTAAAAATTATTATTTAAAAAGAAGACAAATTTTAGCAAAACAATGTGTGCAATATATTTTTAAAACCTAATATTTTTAGATGTAACCTTTCAATAAGGTTTTTAATTAAGTTGAAGTAAAATCACCCTAAGAACAGCTGGATTGACTATTTCTGCTGTTCTGTTGGGATATTTTACAAAACACCTGATTTGTTATCGATAATGTAAATCTCATTGGAACTATGTGAGTGTGAATATCGAAATACGATAGTTTTTCGATAGTGTGCTGGTCGCTGCTGCTGTTGTGTTGTGATTTTGTATGAAACAGCCGGGAAATAGTAAAAATTATATAATTATAACTGAATAATACAACTACAGTGACTGAATAATAAATACATCAGAAATGTTATCACTTCTATCAACAATGCGTACTCTTGTCGTACGCCAGCAAGCGGGAGAAGCATTGCGCTGCTTGCACCTGACCGCAGTCGCGGAGGCTGCGCGCAAGGGAACCCGTGAGAAGGCACGCAAGAAGAAGGTCAAAGTGGAGGTAAAGAAGGTGGGTTTCATCCCCCACAACCAGCGCGACAAAAAGTGAGTGCAGCAATTGCAATGTTCATACACTATAAATATTAATGCCATGAATTCAAATTGTCAGAATCAATGTTAAGCGTGCGGACAAACACGTGGATGATTCCTGGAAGCAGGTGCCCAAGGATGACGTCTATGTGGGACGTTATTATCGTTGGCCCGTGTATACGGTGGCCGAGGCCATACAGTGTCATCGGGAGACGCATCATCCCAGCATGTACAATGTGCCCAATGCACCGCTTAACGTGGAGATCGAATTAAATATGCAAGGAGAAAAGGCGACGAGATTTGTGGATAACTTTCAGCGGATGGCCATGATACCGCACAAATTTCATCACGGCGAGGAGCGCAAAATTATAGTATTCACGAAAGGCAACGTAAGTACATTCGGTGAGCAAATAACTGTTATGTTTGCTGACAAAATGCATTTACAGGAAGAGATCGCAGAAGCGCGAGGAGCAGGCGCCTCCCTTGTCGGTGGCGTGGAGCTGATCAAGGACATAACCGGGGGCGAGCTGCTGCTATCCGACTATCAATTCATCATTGCACATCCCAATATCCTAGCCGAGCTCGTCGCACTGCGTGGCCTGATGAAACGCAAGTTTCCAAATCCCAAGAGCGAAACGCTGGGCACAAATCTGGCCGAAATGATTGTTAAATTCTCCAATGGCATCGCCTACAGTGCAGCTAAGGACGAATACCAACAGAACTTTGGCCTGATAACGGCCAGCGTCGGCACGCTGGACATGGATGGCCAACATCTGGAGGAGAATGTACGCTTTCTATTGCAGGATGTGAACACAATGCGACCCAAACGTGATGGTCGCTTCATAACTCGCGTCCTGCTCAAGAGTGCGCCCAGCAGCGAGCAGCTGAAAATCGATCCATTTGTATATATATCGGAGCTATACGATAAGAGTGCTGCCAAATCAAGTAGAGATGCCAAGAAGGAAGTGGCACCAGCTGAGCTACAAGCTGATGCTGCAGCAGCTGCGGCAAATTAGATTTTGTTAAATTTTATTGTTTACTTACAGAGGCGATAGCTTTAATGGATCAATTTGTGCATTGGCAGTCAGAATACATATTTTTTAAACATTATTTACTTTTAAGGAACGTGTTTTTATTCCACAATTATTAAGAGCTGTTGTCCGTCTTTGGGCTAACTTACATATGGTATAAAGTCTATGCGTATGCATATGTATAAAAAAGTTAAAAAGATATTTGTGTGTCTTGACAATTAAGAGGAGCTCTGACGCTTAACACTTGCTCCACACTCACTGGAAATAATTGCACAATACAATTTGCTAGAAGAGCCAATTTTTCAAAAATTCGTGCATAGCCACATATGCACTTTAGAAATAATACATCATATTTTTGTAGGGAAATTTTTTGTTTTGATTTGTGCTTATGCTTTTAATGTTGCCGCGTTGCGCTGCTGATGCTGCTGCAACATTTCAAGCTGCTTGACGCGAGTATAAGCGGCACTAGCCAGCAAGACGACTATATTCGAGATCCACCAAATCGATGAACGTACATCGTTGTAATACTGCGTGGCAATAACTGTTTGGGCACACGCCTTAGCCGTGCCAGAGATGTTGTGAGTTAGCGGCGAAGTAACCTGTAATCAGCAGATGGTTGATAAGCATTAAAGACAACATACTACCTAACAAGCTACTGCTACCTGCGTTTGCTGACTCACTTACCTTTATCTCTAAAGCTGTGACAAAGCCAATGGCAAAACCACAAAATCCACTCAGCGTCATCGCGGCCCAAAACCAGCCAGCCCACAAATGTTGATATGCCAGAATTGTACCCAATTCCCCATTTAGTATAATCAATGGCAGAAATAACAGCGTGGAATACAAATTATTATAATAGCTAATTAGCCAGATTTCCTGATTGACGTACGACAGCGATTTCTTCGTTTGAATCGAGTACATGGCCAGCGCTAGAGAGCTGAGCACACCAAAGATTGTGCCACGCCAGGAGAAGGCAAGCGTTAGACTCTCCTGATCCACACCCAGCCAAAATCCGACCACGATTGTTGCACAGCACAATAAGCACTTGAAGCTGGTGCGTTGACGCAGAATCACATAGGTCAGCACCACACTAAACACTGTCGTCAGAGAGCGCCCGATGTAGTAGAAGGCTACCGTCACATAGGTCAGCGACAAGTTATTGGCACCAATCATAAGCGTATAGAGCACAGAGAGCGGCAACAGCTTCCGAAATGTATCAATGTTCAGTGGATTACCCTCCGGAAAGGTGAATACGCTCGGATACTTGCGACTCAGGCGACTCACCAACAAACAAATGACTGTGGAGACAACGCATTGGAACCAGGACATGAACAGGGTGCGCCCAAATTCACTGTTTCGCTGCTCAGCAGATGCTTGTTCACAAAAACCGTCAATATGGAAGTGCACCTGGCCGACAAATGAAACGTGTTCAATACGTAAATGATAAGCAGATAAAATTATATTTGGCTTACCAATAGAGCGCCACAACAAAGAATATTTTTAGATATTTATTCACCATCCGATTGTGCTCTTCTAGATTCTTATACATTTTGAGCGGAGTCCCAGGCAAATATGCATGCGTCGTATTAAAAAATATAAATACAAAATTGAGCGTCGTTGCACAGAGCCGGCTGTCGATCAGCTGTTTTCGTTACAAATCGCCCTGCTTTTAGAGCTACCACCCACAACACAGCACACACACAAAAATTAATAATGATTTTGTGTTTAATATTAAACTCAATTTTTGATTTAAAATTAATTAGTTTTTATTATTATGTTATGATCAACATTTTTTCTTTTACTTGCTGTCTGTTGTATATTTATTTTGTGTGCTTCTTAATGTTTAGTGTTGTGTAAGTTCCACGCATCGATGCATTTATTTCGCTCTCTTTGCTCTCTCTTTCGCATCTTCTTCTTTATTTGTCCCATTGGCGGAATTCGGTGCCTTCGGGCGGCTTAACGGTTACCGTCTCTTTGGACACCTCGTTCCAGTTGGTGCTCAGCACAGTGCCACCGGATTCCGAGAATGATTTATTCATGGCCTTCTGCACTTCCGGTGCGGATGTGCTGTAGATTTTTTTGAATAGCTGGTTCAAGGCCGCCTCCCCCTTGGCCTCCTTCTCGTCATTTTTCTCCTCTTCGCTGACCAAACGATCCCAGTTCTTTGTCTGTAGGGTCGGCAGTGCTGCGACAGCATCGGCCTTTTGTTCCAGGCTTTCCCAGCGAACGCCCGTCTCTTTGGCTAATGTTATTTCCACCTTGGTGGCATAGGCCTTGTGTGAGGAGCGCTCCACAACAATGGGATGGAGCAGTTGGAGCAGCAGCTCATAGCCGTCTGCAGTCATTTGGACTTTTTGCGGCTCAATGTTAACGACGTAATTTTTGTCTGTGGCTCCCTTCAGCAGAACTGTTATGACCACCTTGGTCTCCGATTGGTACCAGTCATGTCGCACAGACATTCTGCGTCGAATTTAATGAGAGATTCTAAATAATTCGGGAGGATTTTTAAATTAATCAAGAGCAAAAAATACTATGACTGAGGGAAATATCTAGAAAATAAATAGAGTTGCCGACAAACAAACAGATCAGCTGTTCTGTCAGTGCCAGTGTGACAGCGCGAAAATCCTAAAAACAAATCCAAATTTGTTAAAAACTGTTCATTTTATTCAGCCTTTTTTATTTAGAAAGTATTTGCATAGTTTATAAGACATTTTTAAAGATTAACTTAAATTTCATTGATTTAGTTTTAAATTGTATTTTTTCAGCTAGAATTCGATATTTCACATTTCACGTGGTATTTCCATGCAGTGAATGTGCAGCCACACTGACCTATGTAATTGTCAAAGGCAAAGGCGAGCGAGAGACGATAAATAATTTTTAATCTTACTTCGACTAACCGTTCGCGAAATGAAATTCTATTGTCGAAAAATGTTGGAAAGTGTGTTTGTATGAGAAATAAGTGTAAACACATTGCCATTGTCCAAGCTAAATGCAAATTCCTTGAATATTTCCAATTGAAATTTTGTGCAAACAGGGTGTCTGTTCGCGTATGTGTGTGTGCGTGTGTGTGCTTGTGCCTGTGTATGTGCCATCCTTAATTTTTTCGCACATATGTATGTATGTAGCTGAACATTTTTCTCTAATATACCAACAATCGAGAGCGAGCGCACACACAGCGAGAGCAAAGAGAGCAGCACGGCGCACAGCCACAGCCACGGTACCCTTGCGAGAAAAGGTAAGTAATTGAGGTGTAATGTAATGTAATGTCCACCAATTTCCCCGAAGGTCTGCTCTGCGCGCTGTGAAAGCTCTTTAAATTATATATGTACATATGCATGGGTATATTTATATGCCGCTTCTTTTCACACAGCTGGAATATACGGATTAGAAAAACATTTTGTTTGCCTATAAATTAAAAGAAAGTTTAAATTAGAATTTCACAAAAACAAAGTCGACTTAAAGTCCACAAACCAAAATCGAGTTAAAAAAAATGATTGTACTTTCGAAAGTACCTTGTTTATGAAAATTATGCTTTTTGGACCAGTGTGCACTGTCATATTTGGGTCATTCGAGTACTGCGCCTGTCTGTTTGGTTCTTTTCTGTTTGTTCTCTGTTGCTCTGCTCTTCAATGGAGCTCTGTGCGCTCTCTGTGTCTCTCTCTCTCTCTCTCTCTCTCACTCTCTATATCTCTCACAACCTATTGTGCATATAAGTTTTCAAGTGACATTTTTGTTGATTTAACGGTAATTGTAAATTAACGCGCTACTCGCAATTGTCATATTGTCAAATTTACTTGTGCAATTTGCATTTCGTTGTCTGTCCATTTGCTGTTTTGCCTTGCGTGTGTGTATTGTTTGTGCTGAAATGTGTTGTGTGTGTGAATGAGAATTTCTCGTGTTCTTATAAGAGATAGAGAGAAAGAGCCAGCGAGAGGGAGAGAGAGTATGTGCGCTGGGCCAGCAATCGCAATACTGCTGCTTGTGGGTGGGTGTGCGTGTGTAAGTGAGTGAGTGGAGGTTGCTCGTCTGTGTGTGGGGTGTTTGTGTGTGTGTGTGTGTGTGTGTGTGTGTGTGTGGCTGGCGCAGAGGTATTAGGATTGCTTGTTATTCTTTCTTTGTTGTTTTATTTGTGAAAAATATCTGCTACTGCTGCTATGTATGCACTGTCCGAGTGCCTGTCTCCATGTGTATGTGTGTGTGCGTGTGTGTGTGTGAGTGTGTTTATGAGTTGAAGGTAGTAAATACATAAAAAATAGAAAAATAATTGAACTGCACGTATAAGAATAATATGTAATGGCAAATCAAAACTAACAACTAACAGCAACAACACCAGCTTTGTTAAGGGCAAGTTTAATTGAGTTTTATCTTAGTGTTGTATCTCCACAAACATACAATATACGAACACATACATACATACAGATGTATGTGATTATCTCTTGTGCGTTTCATAATTCGGCAAACGAATAAATTCCAATGCTGACTAACAACTCAAATCTTCGGAATGCTGAACGGAAGTGCAACAACGGCTGATAAAATATATATATTTATATGTGCGCTCCCATTTTAAATTGTTGTTGTCTGCTCCCATTTTCCATCAATGTCACAATTCGAGTGCGACCTTGAAATTCACTTAGGCCTACACTATGTGCATACACTTATATACATACACTTATACATACGTACATACATATACTTCATAAGCAATTTGCAGTATGTCAATGACCTAGTCTAACAATATATTATGACACCTGCAACCAATTTCCAACTAAATAATGTGCTATTCGAACTAGCCCAGTCGGTTTCATCTTATAATGTTAAGTAAAAGTCCAGCTATGTGTAATATTCCAAAAATGTATTTGAAGTCGTTTTGAGTTTAGTAGAATTCCATTCAATAAAACTTACCTTTAAATTAAGACAGTTCTAATTGCCACCAATTGGTTTTCTTCTTTGCATTTTATGTATGACTACATCAACCACCTGCAATTGGAACGTTGTTCTCATTAGATTTATCTTCCTATTTTTTTTAGTACAACTCCAACCACCTCTAATTGGCAGAGACCGACTGAGCGACACCGTTTTTGTAACCACCGCAGCTGCATTCACGCAGCGCAGCCGACAACTCCTGCCAATAACCAGATCGCAACACCAACAACTACATCAAGATCAACAAGAAGAGCACACAACAACTTAGCACAACACACGACGCACAAGTGCAGCTGAAGCAATCAGCGAAATGTTTACGGGTAAACTGCAGATCAAGGTTTGCGAGGCGAGCGGCCTGCGTCCAACAGATTTCCAAAAGCGCCACAATTTAACATTTGGCAAATTGGCCGATGAGCAACTCATCGATCCCTACGTGTCCATAGATGTCGACGAGAGTCATTTTGGTGAGTTGACATGACAACAATTTATTTAAATACTATAAATATTAACCAATTTCATTGATTCCCAATTAGATCGCTCGACAACAAGACCAAAGACGTTCGATCCGGTATGGAACGAACAGTTCGTCCACGACGTCAACAATGCGCGCAACATCAATTTAACTGTTTTTCATGATGCCGCCCTGCCGCCGGATGATTTTGTCGCCAATTGCATTATTCCATTTGAGGATCTAATTCAGAGCGAGTCCGGTGTACCGGATCTATGGGTGCGTGGTAGTTCCTTATATACTACATATTTCAATAAATGTCGAGACATCTAAGTTAAATGATCCTAGCAGAATAGAAGTACATCTTAGACGAGCTTCTTGTTGCTATTTTGTTTGATATTTATTTGATTATTATGGTATAGAACTACATTTCTTTTAATAGTCTTGCAGAAAATTATCTGGCCCTTTGTTAATATTTGGCAATATTTTAATATACTTCACCTCAGTTTAAGTAAAGGAATAACTAAGCAGTATTTGTTTTTGTCAGTCAGGATTCAGAAACTTCTTTATTTTTAATTTTGGCAATTTATGAAAATGAAAATTGTTTACTGATTAATTGACTGACTTTGTAAGGGCCTCCAATTTACGTACAAATATATTTTGTGATATTGAAATGCTAACACGATTTCCGTTTTGCAGATTAACCTGGAGCCACAAGGCAAAATTCATGTCATTATCGATCTGAAGAACCGCAATGGTAGGCATGAGCATTATGGTTAGTTATGTTCATTCATTGTAAGGCACCATAAACTAATCGAATTTACAGATCAAGCTAAAGTTGATGCCGAGGTGGAGAAGACTGTGGCCGTTAACAAGGAGTTCAAAGAACGTGCCGGATTCAATCGACGCCGTGGTGCTATGCGCCGTCGTGTCCATCAGGTACAGTAAACCCCTCCCACAGAAACCAAACCAACTGATCAATAATCAATTTAATCTCTTTACGCCAGGTCAACGGGCATAAGTTTATGGCTACGTTCTTGCGGCAACCGACCTTCTGTTCACATTGTCGTGAATTTATTTGGTGAGTGTTTCAAAATGTCACATTAAACTTCACCTACATACATATACATACAATATGTATGCTCTGAGCGTACAGCCAAGTTGGCCATCCATCTACAGTACCATTTTTAAGTTGTAATTGCAGTGATTAATATTTTTAATTCTTTGATTTTTCAATTTGTATGATTTACACAAAAAAAAAATTCCACACACATATTTGTGTTTTTTTTTTGTATATTATATGATTTACAAAAAACACACACATCAAACAAAAAACATTGTCATTACTCTTATCTCTTATCTCTTCTCTATTTGATTTTGATTTTTTGCTAACTATTAAATAGTTGTTTATTATTTCTATCCACATCAACACCTATTGATTTCGATGTATTTGTATCGTAATCGTAACCGACACACAAATCTTTTTGGGTTCCACTACGTATTTTAGCTATCTTATGCATAAGTTTTTTAGTTTTATATACATATCTCTCTTGATTAACCATGTTCACATAATCATAATTCACATACATAATTGGGTTTGATTAGAGCTGCAGTTTTTTCACTGGGTTGGTCTCTCATGCTACTTACATATGCTTGACTTTCATCTTTTGGGTTCCGTGCTACGGGCTTACTTCTATATTTTATATGCATAGTTTTTTTTTATGGTTTTTCGCATTCATTCATGCCTACACAAACGAAAAGAAAAAGAAAACACCCACACATACACATATCCATTCAGTTATAAAAGAAATATATATGCAATAGCCACGGAATTTCTTGCCTTTTTGCAGGGGAATTGGTAAACAAGGCTATCAATGTCAAGGTATGTGTTTTGCTTACAATTAAAAAAGGAATTTCTCACAGAGATCCAACGGTCTCTGCGAATAGCATTAAACAATATTAAAACCAAACAAAAACAAAAAACAAGCTATTCATCACTTGCATTTGCTCGTTTCATTTGTTCGTTGTATGTTGATGTTGTTCAGTTTCAGTCAAACTAAAAAAAAACACAAAAAAAAGAAAGAAAAAAAAAACAATATATCATTTGCCTTTAATACTTAGCTGCATTATCGATTTTAATGAACATCACAAGGAAAGTTTATACAACTTAGTTAACATCGTCGTTGCCGCTGCTGTTGTCGCCTCTTTCTATGCATTTGTCCATGCACCAAAGTAATGCATTTGTCTATTCAGTTTGTTTTTTTGTTTTTTAAATACACACATTTTGACTGTTTTACATGTGTTGTCCTGTCAGCAAGCCTACTAATCGTTAAATGTTAAGCTCGATTGCCAGAGAGAGAAAGTAATCTTAAGAGTTATAGGTAAAGATCATTCTATTTACTTAAGTATTAGTAATAAGAACATGTAAGAATAACATACATTAGATTTGCCATAAGGAGAATTATTTAAGTAGACACGGAAGACGATTAACTCACTTTTTAAAATTAAATAGATAAGATTAAGATATGACGCAAATTGTTTATGTTTGCTTTAGTTATCTGAAAGCAGCAAAGTTGAGCATTCAACAAATACGAATTCTGTAGTCTAAAGCAAGCTCAACTAGAAGATACCCTAAACCCAGTCTTTAAATATACTTAAGAGCAGATTCTAAAACTAGAAAGTATTAATGCATTTTCAATGGAAAAATTAAACTTATTAGTCAGCGAGTCGTGACAGTTATAACTATGATTATGCTATGAACATTTTTTAAACTCTTCATGAAAGTTACTAAAATGCATGCACAAACAAAAACAAAACAAAAAATATCGTAAAGGAAAAGATTTTCATAATAGATGTAGTTTTTATATATGTTTTAATATTAATTTTGTAATTCTAAAGTCCATTTGCAAGGCATCTAAATTTGTGGGCAGAATTCTGATTACGGTAGCCACATAAGGTACAAATGTACCAATTTAAAAATGTGATGGTCAACGAAATCTGTTAAAACGTATTTGCTTTTGTTTTTAAATAATTGCAAACTATTTTTGAACACGACAATATTCATGATTAGCAGTGAATATGCTAATTTTATTGATTTTTAAATTTGTATTTTGTGGCTCACACATTAGATTGAACCTCGTGGAAAACTATCACGTCATTTAGTTGTGGTTATTAATGTTTTTGTTGTTATACTGATGCTTAAGCACTTGAGGCAATATAAAATAATTAATCTTAACTCTGACAAATTGCACGTCACAAGCAACAACATTTGCACAGTTACACATGTGATTAAACAGTTTTATTGTTGTCCACTAAAATAAAGAAAACTAATTTGCATACGACGACAAACTACACACGCACACACACACATACACCCTTCTGCATACATACACACACACACGTACTCTAACTTTGATGTTATGTAACATCGAAAATGCTAATTTCTCAGTGTGTCTAACCTCTGAATGTGTACAAAATGAATGATCTTCAAAGTAGCTTTGTAAATATTTACATAGTCAATGCATATATCAGTAAACGTACTGCACTATTGTCTGTCTGCCACATTAGTTATCCCGATGGGGATGATGAGAGATGAGCAGCTTGTATAGGTGCCTAATTGACTGACCAATTAATGAGATTATATTTTGATCTAATCATTTATAGTCTGCACCTTAGTTGTACATAAAAAATGCCATCTGTCAGTGGTCTCCAAGTGTCCTGGCATGCGCGATGAGGTTAGTATATGGCATTTATTCAAATGATTCAAATACTAATTGTTATTAATATTTATTCATAATGTAGCAGCAAGCCAAAGTGGAAGTGGTGCCGGCCGGCCAGAGATTCAATGTGAATGTGCCGCATCGGTTTATGGTGCACAGTTATAAGCGATTTACATTCTGCGATCATTGCGGTTCGCTGCTCTACGGACTCATCAAGCAGGGACTGCAGTGCGAGACATGTTACATGAACGTCCACAAGCGGTGCCAAAAGAATGTGGCCAACACGTGCGGCATCAATACCAAGCAAATGGCCGAGATACTCAGCTCGCTGGGCATCTCGCCGGATAAGCAGGGGCAGCAGCCGCGACGCTCCAAATACTTGAGTCAACCCGGTGGCGAGGATAATTATGGCGCCTCGCTGGGGGGCGAGGGTGGCGACAATGTGCCGGGCGCCTCATTTCGCAGCAGTGCATTGTCGGCCGACAGTTTGGCCACGTCGACGACTACGCTGACCAGCGGCTACAATAGCAGCAGCTGCATGAGCATAGCCGTGGGCGCTGGAGGAGGTTCGCGTCCCGGCAAATGCTCACTGCTTGACTTTAACTTTATCAAGGTGCTGGGCAAGGGCTCCTTTGGCAAGGTGATGCTGGCCGAGAAGAAGGGCTCCGATGAGATTTATGCCATTAAAGTGTTGAAGAAGGATGCGATCATCCAGGACGATGATGTGGACTGTACAATGACAGAAAAACGCATCCTGGCCCTGGCCGCCAATCATCCATTTCTCACGGCGCTACATTCGTGTTTTCAAACTCCAGATCGATTGTTCTTTGTCATGGAGTATGTGAACGGTGGTGATCTAATGTTTCAAATACAAAAGGCGCGTCGATTCGAGGCGGCCCGGGCCGCATTCTATGCGGCGGAGGTGACGCTCGCCCTGCAGTTTCTGCACACCCACGGTGTCATCTATCGCGATCTGAAGCTGGATAACATACTGCTCGACCAGGAGGGCCATTGTAAGCTCGCTGACTTTGGCATGTGCAAGGAGGGCATCATGAACGGCATGCTGACCACGACATTCTGTGGCACACCCGACTACATCGCTCCCGAGATCCTCAAAGAGCAGGAGTACGGCGCCTCTGTCGACTGGTGGGCGCTCGGCGTACTCATGTATGAGATGATGGCCGGTCAGCCGCCATTCGAGGCTGACAATGAGGATGAACTTTTCGACTCGATCATGCACGATGATGTGCTCTACCCGGTCTGGTTGTCCCGCGAAGCCGTGTCCATTTTGAAGGGTAAGCTTATAAAACACTCACATAATTATTAGGCTTACAACGTTAATATAAAACTCATATCGACTTTAGGCTTTCTCACCAAGAATCCTGAGCAGCGTTTGGGCTGCACCGGCGATGAGAATGAAATCCGCAAGCATGCTTTCTTCAATAAACTAGACTGGAAGGAACTGGAGAAGCGGAACATAAAGCCACCATTCCGACCTAAAATGGTAAGTATATAATGAACTAAAACTAAACAAAGAAAACGAGATTAGAAATCTAATTCACCATCTACTTGCAGAAAAATCCACGGGATGCTAACAATTTCGATGCCGAATTTACCAAAGAGGAGCCGGTGCTAACACCAATTGGTAATGATGTCATCGTTTGCATTAATCAGGACGAGTTCGCCGGCTTCTCATTTGTCAATCCCAAGTTTGGGCCAGAGCGCAAGGTGTTTTAATGCGGCGTCCTCTGGATGATTGGATGGATATGCGCTTGATGTAAGCGGGAGATCGACCAGCAAACTTGGATAACTCGAAATTTGAAGCACAGGGCAATTTGTTGCCGGGTTTTAAATGGTTGCAGCCCTATGCGACTATCTCTTACCCCATTCCTAGACCTAGCTTATCCCTAGCACTTAAACCTAAAACTTTGCTTCCGTTGAACAATTTGTTTGAACGCTTTATTGTTGTCTGTTTCCAGTTGTCGTCTTTTATCATTTTAAAGTTATTTGTTTATTCGTGTTAAGTTATCTGTTGGAATTTACAAAAGCGAAACTCTAAACAAAAAAAAAACAAACAACAAAAAAAAATCACAACTAAAAAGCAATTGCATAAAGAAAATAATTCGAGAGATCGCAATTTATATATAGATAGAAAAGATTATATATCACATATTTGGAAAGCGCGTAGAAAATCCTACAGTCGTCAACTACGACCAGTGCCAATAAACAATTAACTATAAATTGTATGCATAGACGTACGCACACACACACACACACACACACAACCTCACACGAGTACAAACACACACCCACACATACACACACAAAATGATTGATATGAATTTGTTTATATTATTCCTATATTATTTATCGCTGTCTATCAGTCTATTTTAAAATCCTTTGCTTTTGCTCGTGTTAATGCTCAAAGCTAGGCGCTATTTTTGCAGCTTACCCAACCTATACCCCAGTACGATATAACATTAATATTATTACGTTGATTGCCCAAAAAAGAAAAAGAGAAATCAACAAAGAAGCCCTGATCTAGTCAATGTTGTTGCAAATGCAGCGCCATGTTTTTTGTTATTAGTTTTTTATTTATTAACGTGCCGAATCTCAAGTTTCGCACCCAAATGCAGACAACATCGCAACAGCGCTGTCCAGAGCGAATCTCAAGAGAGTGTCACAACAGCCAATAAAATAAGCCGTCTGTATACACACACACACAGGCACACAAACAGACACACACGCACACAGACAGATAGACACACAAGAAAATACGATTAAAATATATTAACTAACTTAATGCGTATTCGAACTCTTGCACAATTTCCTTCTCAAGTATTAAAGCGATATTATTTTAAAATTAACTTATTGTTATACATACATACAAACATAATATTATAACAACAAAATGAAATACAAATTATAAATAAAAAAAATGCAATAAAGCCAAAAAAATATGCAAACACAAGCAACAAAAACACACAAAAACAACACAAATGCAGAGAATAAAACAATAACACTAAACTAAAAAAAAGAAGAAAAAAAGAAAAAAAACACTAAGCTTAGTCGTAAGATGAGAACAAACTTTCAAGTAAAACAAAAACATTTCTAAATTCATATACATATATATTTTATGTAACACAAAATATATAAATACAAAAACAAAATGTGTTTAGTGGATAAGTTGGAGAAAATATAATATTTCAGTAAAGTATAACTATATATTATATATATATATATATGGTTTATATATGTGTGTGTATATATATTAAATAATTAACTACATATATTTTAATATATATATATACATATATAAATATGTTCATAGAGTTAAAATAGTATATGTGAAATATGATGCAGTTAATGCTGTACAAAAACAAAGCAACAACAAACCAGAACACAGCTAATTCATGTAATAATACCAATATTAAATAATAATAATAATAAATATATATGTGTTGATTTTAAAACCAAAGACTCAAACAACAAATACAATTTGCATACAAACATGAAATCAACATAGAAACAATAACAATAAACAGAAACCATTTTAACTAATGCACAATGTGCTCAGTTAAATATATGGCATCGAAATTTGTTAGTTTTGATTTATTGATTTGCATCAATCAAGTCAAATGTGTTTTTTATTTAAATTGTTTTTAACGTACGTTGATCTGAAAGAATCTAAATTTAACTTTTTGAAATGAACTCCACGATTATTGTGCTGCATTTACAGGAGCACAAATTGTTTGCCGAATACTAAGTTTGATAAATTTGTATGCAAAAATGACAGTATAGCAAAAATTACTAATTCTAAGCAACATTGTTAACTAAACAAAACGCAAAAAGAAAAAACAAAAACAAAATGAAAACTTTGTATGTAATGATAATAACAAAACCCAAATGTGTAATAGTAATAATAATAATAATAATAATATTTATGAAATAGTAGCAAGCAGAGCGCCAGCGCTAGTTACCAATTTAAATGTTAACCTCAAGTATTCTCAAAGCCGCATTTTACTAAACCAAAATGAAGACAGGATAAATGTAAACGATGTATGAACATTATATAGATACAACCACTAGTTGGACAATGCAGTTGTCATAGCGATGAACAAATTTACATACGGATCCAGCCAGCATACATACAAACAAACATACATATTTCATATACATATTAGTATATAACAATGAAATCGCCTCGTTCGAGGTACAAGCAAACAAAATACAAAAATTGTTGGTTGTTACCGAATTTGAAGCGCATTGTGAAATAAGATACAAAAAAAAAAAAAAAAAAAAAAAAAAACAAATTCAAATGTAACGCGTAACCTGAATTAAAAACTAAATGCAAATCACAGAGAGAAATCAAGTTGAAAACCGAACTTTAGCTGTAAAATCATTTAACAAATATGATGTATTTTCAAATATTTGCCAGCATAGCCAAAGTGTGGAGCAGAAGTTGATACTAAATTGTAACGCATTCGTTTGTCTGGCTAATAACTGCATTGACACGAAGAAGAAAACAAAACATAACCATTGAGTGCACCCACAAGAAGAACACTGTGCTTATCCACCCAAAACCACACACGCCCACATGCATTAGCTGGCCCAAACTGCTAGCTGGGTTAGCTGTGGGCATTAGCTTTCAGCTAGTCGTAGACTCTGGCTCAGCTTGGGCACAACAGTCTATTGAAATTAATGGTCCGAGCCATTGACATTCTCTTTCAAAATTGCCTAAAAATCACAACAACAACAAAATTGCAACTAAAAAATAGATTGAATTCGCTTGAATTCTACATATTCTGAAGTGCGGAACATTTTGTAATATCAATCTTAGATACATAATACATACACATTATACCTACAGTCATATGCCACGCCTACAGATACACCTTTTTACGTACCTTCTGCAATTTAGATTCTTCACACATAGACAACACTTAAAGAGTAACAACAATAACATCAACAAATGCAAATCTAAAATCGTTAACTGATTTAAGACAGCAAATCAGAAAATAGAAATTACTCACTGAAAGTATATTGAATAAATGGACAAAAAGTATTGAAAACCCACATAATTATATTGAGCAAAAAGAAAAGCATAAATAATGTTTAAGTTATATTTAATGAAAAGAATAAATAAGTTACAAAGAAAAGTCAAAAGCCAACAGTTGATATGTTGTAAAAAAAAAAATGAACTAAGGGAAGACAGTGAGTGTTATTCAAGCAACTAAATAAATGGCAACAAATGTAAGATGAAAGTGAGGAAAGATAACCAAAGAAAACAAAATTACTAAAATTGATTTATAATTTTAAGTGAAGATTTAATGAAAAAAAACTAATTAATAAATAAAGAGGTAACACCTATAAAAATGTATCATTCGGCTTTATTTGAACGTTTTTATCTCTCTATCTCTATCTGATTTTCAAAAATAACAGCGCGCCAAAATTGCGATCTGGCAACGCTACACAAGCGAATGCAGCCTCTGGCCCGGCCACATGGTGGCCAGAATATAGGTGTAAAGAAGACAAAGAAAAACAAATTTACACTGCAACAGCCGTAACTAAATAATTGTGCATTATTAACATCATTTGACGATGCCAAAGGTGAAAACAGAAAAGAAAAGTCGCATACACCATGAAGTGCAAAAGCAAGGTAACTAATTACAGCAATATACATATATGAAAGAGCTCCCACAATAAAAAGCACTTGTTCGGCAGGCATTGTGTTCAACAAGGATTTTGGCCAGCATATATTGAAGAATCCCTTGGTCATAACTACAATGTTGGAGAAGGCGGCACTGCGTGCCACCGATGTGGTGCTAGAAATCGGTCCCGGCACGGGCAATATGACTGTGCGAATGCTGGAGCGTGCCAAGAAGGTGATTGCCTGTGAAATCGATACACGTCTGGCGGCCGAGCTACAAAAACGTGTCCAGGCCACACCACTACAGCCCAAGCTGCAAGTGCTCATCGGTGACTTTCTGAAGGCGGAGCTGCCCTTCTTCGACCTGTGTATTGCCAATGTGCCGTATCAGATCAGTTCGCCATTGATATTCAAGCTATTGTTGCATCGTCCGCTCTTCCGCTGTGCCGTCCTGATGTTCCAGCGTGAGTTTGCGCAGCGTTTGGTGGCCAAGCCGGGCGATAAGCTCTATTGCCGTTTGAGCGTCAATACGCAACTATTGGCACGTGTCGACATGCTGATGAAGGTGGGCAAAAACAATTTCAAACCGCCGCCCAAAGTAGAGTCGAGTGTGGTGAGACTGGAGCCAAAGAATCCACCGCCACCCGTCAATTTCACCGAATGGGATGGCCTCACCCGCATCGCCTTTCTTCGTAAAAATAAAACGCTAGCAGCGACATTCAAAGTGAACTCTGTGATGGAAATGCTCGGAAAGAACTACAAATTATATCGCTCACTGAGGAATGAGGTATGTTAAATGCCTTGTATCATTATAATTGTTTTTAATTATGTTTTTCACTTGCAGCCACTTGAGGAGAACTTCAATATACAGGAGAAAATCATTGGCATACTAGACGAGCAGGGCATGGGGCAATCACGAGCGAGATCTATGGACATTGATGAATTTATGCGACTGCTGTTGGCTTTCAACTCGGCTGGCATACATTTCAACTGAATTGCTTTAGCGTATCGTTAATTGATTAATATAACTAATTTAAGGAAACAAGTTCGTAACTATCGTTATCTTTGTATGCATATAAATACAAAATGTTACACACAAACAGATCATCTTCAAGATTGTAATCATTGTAATCGTTGTATGAATTTGGGTTATAAAGAGAGCGCTTGAAAGAGGAGAGAGAGTTGTGGTTTCCGCTGTTGTGAGCAGCGTTGCTTTCAGCGAGTTAATCAATTGATTCGATTCGTTTGTTGATCAGTCGCTCACGGATCTTGTTTAAATAAAGTTCAAATCGTCACAAAGATAATCCGAACAATGGGGCAGATTACTTCTGTTCGTTTGTTGATTCTAACGATTCTGTTTGTTCATATGTCACTTGTACTTGGACAAGATCCGGATCCAGTTGTGAAGGAGGGTAAAAACTATTGGCTGTTATCTTTTGTATTATTATCTAAGTAACACATCAATTTCCCAGCTTGTACGCAGTTCAAACGCAGTGTATTCGAGGAGAGAGTACCATTTAGTCACTTTTTTGCAAATGCGCCCATTTCTTGGGAGACGATTGATTCCTGTGATGGCTCACGGCCACTAATAGTGGGCGGCTCGCCTGCCGATCCCAAGGAGTTTCCGCACATTGCACGCTTGGGCAATCGCAATGCTGCCAATGCAACCAAATGGTTCTGTGGCGGCACATTGATTAGCAATCGTCTCGTGCTAACCGCCGCCCATTGCATTTACTCGCCAAAGTACGTATGTAACGCATTTAGCGGAATGCTTATTAACTGTCACGACGTTTGAATGATCTTAATCTCTATGGTGCAGCGGTGAAGTGAACGTTGTGCGCTTGGGTGAGTTGGACTTTTCCACTGACAAGGATGATGCCGACCCCGAGGACTTTGGTGTGAAAGCCATTATAGAGCATCCAGATTATAATTACGAAATGCTTTATAATGATATCGCCCTTCTACAATTGGATCGTATCGTCAATTTTAATTTCTACAAGCATCCAGCTTGCCTACCTTTCAAAACGGGCGCGGCGAGCAAAACCTTCATTGCCATTGGTTGGGGAGACAAAAAGTTTGCCGGCCGGCCGTCTGAGGAGCTGCGTAAAGTGCAGCTCAAAAATTTCGGGAACCGGTGCTCCACAACCGATGTTGACGAGCTGCCCAATGGCTTTAATTCAAGCACACAGATATGCATTGGATCCAGCGAGAGGAAGGACACCTGCTCCGGTGACTCTGGTGGCCCCCTGCTGAACTACCATGAGGAGTATCCGTGCATGTATCATGTGATGGGCATCACCTCATTTGGCACTGGATGCGGCACACCCAATGTGCCCAGTATCTATACACTCGTGCATTTCTATTTGGATTGGATCAAAATGGAGATGGCTAAAAACAATTAAAATTACTATTGACAAGAACAAATTTGAAAACCATTTACTTCGTAGTTATTCGCCTCGTTTGAACATTTTAAAATGAAATAATAATAATTGTAATCTCTGAAAATCCATTTTATACGCATTTATTTATATAATGTCAACTGAAGCCAGTCGACACAGAAAAAAAGTCAAAAAGTAAAAACAAAAATATATAAAATTAATAAAATTAAAAAATTTATTTTATTTTTAAATTTCAATTTAAAATATATAAAATATTTAAATGATGTTTGGAGGTATTTAAATTCGAAATGTTCCTACATTTATTGCATGGATCGGGAAAACCACAGAAAAATCACAATCAGATCAAAAAATATTTAGTATGACTTAAGGTCTATTGTAATCATTATAGAGAGCACAGAACGGCTTATGCAAGGAATAATTAGTAGTACAGCGATTAGGAGGAAATAAGAAGAAGTAATGAGACGGTCTAGATGGAACAGAAAAGATCGTCAGAGAAGTCAATTATATATAACAAATTTAACAAAATTAGAAACAGAAACTCAAAGCATTGAAGAATTGAATTAGAATTAAAAAAATATCCAAAACCGGCAAATCCCAATCAACCAATATATAAACTTATGTCATATATGAAAATAAAATTGCATGCACAAGTGTAAAAATGTATACCTATGTACAAACAAATACTGCACTCAAAGAAAACGGGCGATGATATTTCAACAAAAATTATTGCGGCCAACTTCTAAGAAGGAAAGAAACTAATGTTTATCCACATAAGCATTGCATTTACAATAATAACGAGAACGAAAGTGTCTTTGAACTGCCGTAGTTTTTTTTCCCAGTGCACAAGTATGATGATTATTCCAATGCTGAAAACGAGATTTTTCATCTCATCAACAAAGCGCATTGGACTTTATACATTTGTGTATATTTGCTAATATATGTATATATATACATGCACATTACAATCTTTGTATATTTTCAGAAATTAACACACCGATGAAATTCTCCGAGTGGCAGTTGTATTTTTGCATAATATTGAGTCGGATGTGATTAGCAGCAGCGACTGGCGGCTGGCTTATTATTGATCAAAATGCAAATAGTGTATTATTTAAAAAGCGATTTTCATTTAAAATCGTTGTGGTTCCTGGCAATTCTGACTATCAATTTAGTTGAGCGACATTTGACATTTGCTCAAGATTCAGAGATCGTCACTTGTAAGCAATCGGATAGAAAAATATAAATATATATTTATATATATATATATATATATATGTATATTGATTGATATTTGTTCATAAATGTCTCTCTCTTCAACAGCATGTACTAGATACAAAAAGAGCGTCTTTGATCTACATGACGGATACAGTTTCCTCCTGCTAAATGAGCCGATTACCAAAAAAACGCTTGATACATGCCACAGCTATACGCCACTAATTGTTGGGGGTAAGCCGGCCGAGCCGAAGGAGTTTGCACCCATGGCAAGGCTGGGTTATCGTAATGATGACAATGAGACCAAATGGTTTTGTGGCGGCACATTAATCAGCAATCGTCTGGTGCTAACTGCGGCCCATTGTCTCTACTCGGAACTGTAAGTGGGGTAAAAGGCGGAAGGCCACAATTCTAATCTCTAATCCCATCTGCAATTGAAGCGGTGCCGTTAATGTGGTACGCTTGGGTGAGCTGGACTTTAATAGCGACGCGGAGGATGCACAGCCCGAGGACTTTGGTGTGAACAACTCGACCGAGCATCCCGACTTTAAATATGGTCTGCTGTACAATGATATTGCTCTGCTGGAGCTGGATCGCGGGGTGCGTTTCAGTGTCTATAAACATCCAGCTTGTTTTCCTTTCAATGATGACAGCAAACGTCTTGAGAACATTATTGCCACCGGTTGGGGTCACACCACAATTGCGGGCCGTGACTCGAGCAAGCTGCTCAAGGTGAAATTGACTGGACTTGGTGTGGATTGCACTGCGATCGTCAATGATATTGACGAGCTGCCCAATGGCTTTAATGCCACCACACAGATATGCATCGGATCCAGAGAAAGCAAAGACACCTGCAACGGTGACTCCGGCGGTCCAGTGCTCATCTACCATGAGGAATATCCGTGCATGTATCATGTGATGGGCATCACCTCATTGGGCATTGGATGTGGTACACCCAATGTGCCCAGTATCTATACGCGGGTGCATTTTTACTTGGATTGGATCAGGCAGCAGATGGAGCGAATCTCTTGAATTTCTTGGAATTTATAATCAGCTAATTGTAAGAGTTGCATTGATATGCGGAAAGAATTAAACAATTTGTGGTTAGAACAGCGTGTTAACTAACTGAATATCTATTAACTAATCAGCCGATTAGTGATTACCAATCTCAGCCTTTGCTCCCAACCGAGTATGAGTGAGAGAATGCCAGTGTGTGTGTGTGTGTGTGTGTGTGTGTGTGTGTGTGTGTGTGTGATTAAACCTGTTCAGAGAGACAGAGCGGCCTTACCTACAGATAGATGTGCTCGTAGATTCGAGGCATTCTGTTGTGTCGGCAAACCGGTTAGCAAGGCGTGTTTGGTAAACAAATTAAAACTTGAGGATGTGGCTGCCAACGTTGTTGCTTTTTCTTCTCCCATTTAGCCAGATTTTGGGACATTTAAATGAAACTGTCAACTGTAAGTAAGAATCCCAATCCCAAATGCGGAAAAACATTTCATTTGAGCGGAGTTTTGCAGCCTGCACCGATTATAAAAAGCGCATCTTTGAGCAGTCGGTGGGATATAGTTACCTACTCCCCGATGCGCCCATTATAAGTAAGACAATTGACAATTGCCGCCGATATTCGCCACTGATTGTCGGCGGTAAGCCGGCCGATCCCAAAGAGTTTCCACCAATGGCACGACTGGGACATCGACAGGAAGAGAAGACCACCTGGTTCTGTGGCGGCACTTTAATTAGCAACAGATTCGTTCTGACCGCTGCCCATTGCTTCGATTCGGAGGAGTGAGTAAATAATGCTGATAACATGGCACTCATTGCACTCATGTGGCTTCAAATATGGCAATTTCAGCGGTGATGTGAATATAGTTCGATTGGGCGACCTGGACTTTGATAGTGACAAGGACGATGCGGCGCCAAAGGACTACGCTGTTGCCGATAACATACGGCATCCAAATTTTACCAGCACCGAGCTTTACAATGATATTGCTTTGGTTAAACTGGCAGAGGATGTTCAATTCGATCAATACAAGCATCCGGCGTGTATGCCCTTTGAGAATGGCCAAAACATGAATTCCTTCATAGCCATCGGTTGGGGCAGCACTCGCTTAGCGGGCCAATCCTGGTCGCAGTTGCTCAAAGTCAAACTAGATCGGATCGGAGATGAGGTTGAATTGTATATATATTTGTTTTTCATATATAAACATTAATAGATTCTTTAAATTCCCATCCGTGTCCAGGTGTGCCGCAGAGTAATTGACGAGAGCGAAGACTATCCGCGTGGATTCGAGACGAGCACTCAGATGTGCGTGGGTTCCTCCGAGTCGAAGGATACCTGTAACGGTGACTCGGGTGGACCGATTCTAGTTTATCACAAGGACTATCCTTGTATGTACCACATTATGGGCATTACGTCGGCGGGCATTGCCTGCGGTACACCCAAAATACCCAGTGTTTACACGCGGGTTCATCATTACTTGGATTGGATTACGACAGTTATTGCTAATAATAAGTAATTATTATCAAGTGTTTACCCAATATTTTTTATAATTCCTTTAATTTAAATCACCATTCATACATCATTAATCATAATGAAATAAAGTTAATTCCATATTCTGCATTTTATCCAGTTGAAATATGATTGGTGTTCATTTTTAACTGTCTGGCAACGCCCGTCTTGACTCTTAGGGATGTACCCAGTGTAGAGAGGCACCGATGTTTTCATCATTTTTATTGACAGCTAATAATTATTTAAATAGGCAAGTAATGTATTAATTTAATTTGTATGTACATATACTGCGCACAACCTGCACTAATGAATACACAAAATGCATATAAAATATTATGCCCAGCATTTTGGCATGTGAACAGTTACTCTGTGCTACTCGCTACAATTAAGTACTCGCCACAAGTAACTGAAAACAAAAATATCGCACATCACTATTGTTGTTTACAAAAAAAAAAAAAAAGAAGTTCATTTAAGTTGTCGAAAAACAACAAGAACTACAAACGCCAAGATGTCGACAAAAACGGTGACAAATAAAATGTAAACAATTGATTAGGTTTTCTATATAAAGAATTAATGTGTTTGCTGCCCGGACGTCAGCGCGCTGCATTTGCGCTGTGCTTTAATTCCTTTCCCTTTTTAACGTGCGTTTGCAACGCACATTAATACACATGTATGTCGAATTGAGTCCAAAATCAAACAGTTTGGGTACAAACATGGAGCCGGACGACGAACTGCAGCCAGTCGTCTCCGATGCAGTCGTGCAGTCATATAAGACGCGGGCCAAAATGAATCCGGCGAAGAAAGATAACGAGAAACGGCGACGCAAGGATGCCATGCGAAAGGTAATTAACATGCATGTGTGTCTGTGCCTCCTGTGTGTGTGTGTGTGTGTGTGTGTATTGTGTTTGTGGCTTGCAAATGAATATTTATTTGTTAAATATATATATATATATATATATATGTGTGTGTATATATGCATGTGTGTGTGTACGCTGGTCAAATTGCAAATGAAATCAAAGTTAATTATAAAAAAACGGCAAATATCAATAACTAAAAAGATAAGTTATTTATAGCTTGATAAAAGTCACCTGCAAGTTACAATTATCAAGCATAAATTATTGACAACTTTATGTTATTTTTGTAATATTGAGTGCTTTTTAGCTTTTTAATATACATCTAATATATTTTTTGTATAGGTTTCGCTGATTTTACGCAAATGCGATTCACTGCGCACCGTTGAGGATCGCCAGTTTCTGGAGAAGCATCCCGACATTGTGAAGACGACAAAGAAGCGCAAGGAGCGCATCGAGATCTACAAGGAGCGCATCGTTGAGAAGGAGGATGAGCCGCACGTGATCGAAGCGAAGGTGGAGCAGCTGGCCAATATCATATCGCAAGCGAAACACTTGATTTGTTATACTGGCGCCGGCATCAGCACAGCGGCCTTGATACCCGATTACCGCGGTAGCCAGGGCATCTGGACGCTGCTGCAGAAGGGCAAGGATATTGGGGAGCATGATCTGTCCAGCGCCAATCCCACCTACACCCACATGACGCTCTTCGAGCTGCACAGACGCCGCCTGCTGCGGCACGTCGTCTCGCAGAATTGCGATGGACTGCATCTGCGTTCGGGTCTGCCGCGACAATCGCTTTCAGAGATCCACGGCAACATGTATGTGGAGGTGTGCAAGCACTGCAAACCGAATGCGGTCTACTGGCGTCAGTTCGATGTCACCGAAATGACAGCACGCTATTGCCACAAGACGCATCGGCTGTGCCACAGATGTTCGGAGCCGCTGTATGACACAATTGTGCATTTTGGGGAGCGGGGCAATGTCAAGTGGCCACTGAACTGGGATGGGGCCACCCGCAATGCGGAGCGAGCGGATGTTATACTCTGTTTGGGTTCGAGTCTCAAGGTGCTCAAGAAATACACGTGGCTTTGGCAGATGGACAAGCCGGCACGGCAACGGGCCAAGATCTGTGTGGTGAATCTGCAGTGGACGCCCAAAGATAGCATAGCCAGCATCAAGATCAATGGCAAGTGCGATAGCGTCATGGCGCAATTGATGCGACTGCTCAACATAACGGTGCCCGTGTACAGCAAGGAGAAAGATCCGATTTTTGCACATGCCACGCTTCTAATGCCCGAGGAGCTGCACACACTGACGCAGCCATTGCTTAAGAATGCCCACGAGGAGGAGGCGGGCGATACCCAATCCTGCACAACGACAACCGAGGAGACACAGGACTCGACCATTTCTGGGGATAGCTACAGTGAACTGCCAATTGGAAGGGGACCACGGATTCGGACGCCCATTAAGAATGGACGATGCATCAAGACGAATCTGGAGATGCGGCAAAAGTATGCACGGCCAGCGTTGGTGGTGACCACCGACAGCGTCAGCCTGGAGAATGGTCTGCCGCTGAAAACGGAAGTGAAGCCCGTAACAGATGAGCCGGACATTAAAGTCAAGACTGAAACGGATCTGAAACTGGAGCCAAAGGAGGAGCTGGAACTGCTTGCGCCCGCTCTAGACACAACTTGCATAAAGCAGGAGCAGAAGGAGGAGAAGGAGGTGGAGGAGGAGGAGGAGCTGCTGCCCAAGCTAGAGCCGTCTAGCGAAATAACAAATGGACACCAGCCAGCTGCCAAAAATGGTCTTCTGGAGCTGCCCAAACTAGTCGCCATACAGAAACCCTATGTGGATGTGAACAGTTGTCCGGGCCTGTGCCTGCTGCCCGTGGAGCTGCGGCTAGAACCGCGCCTGGAGCCCAGTTTAGGCAGTTTGCCGCCGGTACAGCTGCCACCGTTGGTGCCCATTGGTGCACCACTCTACACGCCCTTCGTGCAGCCGCAGGCGCAGGCGCAGCCGGTGTTGCCGCCATCGCTGCAGACGCTCAATCTGCAAAGCGATAGCACCACTTGCTCCGCAGAGTCAACCACAGAGAATGATGACGATGATGACAGGGATGTGGAGGAGGAGGAGGAGGAGGAGGAGGAAGAGGAAGAGGATAATGACGATGAGGACGATGAGGAACCGTTTCATATGTCACAAATGGATTTGCTGCGACGTCACAGCGATCACGAGCTACTGCGTCAACTGCCCAGCTGGTATGATGCGAAATATGCGTATTCCGGTCTGCACAGCATTCTGATACCGCCGCCATCTGATCTCAACATCTGGAACTCACAGGTGGTGCCCAGTTTCGCCATGAATCGTTCCGCCGCCGGCTGTGAGTTCTGTTTAGATCGCTATGCGGAACTCGAGTGCCAATTCTATCGTCGCTGGCATCTCGCCCAGCGCAACCATAAGAAACGTGCTCGCAGCGGTCGCTTCGTTGTCTGCGAATGCTGTCCCACTAGCGACGATGACGATGACTACGATGAGAACATCTCGCTGGCCCACATTGCCGCCGCCGAGACGGCCAAGCGTCGCCTGCAGCTGAGCCACAGCTTTCCACGCAAACTCGCCCGCACCCAGGCTGGCTGGTATGGCAAGGGCTACAAGAAGGGACGCAAGCGCAGATAGAGCAGATCTGCAAATCTGTCCGGGATATGGATGACATGGAGACACCTTGTCCTCGCTTCTAATAGTATTCGAGCATAGTCTAGTAGCTGTAATCATAGGCATATATGGATAGTATTATAAGTATCTAGCTCGTAGTGCCACTCGCATTTGGTGTTCGTCTAAACTTGTGGATCTTATTTCCACACTCACACACACCACTACACACACACACAGACACACACACGCAGCGTGGGTGTTGTTTCATTTTTGTCAGTTGCAGCTCCTGCAATCCTTGGTCCAATTTAGTTTTAAGTGTCTCCATTGCAGCTGCTAACATCTATGTACATTTTTTGTCATTTTACTCTTGACCAGCTTTGGTTGTTCTTTTTTGTATGTTTCGTAAATTTTTTTAAGTCATTTTAATGTGCATTTATCAGTCAGTTTTTTTAAAATTATTTTTATTTCTTCCTTTTGTTGCATGTCACGTTTTGATGCCTATTTATGTAAACAATAAAATGAAATATATTAAGCAACCAGAGTTAAGAACGTGTTTGGTTTTATGACACAACTCTTTTCAGACACCTCTCTTCGTTTCCAGCCGTTATTAGTTTCATGTTCAAATGTTTACTAATTTCTATAGATCATATTTAATGGGTTCCAAATTTCGTTTAATTCAATTGAAAATGTTGTTTTTATAATTTTCCGAGAAAATGATAATTTTCCATCGGTTGTATACTTAATTTATTTAAAATACAATATATATGCTTTATAATTTCATTAACTTAAACATATAATATTGCTATTCTAGTTTTAGTTCTGCCATCGTATGTATAATTATGTCTGTCTGTGTGTGTTTGAGTGTGTTTGAGTGTGTGTCTTTGAAGAGATTCAACTTGTAATTAAGTTAATTCGAACATTCCAATAGTTGTAATGGGGTATGGGAGATGGGGTGTATGTGTGTGTGTGTTTGGTTGTGAATGTTTTTTCCAAAAAAAGAGACTTTTAAAATAACCTATGCAGTAACATAAACAAAAAGGACACGTAAACGTGGAAAACAACAATAGGTTATTTAGTTGGCGGTTACAAACAGGACTTAAAGACGTATACTTAAGCTGCTAAGCCGAGCTGCCAAAAAAAATGCAAATATATAAAAAAATTTACGAATTGACAAACATATAAAATTGTTTTGGTCTTCTTTTTTTCCGTTAAAAAAAGAGCAATTTTGAAACATGCCACAGGACGCAAAAGTCATTAAAAAAGAAACACTGAGAAACGTGTGAGATAAGAAAGAGAAATTTAAATGGTTGGTTGGTTGTTAGATGAGTGGGAATGGTTACTAGGCAAGGACGCAAAGGCCGCATCACAGTTAGGCCACATAAATGAACATGTTGATGTCATCATCGTCGCGTCGCATATACTTGTGTTCGATCAGCCACTCGAGCTGCTCCTTGATCATCTTCTTCGATGGCAGGAACATGTTCTTCAGTATATCGATGAGCTCCGCCTGAACGAAAATAAGAATTATTATCCTTGCTCTGATAATTTGGTATTATTTGGTATTTTGACTCACTTGGAGCGCCGCATTGTTCATGCGCTTGCGCACCTTCATAATCTTTATGATTGCCTCCTGGGTGCGCAAGATGCGCAGCTGGACAATGGACTGATTATCCTCCTGCTGCGAACGCTCCGTACTCAGTTGAAGGCGACCAATGAGATTTAACTGCAGCAAAAAAGACATAGTCAATGTTATAGTTCATAGCTCGATGCAAGTGATTATTGGCTCACCTTGCCACGACGCTGTGATTTGCCATTCTTGACAATGGCAAACTCCTGATTGATATAAAACATGGTGTTCTCGGCAAAATCTTTGGGTGAATTGATCACCGTTGGCTCCATGAGCAGAATTTGCTTCTTTATCTTGGGAAAGGCGACCAGCGACCACAAAGTGCGTCTCAGCTCCGGATCTGCAATGATATATAGATATATTTCGCTTGTTGTTGATCTCAAGTGGTTTGCTCACCCGGCAGCTCGGTGGCCAGACGTAGGTTCTCATAGGAGATTTTGTCGTGCTGCCGCTGATTCCAGGCAAAGAGCACGGCCATTTGAAATGTGGTCACATCGAGATCGTAGCGACCGAAATTGTTCACAAACGTGATGGTGCCATTGCTCATGTGATGATACCATTGCAGCTTACGGCCGGAATGCTTCTTCTTGTAGAACTCCTCCACATCGGGTATATAGTCCTCCAATTCAATGGGCAGCGATACAGAGACTCGCTCCGAGCAGCGCGCCCACGCGCCAGCATTGAGTATTTTAATATTGATGGCATCATGCCGACTTATCGAGTTACGGAATTGAGTATTCAGATCTTCGCTGACCTGTTTGTCAGCAAGAAAGCAATGTTGGTGATAAAGTAATCATTCGATGTGGGCTCAAATGGGACTCACCTTAATGTCCTGGAACATGCGCGCCAGTCTATTGACATAGTCAGCGGGCATGCCAACCTCGCGCAGCCATTCAACAATATCCTCCTCCTTTTCGCTGTCCGCGCTAGTGCCCAGTATTAAACTAGAAGAAGAAGTATACATTTTAATCCGTTTTTTTAGAAATAATTTCTGCATAAAGGAAAACAATTTCTTAAATTAAAAAAATTTTGATTGTCTTTATTTTTTTGCGAAATATCTGTTATTAAGAAATGCAATTGACTTTTAAAGACTGTTCTTAGAAAAAATCGTTTCTGAAAAAGGTGGTATTAAAATTTGGTCTCTCGACTGTTATATCGAAAGATCTCGGGTTGGAATTAGTTAGTTTTCTTTTCAGATTAAGTAACACAAATAAAAGAAATGCTTGTAATAAAATTCTCTATTATATACACAATTAGACATATTCTTTTTTAACTTAAGAGCGCTGGATTTTAGAGAACAATTTCTAAACAATCTCTGACTAGCTCTAAAGTTTCTTAATGATTTGAATTTCTTTAATGATCCTAAGTGAGTTCTAGGGCGGTGCTTTGAAGAACTCCACAGAAAAATATGAACATTTTATGGAATACATTTGCCTTACATGATTATTGTGCCCAATTCCATTGGTTATCAAAACTAGCTTGCACCAAATGATTCCATGTCTCTAAGACTAATAAGGAAATTAATCTCTCAGACTTTGAACAAGTCTGAGTATAGAAATAGATATTAAAGTCAAAACAATTTGGAACATTATAATATTCATCTAGCGAAGAATCTAATTTTAAATTTGCAAAAGTAATTTGATAAAAATTAAAATAGAAACTGAGTGGAAAAATGGGAAAAACAGTCAACTGGACTTTTAACAATAAATATGAGGAGATTAGGAAAGTTGTAAGCCTCTGTTTTTGATATGTGTGTGGGAATCTCGTCCTGGTTATAAACTCACCGTCTCGTCAAATGCACCTTGTGGTAGCGCATGAAGACATCCTTGTTGTTGACATACTTGAGGACGAGGAGGACGTCGCGCAGACGTGCATCGATCTGCTCGCTGGTGAGCCGCTTGCTGAGCGGCGTGCGACGGAGGAGCATATCGCAATAGTTGGCCAGCAGCTCGGGGCACTTGCTCTCGGGCGCTGTGTATTTGACGCCTCGATTGGCGATGCTTGTGGGCAGGTCCATTTTGAAGACGCTGGTGTCGTTGACGACCATCTTGAAGGCAATGTCGCGGGCAGTGAGGAACCGGGGATCATCGTTGAAGGCGTTGCGGACCAGGTCGCTAAACTTATTGAATAGCTCCAGCAGTCGCTCCACATACTTCTCCGAGTCCTGGGTAATGATCTCCGAGGCGGACTGCATGTCGGCCAATCCAGCGGACTTGATATGACGCTGCAGATCGCCCATCATTGCCTCGACGCCCTCGCCATCGAGGACGCGATCCATCAAGCGAAACATCAGATTCAAACGCTCCGTCTCATAGTCCCGAATCAAAGCCGGACACTCGGCAATTATCGAATTGAGATGATCGACAATCAGCACCTTGACCAAACGGCAGGTGAGTATATTAAAGCTGCTCGGTTCCAGGTAACGCTTGGCGCGCACCTCCTCCTCGCGCAGCTTGGCATCCGCATACTTCATGTACGCCAGTACGCCATTCTCCTGTTGCTGCTCCGCCGACTTGAGCCGATAGAAATCGGCGGTGGCCTTCAAATAGGCCTTCTCGAAGTGCTCGCGATAGATTTCTAGTTTGTCCTCCGAGTTGGACGATAGATTCACATAACTCTCACGCACCCCGACCACCAGCTGGGCATCGTAGGCATCACCGTTGCGTTCGGCGTGCACAATCTTCATGGCGGACTCCTGCAGGCGATCTTTGATGTCGTGAAAGATGTGCTTGTTCCACGAGTCGAGCATTAGCTTGCGCACCGGACTGTCGTCGGTGGGGCCCTTCTTAGAGCTATTGGATGCGGATGTTGCCGAATTACTGCCAGCTCCAGCACTGGAGGAGGCACCACCACCACCACCAGTCGTAGTTGTGGCTGCTGACGATGTGGAGGCTTTTGTGGTGGAGGAACTACTCGAGGATGCTTGATTGCTGGACGACGACGAGGAGGCGCCGGCGGCGGCGCCGGCAGCGGTGACAGAAGCAGCGGCGGCAGCAGCAGCAGCCGAATTCGAGGTGGATGCACCGGCTGAGGATGACGATGCTGAACTGGACGCTGGCGGCTTCACCTGCGGCGACTGCTCCAGCTGGCGAAAGGGCAGCGGCAGGTAATTGGACTGTGTGAAGAATTTACGCCATTCCACAATGTAGGTGGCCAAAAGGGCCTGTTCGCCGCGCTGCGCCTGAACCAAGGACTGCGCCTGCACAATGAATTGAACGATGTCCTGCTGGAGGCCATCGTAGATTTTTGTGGCGCCCTTCTCGTCCCAGAGGCAGACGTTGTGGACGCCATAGAAGAGATCCTGCCATTCGAGCTGCGATACGGTCTCCTGGCGCAGCAGCTTGAGCACAATTTTTCGCTTTTCTGGCCATTCCTCGTCGAAGATGTCTCTGTCCCGTTTGCCTATCGCCCGCAGCATTGTTGTGTGTTCGACGTCTCTTTGTCTTTGTCAATTATGGCGAACGATATCAAATCAAAATGTTTTGATCAAGAGAAACGCTAAATTTCCTCCGCTTATAAGCGGCCGATAATAGTTTTTTCGACCGATTTGTTGTTGCGAAAGTGCGATAACAATTGATAACATTGACCTAACATAGCGATAATAGAGCTCAGCTGTTGTTCAACATAATCGATTAGCAAATCGATTGAGGCAAATATACAAATATACTGCGCACAACATATTGGTGTTTATCGGCTGAGTTAGAGTGACAGTGCAATAACAATTGGAAAACATATCGAATGCATCAATTGAACGTCTGGCAACCCTTTGGCGGCAGTCTGACAGCGTCTCGCGCTGAATGGCAAATGGAGCAGCTGCAAAATGCTTGCACGCACACACAGACAAAAAGTATAGTTTAAGTGCCAAGTGCTGCGCTGCGTGGTGCATGGAAAAGTGCGGGAAATCGTTGCAACGAGACTGCCTTATAGTGTTAAGAACAAACGCGCAGGAAAGCCAGCAATTGGGGAAAAACAAATTGCAATGACGAATGTCGGCCGCGTGAAGAAGACAGAAAATAAGCAACAAAATATTGGTGGCATGTTTTGTGAATTTCGTAAATCTCTCGTTTCGTTTTGCTTTTTTCTTCTCTACCATAAAAAAGGGCGCGCGAGTGAGACGACAGTAGTGCGGCTGTCAAGCAGCAGCCCAGCAGCCATCTCGCCTACTCGCACGCGACGACTCACACGTCGCAGACTCAACGTCTGCTCGCTCTCAAATGTTTGACATTTTTCACATTCAGCATTTTCCCTTTGTTCGTCCGCGGGTCTCGTCATATGGCTCGTAGAGACGCTCGTGCGTGCGTAACAAATAAAATTGAGAAAAAAGCAAATGAAATAAATCGCTGTCTCAAAAATCACTAAAATCGTGCACAAGTGTAAATAAACAATTGATCAATGTGCATGTGCTGTGCAAGTGTCTCAATTCATTGAGAAATATGCGTAGAAATAAGCGTTATTTCGTGATTACTACGGCGACGACAACAACACCAACAGCAGCAGCAGCAGCAACAACAGCGCGCTGCTGCGTTCATTGACGTGACGCGCGAGTGTGAGTGTATATGTGTATGACTATGTGTGTGTGTTTGTGTTTATAATGCCTGGTGTGTGTGTGTGTGTTGCGAGTTGTTTTGAAATAAATAAAATACATAGCAAAAGTCAATAGCAGCGACAAGCACCGACAACAACATCAACAACAACAAGCACCGACAACAACAATCAAAACACACCACATATAAAATTGCAGTCGCGTTTGCCGCTCGCGCCGCAGCGTCAAACTGCAAAACATACATAAGTAAATGAATAAGTTCAACACATACATAAATACATACATGCATATGTATTTGTATATTTACATCAATTTGGTCCGCGCGCAAAATTCTATGTGAAAAGAAAGTAACGCAATATCCACAGAAAAATGTGTATTTGTATTTGTATCTGTGCCTGTGTTCGTCTCCGTGCCCGTTTTCGTGTGTGTGTGTGTGTATTCAGTGTATAGAATTGAATAAGCAGCAGCATAAGCCAAGAAAGTTTAAAAGCAATAAGAAGAAGAAGCAGATAACAAGCGAAAAAAAAAACACCCAAATGAAGCAATCTAATTTTGTTCAATTTTAAAACCGCAATTGTCTGTATCCCGAAGCATAAAACAAGGCGCATAAATTTTTGCCAATGAGTCGCAGACAGTCATTGGATCGACCAGGTGAGAATATATTTTAAAAAAAACTTGCCCTCTTACCTATTTGTAATTAGCATTTCATTTCATTTGCTCAGCATCAACGGGCTGTGCTTGCCTGTCTCTGCTTGCATACGTGCACTTTGCGCGCACGCTCTCTCTCTCTCTTCCGCTCCCGCTCTCTCTGTCTCTTCCCGTTTCTTAATTTCCGTCTGCGTGTTGGAGAGCAGCGCTCTCGTTGTGTTTCTCTCGCTGTTGTTGCTGCTGTTGCTGCTAAAAATACATTGCTCTCGCTGCTCCGAAAATGCTGCGCAGCGCAGCTGCTTTGAGCTGTCAGTGTTGCTGTATTGTTGTTCTTGTTGTTATTGCTGCAAACAACAGAGCCATCAGCAACAACTGTGAAAACAAGCAACAGCAACAAAGCGCCAAAAATGAAAAAAGAAAAGAAAAAAGAAACTGTTGTTGTGATGCAAAGGCAAACGTAATAAAAACGACACAGCAGCAGCAGCAGTGGGGCATTTTTTGAATCTTTCCCTTTATTGAGTGTTGAGCTGAGCTGTGGTGAATTTCTATGTCTACCTTGAGTTAACCAATTTCCCATTGATGAGTCCATCATCATTTGATCGGGCGTTAATCACAATGCATTTAAAGATACTTTGGCAATATTATTTTTATATATTTTTGCCAATGCCATTGTTTTGATCATCGACGTATGTTAATAAGCCCAAAGAGAAAGTGTCGTTGTGAACGTTGCAACATTTTGTAAATGTTAATGTGACCCAAAAGCCCAAAACGTATGAGAAAGCCAAACAGTCGTATGAAAGACAAAGGCCAACAGATGAAAGAAGAACAACAGATACATACAAAATGTAAAAAAAAAATCACTTATGCTGCTAATAGATACGTTTGTATCTATTGCAGCTGCCAACTACTTGGCTGGAAATCTGTATTCAATATTAATTTATCTGTTCGACTTAGTACCACTAAGGTCGCTCCATTGGACTGCCACGTGCCACAGTTGTAATTATGGCCGCAATTAAGTGTAATTTTTCGATTTGGTTTCGATTTATTTCTTGTTATATTTTTATCATTCATAGTAAGCATCTGCAACACTCAAATCAGTACAGTGGATGGAAACGAAGTTCGATTTTAGAGAACCTAGTAATTGGACACCTCAATTAAATTGTTGATGTTTTTGTGTTTTTATAATATTTAATTTTAACGACAACTGCCTACGTTTCGTAAATATCGATAAAAATCAATTTCCGATAGCAATAAATGACCCTATTGTAATCAAATAGTCTTCCATCTGATATTTATATTTATTGATCCACTGTGTTATTACTGTTATTAAGTTCGTATAGGAAATACAGATTTTGTTAACTAAAACTTATTTTAATATTCAAAAATCTACTATTATCAAGTCAATAAGGTATTTCCTAGGGGGCTTCTGAACTATAGTCGTTGTTGTTCGATAAATGTTTAATATTAACAAATAACGTATTTTTATATTAGAAATGCAATAGGAAATTATAATTATCATTGGATGTCTAATGTATTTCATAGTGCTCTACCAATATATAAGCAGCTACTAATATTTCTAGCAGTTAATGCTTAAATAATTCAGCATTGCTTATAATTATGAAATGCCAACAATTATTGTTTACAATATTTGTGAAAACATACAGTCAATCAGATTATTTTGTTTGGTATTCATCGAATGGAGAACTTCCCACGTATATTTTTGTGTGTTGAGTCGTCGCCTACTCACTGGCAAAAAACTACATTATACGTTAATTTATTTATAAAATACAATGTTCACGCTGTTTTAAGCGCCAGCTAACCACAATTTGTTCGTTCTCAATGCAAAGTAGCAACAACATCAGCAACAACAACATGGACTTGGGGAAGGCAGTAGGCATTTGTAGGTCAGGGTTGGGTTGTCGCGTGTAATGCAAAACGTGCCAGCAAATTGAATGCAAAAGCGCCCGATGTTTTTGCATGCTTACAACCACATCAACAATAACAGCAAGAACAACAAATGACAACAACAAACAAACAAACAAACAACAACAACCATAGCCATAACAAGAATGAAAACAAACAAGTCTGGACTGTGCTAATAAGCCCTAAAATGCATAAATTATAATACAATAACAGAAAACATTTCGCTTCGAATCTGACTTGACTCGAATCGCAGGGTTCGATGCCATTTGCACTTGGCGGCACACTCGTAATTTATTTAAATAATAGGCGGCATGAAATAATACAAAAGAAAATCAAAATCACTTGGACATTTTTGGCACGCGATGCAACAGTTGCAACAACAATAAAAAAGCTCTGCTGGCTATAAATATATACCCTGTATACAAAATGGTGAAAGGTGAATTGATTACATGCATAACGGCTTACATTTAAGCCAAGAATATGAACTCTAAATGGAATGTTCTCTGTTGTTGGTTACTAGCTAGTTTATAACTGTTTTTAAACTATGTTTTCCACTTTATATAAATATAAATAAATCGATTTAAAAAATGATCCTATAAACAAGCGTCTATTTACATTTATTTATTTGGACAGCATTGACAATAATGACATCATAAAAAACAAAACTTTTTTTCTTACTATTGTTGTTGTTTTTATCACTCTGAATCTCGCTTAGCGCGTGCCAAAAGTCCATTAAGTGAGTTTTAAATGCTGAATCGATTTTCCACCCTATTAGACGCCTATTAAGACATTGTCAATCAGAAATCTCAGCAGTTGTTCAACGTTTGCATTTAACGTGTTGAAAAATGCCTCACATTTGATCGACTCAAGGTTAATTTTTCGTTTTAAAACAAGTAAAACTGATCCAGAGCTCATTTGGGAAATACCCTGAAGCCGAGTCGTTGCGCTTATTGATTGTCCATAAGAATATATATATTTCTACTGTCTTTCTTTATAGATTTTAATGAAATTTAATATAGCCATCTGATTACAATGTTAAGCTATATACATTATCGAATGGCTTTTATTGCTATCTGTAATCGATTTTGATCGATATTTGGAAATAGAAAAAGTTGTCGATAAAATGAAACAAATTTGATTGTCGTATGTCGTATATACTGTTGAACAGGTTTATTATACCCATTTTAGCCATTTTTGTTTTGTTTTCAAGGGCGCTTTTGCAAACAGAGTTTTTGATTTTTGCTGATTTTCATATATATTCATATCGATTCATGGAGCGACTATTCACATCAAATACAAATTAAATAACAATGAGAATAGCTCAATTCTATTCAAAATCAATTTGCAGGCTATATAAAATTGAGAATTTTATGCACTCTTTGAATCTGAATGTATAATAATTTATCATGTTTGTACAAAAGTCATTCGATGCACTTATGTATGTATATAAGTGTGTAAGTATGTATATAAATTTAGCTTTGACTGAAGCAGGTTGAAAATCACCACACGCAATTTACAAATTGCTTTTCGTGTCGTATCGTTTTTTGTTTGTTTTTGTTATTCTAACTTTAGCACAGTATATAAATTGGTATCGCCTTAAATATTATTTGGAGTGCAAAGTGTATATAAATAATAATAATATAAAACTAATTTGTTATTCCCCTCACTTTCTCCATGGAAAATTTATCATTTGCTGGAATTGTTTTGAGAATTGCCCTCAGCAAAAAGCGCTTATTCAATTCCAACTAAAAATATGTTTTATATTTGCTTATCGCTTTTATGACTAATCCATCGCAGCAGATAAGTTATAAAAAATGAATGGCCCATTATAGTTATTCCTAAGATGTATTACTTCATCAGAATCATTACTGATAACAAATTGTACATATGCCAACAACGATTCTGTCAGATTCTTCTATAGAGCGAGCAGCGAGGGCAGCTAATAAAATGTATCTGACGAATATGTGAATTGTTCTGAAAACTAAATATTTATGCATTCAAATGGATAATTATTGCTTATATAAATCGATAATCTATATACTTTTAAATGGCTCTTTATAAGTAATGCATATTTTGTATATAGTATTCGAAATTTAAAATATGAAAAAATTAAATTTTTAGCTAATGGTCAACACATTTTCCATCGCTATGATCTGCCCTCTTTTTTAATTGCGTACATTCTTGCATGCATACATATGTGTGTATGTATGTGTATATGGACACTTCGTTTTGCCTAAAATTTGGCTTATCAGTTCGAGTTGTCTATAAAATATATATACATATGTATGTGTATATTTTGGAGAGAGCGACATATGAAAACCAAAGCGCCACTCTCCCGGGCCCGGGCCTACAAAGTTTATAGTCCGAGCGCTTTTTGTCCTCTTTGTATTTGGCTTTTTTTGTGTTGTTTCTGCTCTCTTGGTTATTGCGCTTTCGCGCCTTGAGCTTATCATTGAATCGTTGCTTGAATTGTTATTGCTGTTTTCCTTGTTCTTGTTTTCGTTGGCTTTTATTAGTGTGGCTTAATGATTTATTTGAGCAAAACGAAAAGAAAGAAGGGACAGCAACACTGTGTTGAGTTACACCGGACCATTTGCATAAAACCGGCTCACGTGAAATTGGCTGTGGCAAGTAGCAAGTAGAGCAGCCAATGTTGTCAAGTGACTGACACTTGTGTGTGCGGGCACCCTATTTATTTATTGTGCTCGCAAGAGGGACAGCTATCTATAGCTACCTCTCCTTATGCTCTGCTCTCTTTGAGTGTGTGTGTGCGTGTGCGTGTCTATTTTATTTGAAATGTCCTTAGCGCTTAAGCTTATTCTTGTTGCACATAAAAGAAATTGCTTTGATTTTAAGTTGGGGAGGCGAAAAGTTTTCACATTTAAAAAGGACGCTCGAAAAATTGTATAAATCTCTGCGACTGCTGCAATGTATGTGTGTATTATGTGTATGTGTGAGCACGCTTACGTGTATTTGCTTGTGTATGCGTATGCGTAAGTGTGTGTGTGTCCATTAGAAGTTTACACTTTTTGGGGGTTAATCGCTGGCATCAAAGTGGTTGCTCTGGCTGGTGGGCGATGTGTATCTATCTATTAAAAAATTGAGGCGAATCGAGCGACTCGCTTGCCGGAATGGGCCAAAGACGATGCCGATGACGACGTCGTCAAATATTTTGAGCGCGACGCGCGCTCTCTCAGGAAATGGTTTTTGCTGGAATACGTGACAGCAAAATTAACGGCAATAACAATGCGAGGAGAGCGCGAGCGAGAGTTGGTTTCCTTTCTGCTGGTTGCAACTGTGCTTGTTGTGCCTTTCTTGCTGCCTCAGCTCTGCTGGCTGCTTTGCTGCGCTGCTCTTTCTTGTCTTTATTGCTCACTGCAAATGTCGCTCAAAAGTAGGCAGCACTTTCGCATACACATAAAGCGAAACAAAAACAAAGCAATAGCAAAAGTAGTAAAAGGAGAGGCAAGCAGCCAGCTACTAAATGGATTAGCATTGCCATATTTCATGAATATCAATAAATAATCTGGTAACCTGTAAAGCTTTTTAATCACTCTAATCTTGGTTGCCTCGCAAAATTTGTATTCCCAGTTGGCAGACTCATTTCGAGTAATTTCCGAATGCCGGCAAACAAAGATGTTTTTATGTGTTGGGCATAAATTATATTTGCCTAACCTCAAACCTAGTTCGTTCCCCAAAAATGGCGTCAGCGGATGCGGTGTGTGTGTGTGTGTGTGTGTGTGTGGCACACGTTCATTTAATCGATTTTGGTAACAGTTGTGTTTGTGTTGCTGCTGCTATTTTCATTAAGGGTTATTCCGGCCTGATCTCTGAGCAGTGGCTGGCACAACAATAGTACGCAAAGCTAACCGCTGCGTGCTTCGTTCGTGCAGAGGACAAACGCATATCCTGCCATCATCGGGTCCACATCGTGTGCGTTTTACCAGCTACTCTCTCTGGAGAGTTTGTTGTCGGGAGTTTTTGATTTTCGACATGTCGCCGTTGCCGTTGTTGCCGCAGCCCCTGCATCCTTCTCTCCCACATCCCTTGCACACGATTCTTGAATTCAACCCTTTTTTCGTGTTGTACACACACACACACACAAACGCACACACGTACACACAAGCATTGGCAAAGTTTTGCATATTTATTATAGATAATTTGTGTACAGGTTTTTGTGCTGGCGCGCAAACTCTCAACAAGGTTCTGTGAGCATTCTGTTCCAGTCCCCCCTCCCCTCCCTTATTTTGCTGTTGCATATGTTGTATACATTCCATTTATGGGGGAGAGGTGCTCAGTAATTAATTTCTGGCATGTACAAGTGCAAATATATATATATGCGTATATAAACAAAATAAATACGTTTCGGTTTTATTTTTAGCATTTTTGATGTCTGTCTTTGTTTGTGCGCTAAGTAATTAAGATAAATGTGACTGTCTTAATTGAAATGTTTAATGTGCATTTAATTTATTGATTTTTATGTTTATCAAGCAAAGCTTGATTATGACATGTTTGGAGTATTATGTTTGCAAACCAAACCGATTAACAATGTGTACACAAAAAGTGTTTAAATAATTGAGAAAACGTGTTTCCGACCATTATATTTAGAATATTGCTTTTAATAAATGATAGAAATGGCTGTGAACTTAATCAACTTACCTAAATTATTGTAGCCCACCTTGACTTGTTTTTAGTTAAATTTTATACACGTAATATTACCATAGATAAATATTTAATTGTACAAACAAACGTAGCATAGTCAATAGACATATTTTCCTTTAAAGAATTTTTGTTGTTTTGCTTTTGACATATTGTCGGATTCAGCTATGCAAATGCAATTAGTACAATTAAACGGCGCACAAAATACAGCCAGTCAAACAGGTATTCAAATGTGTTCACAATTGTTCTCAAAGTCAGCGTGTGAAAATACAATATTTACACATGTATAATAAACTAATAAGTTTAAAGATTAAAGCCTAACAAATCTTAATATTTTCAAAAATAAGCTTCATTTTATTTTAAAATCTTTCAGTGGCAATATTTTAAAATAATCAATAGAGACGTGATTTTAAGCAAAATAAATTGATAGATATTCTTTCCAATCGTACTAATTAACGTACTATAAACCTTCATATTATCAAAAATTAACTGTAATCAGCTGTACAAAGAGGAGTAGTACAAAGTAGTGGTGACTATTTTGAATACAATGAATAATTAATTAAATTCGCTATTAATTCGGCTTATGACGGCTTATCAATTGAATTGAGCTTAAATTTTTCATTTCAAACAAAAGTAAATGTTAAAAATGGTGAAAACCAAATAAAATGATCTGTGTTTATATTAAAAGATGGATTAAATTGACAGTGATGCAGTTTCTTATTCCTTGTAACAGATTATGTTCAATTTATTATGCCACATGCCGCACGCTGTGTTTAAAACGCAGTCAGATTATCAAGTGCAGCAAAATGTTTGTGTAACGCTTGCTGGCAAATATTTCGAGCGGAAATACGGATTATAATTATTGACGTCTGGCAGTAAACTGGAAGCATCGCTTCAAATGCCACAGTACAGTGACAAGAGTATCTCCTCAACTGTGATGTTATTTGCCTGACCTGTTTCCTGTCGCTGTGGCTGCTCTGGTCTTGTTCGGTCACATGTGTTTTTCCTAAACACATGCCCCCAAATGCTCACAACTCTTCAATACAATGGCCCAAGTTGTGGATTGTGAGTGTGTATAATATGTATGTATAATATGTATGTATAATAAGTATGTATAATATGTATGTATAATATGTATGTATAATACGTATGTATAATATATATATATAATATATATATATATATATATATATATATATATATGGATGTTTAAGTCGAGTATTAGTCTGATATTACGCTTACAATTGCGTGTACAACAAGGGGATCTTATAACACTCGACCGAGCACACACGCACACTCACTCACACGCATACACACACTTGCGGCATCCTAATTTTATCATCCACCAAAAGTTGTGCCTTCTGGCCCATATTGAAGTCACTGATGTGAGCACTTTGACAATAGCACTCGACATTCATTTATTCGCATTAACCTCATCGCACGCAGATTGACTGAGTTTTTCTTTTCTTTTTTGTTTAATTTGTTTTTTTGGCTAATGGTTTTGAATTCTGAGTAAGCGAAATTTAACGCGTCAATTAATTTGCACATCACTTTGCATATGAAAACTGAGCGCGCAAGGATCAAATGCATACACACACATTCATTCAGTATTTACATTGTATTTGGTTAAACACCGCTGGGCATTTTTGGGTTTATTTTGCGAGTTTGTTTTTTGACTACGCTACACTACGCATGGCATTACTCGCCCGCCACCCCAGCACCCCGCTGTATATTGATGGAGTCTGATTGCTGTGGTGTTAAGTTCGTAGCTTAACTAGATGGATGGGTAGCTTTTATTATTGATTAATTTACTATACATTCTTACCTATCTTATCGCTTTTGGAATGATTCACATTTCTCTACATTCAAAAGTTCATTTGTTGCACTCATCTTTGTATACTCTTTTTCATAAATTATCAATTCTTGTCGAATCTTTTTCAAGCGCCATCCTTAAGCGTTGATTATACGAATCCTTTTCAAATCATCTTTGTGTTATGTGAGCGATAGGTCAATTGATGCACTAAGTATTGTGTATTGTTAATGTATACCATACGAAGAAGTCTTTTTAATTTTAACGATAACTGCGAATATCGATATAAATCGATTTCCGGTAGAAGTAAATTATGAAATTGTAAAGATGTAGCAATAAAAATACCATTAAGAGCGTCTTTTCATATCTAAGAAACTACCATCGACAAGCCTACTGTATATTTAGAAGGGTATCTCGTAGTCGAGCTCTCTCGACTTGAGCATGCACCTGTTTGGCATGCTTTATAATAAATTCGTATGGTAAATATTTGGACAAGTGGCAACGCGGTGGTTTTGAGGCGTTTTTCCCAGTTTGCGTTTTCATCAAACAGATGGCAAGAAGATAAAGTGATGCTTGGGTGGGTGTGTTTGTGCGTGTGAGTGAGTATGTGGTTGAATTTTTAGCACTCTTCTTCAGCATGTTTCAACGATTGTTTGCGCAACTCATCAGAGCTTAAAAAAAAGGGGTTGCAAATACGTCAAGGAAATAAAAGGAGAAGCTGCCGGAAATTTATCAACATGTTAATTACAAATGTTCTCAGAACATTAGTGAGATTAAAGCAATATTCGACGTAGATTAAGCTAAGAGCAACACAAAAATTAAAGGAAACTATAAATGTGCCAAAAACAAGACTTTAATAAGGTCGTCGACAATTTTGATCTGACCCAAATACTGTACACTTTACTACCAAAAAGGTTTGTCTAAAATGTAGTTTCCCAACGTCGTCAAAACTTGGAAACTGACCGGTAGACAAACTGAACAACATCCCTATCCCACCCTCAAGTTACAACAGGCTGGAGCAATTTGCATAGCCCTTATACTAAATGCCTTCTTCCCTGCCCTTGGCTGCAGACGATGCGGTCCATGAATAAAAAATTAATATATATATATATATATATATACGTATTTAGTTCTTCTTTGGCTATATAAAAGTTCGTGTGATTAATATCGATTTTCGACTCTCCATTTATTTAGCATATATGAATGATTGCAAGAGAGCTAGAGGACATTAAGACATAAGCAATCACAAATTAGGAATATTACAATATCGAATTACCAGTGCCGCGAATTTTATGAGGTATATCGGGTTTATGAATATGAACATAATAAGCAAGAAAGCTAAAATAAAACTGCCAATTGGACAGTAAACTTTCAAGTAATATAAGAGCAAATTTACTATAGCGACCGACTGAAAGAAGAATCTCAGCAATTGATCTCCAGGGCTGCAGAGTATCTTTATGTCGAGCACTCTCTACGAGAGCCTGCGTCTGGTTTATTGTGTTTACTTCAGATTTGTCAGTACCATTACTGATTGCCGGCTCTGGTTGGTTTCTCATCGCATAATCCAATTGAGTGTCAACTTGGTGTCAGTTTTCATTTCGCACAGCAAAACACTTTGGCCAACTCAAAGGCTGAAATGCAAAAGGGAGTTTATGGGGATAGGGAAGTGGGTAGAGGATGGCTTTGTGGATAATTGGCGGCACTCAGGCATAAAACCTAAACTACAAACGATCCTTGAGGTCACTTTGTTTTCCACTCAAGTTTCCAGCCAACCAACGGTATCTGTTTCTCCCTCCCTTTCTATCTCTCTCTCTCTATACTTTTTTTTTGGTTTTGTTTTTGTTGCTGCCTGTCTGCCAAGTTAACCACAGTTATTTTTTGTGTGCGGGTGTCGGTTGCTGTTTTTTTTTTTTGTGGTTTTCCCATTGAATTGGAGACGTAGAGAAAAGTTTTTGAGTTTTTCAATTGCTATTGTTATTGATGTGTCTGCTGCTTTGAATTTGTTTTTAACTTTTCCAATTGACAAAGAGTATTCGACTTGAGAGTTGACAGTTAAATGCCATTGATGGAAAGAGTGTTAGATGATGAGCTGACAGACGTTGTATTAAATAAATAATAATAAATAAATAGTTAATGAAAAAAACTTCTAAGTTATAAATCATGAATTAAATCAAGATTTATTTAAACATAAAATAGAAAACAAAACCAAACTAAAATTTCCATTAACTCAAATGTTCATAAAATGCACTATTTATATTTCTTCTTCCTCCCCAGCTATTAAATACGATTATCTCTATACGGCTCAAGTATTTAAGTAATTACCTGTAATTATGCTCCGTTAACAAATCTCTGTGGGCTAATCCAAAAATTGCTTATAAGCACAAAGACAATAAACACTAAAGAGGAAAACACAGCAAGCGCGCGAGAAAGAGAGAGAGAGACAGACAGCTGCGTAGCTGCTAACCTTTCTCTTATTTTTCTTAGATCCAATACAAAAACGTGTAATGGTCGGTTAATGATTACAAAAAGGGAAATACAATCAGTCGTAAAGTTGTCAGACGTGGGCAACTTGGCGCGGGTAGGCAAAAGGAGCATGTGGAGAGGCAAGAAGAGCGCAGCTGTTGTCCATGTAATCTAAACAATGCCTGCTCAATGCTGAGGGGATATATATGCATGTGTATGTATTTATCTATGTGTATATGTATGTTTGTGGGAGCATTTGTCTGTGCAGGCCAAAAGCGATTCAATCGATGCGAACAATGAACCGAAATAAATGCACGAAGCGAATCGAAGAAGAAGCTTGTTGACAAAAGAGAAGAGGAAGCAGCAGTAGTGAGAACAGTAACAAGAAACTGGCAAAGGATAACAGGCGTTTAAGAGCTGTCACAGGATACCAAACGAAAACAGCTCACATACAAACACACACACACACACATTTATATATATGTATGTATATACAGGTAGCCTGTTACCAACTGCAAAAATTGTATTTTCAGGCACTTGCCCTGCTTTTGCCGGGGCCAATTTTCGTACATTTAGGCTATTTTGACCGCACAGCAGCAGCAGTAGCTACCAACAGCTATTACCTGTTGTCGAAATGTATCTGCAAGATACACATACACACACACACACACACACACACACACAAACTCACACTCCAAGAAGTGATGCTATGTGCCCGAGTGCATTCTGTGTTTGGGCCTTAGTGGCCATTGTTTAAGCCATCATCATCAGCAGCATCATCAGCAGTGTCTTTTTAGAGCTGCTCTTCTTCTTGTTGTTGTTATTGTTGTTGTTGAGGTTGCTCCATCAGCTGTCAATGGCTTTTGCGCTGCCTGCAGCCTGCTTGCCTGCAGACTATGGTTTGTTGTCTACCTTTTCAATTCACTTTGCTCTTTTCCCTCACTTCACTTCTCTCCACACACACACACATAACGCATGCATGTGTATGTCTGTCTTTTGTCCGGGTTGTTTATGCCAGTTTTAGTCTGCCATAATTGCTGTGCACTCGGTCGACCAGTGAGTTAAGAACATTTCTGTTGTATGCACTGTGCAAAAAAAAAAAAAAGAAACACAACCAACCAGCTAATTGACAATTTAATGCTGTTGTTGCCCAACACTGAATAAATTGGCTCTGGCATAGGGCATAGGCATCGGCATATTTGAAGGTAATTTATGATATAGGATATGATATTTATATTTTCTACACTGCTCAAAGTTTCAAACTTTGCTTATCCTACAATAGCAATGCATTTTCGTCAAGTGTAATCGCAGCTTATAAATATATATGTGTGTGAGTGTGCTACAATGAATTATTTTCGACGCTTGGGAAAGCTGCCTGTGTCGTCCTGGGCAACCATCAGTGGCAGCCACTTACATAAGTCCTTTGCGCTTGCCAAGCTTGACGAGCGCTGATGCAACCAGCAAAATAACGTGTTCTGTGTTCCCTGTTCTGTGTGCTGTCAAATTAATCAGAGACTCTGTGACTAGTTCGTGCAGCACTCGCAATACTATTGTCCATATGCTTAACGCTTTAACAAACGACCACTCAATAGCCATATATATGTGTATATGCATATGTATTGGTAAGCGATTACATCTTTGTGGATTTGCGTGCAACAGTTGCCAGTCGAATTCTGAATGCCTGCCTGCTTGCCACCGGTGCCGACATCTCTCAAAATGTAACGCCTACAGACATCAGCTTCATCCATTAGTCGTGGTCAGCAGTCTGACAACACACAAAAAACACACTCAAAAATATAGAAATACACACACGCATGGCTTTTTAAGTCTAAGTCTACCTGTACCATGGAACTAATGCATTTTTTTGGGTCATGCATAAATCAAAAAATCAGTCAAAGGATAATATTTTTATTACATACAACTGAAGTGATTGAACTGGATAATTTCAGTATATTTATATATATATACCTACATATTAAATCGATTTTGAAGCTCCCTGTTCATTCTTTTATCGTTCATCGTTAGACAGTCGATATAAGTTTACAAATTTGAGTCTATCTGAATGTTTATACTTTTCGGAATTTTAACTTAAATTCGATTCGTTTTGACGTTATTATTTTATAGCTAACTTTTCATTAAATCTATAACTAAAGGCAGATGCAAGTTTCGATTTTCACGCAAATTAATTGTGTTTCAAATTGTCCCCAATTTGCCCATTGTTGTACATCAGTTTGTTTAGTTGTGTGTATGATCTGCCATTTATTCTCTCTCTTATGGAGCTTTATAGCAGGCGGAGAAGTGAGCTAAGAGTAAGGCACATGCAATGTCTTCACTTCTGCATTCCTCTCCCCTGTTGCCCTCATCGCTATTACCAATTGCTCGACTTTGACTTGAGTCAGCTACCTCTGGCTACCTTTAACTTGGGCGCCGTTCAAGCGCATCTAAAATGGTAATTTGCTTGTGTTTGGATCACTCGCATCGTTAGTATCTGAACCTGAACTGGTTGTCTACCTGAGCCGGTCCAGTCTGCAGCTTTTCACGATCGACTCGAGGCGCGAAATTATCTCACATTAAATGTGGGAATTCGCATTTGGATCTTTTTTATTATATGTTTTTAAGTGGAATCTATAAGTGCTAGAGTTTTAGACTTGGAGTTATTATAAAATTACAATTAAATATTTTTAAATAGTTACTAACATGAAACCGCTAATTCACTTAATTAATTCACATAATATAATAAAGATAAATGTGGGAAATCGATTGATCGTTCGATCGACACGATAAGAATGCAGTCTCCCTTTAAGATGGAGTGCGCGACTATCTTGTTTTGTTTTTTATTCTATTATATGAAATATCTTATATTATTAAGAAATTTAAATTTCAAAGTGACTTAATCAACTGTTTTTCTTTTCATTCTTTTCAGGTAATTACAATAATCGTTAGAACACACCCAAATATTTCCGTTATGCTTATTAGCCAATCATTTGGCCATTTTATGACTGGTAAGGAATAATATTTTAGTAACATACTTGAAATAGTTCTGTGGTTTTTATTATTGTTGTGCAAAATACCTAAAACTTTTGTACATAACAAATGGACAACAAGAGTTTTATGACCGGCACACAGTTCTTAACGTTCAGTTTTATGCCCTAGTTAGCTGTAGAATGAATCTTGTGTCTAATTAACATGAACTCTGTGGGAGGCAGCTTTGCGAAAGAGACTTTCAAATGATTGTGCACGTGACGCGTTGGATTAGGCCCTGCTGATGACTGCTTATTTATTTATAACGCACTTTTAAATGCCCCACAAACACATACACACACACACATCTAAACAGAAGACATGGCCAAGGGAATCCGGAGCGGAAGTAGATTAAAACTAATTTCCTACGTAACGCTTTTGCTGTACGCTCTCCAAGCAAAAGGCAAATTCATGCACACAAGCACAAAGCGCAAAGACATGTATATATACATATACATAGATATATATATATATGTATATAGATATATATATATATATATATATATGTACCCAGGGTGGATTGGGCGACGCTCCGTGAGGAACTCAACGACACAAAGCAATCAAAGCCAAAGCCAAAGCCAAACCAACAACCGACCGACCGACCGAGTTTTCTGGTCAACGGCGCAGAACCCAAAAAGAGCTTGCTCCAAATACAACAACAACAACAACAAATATAACGCTAGCAAACAGCCATAAAATATAAAATATGTTGTTGGTAGAAGCGGCAGCAGCAGCAGCGAGATGAGGCACTGAGGAGAACCGAGGAAAGCAGAGGAGCAGCTCAAATGCGAAGCGTAGCTTGGCACTGAAATTACTTTGAGTACTTTTACCTACTCCCAAGTTCACTTCAAGCATTTTAATATTGGGCACTCTTCTTGTTGTTGTTTTGACATTTGTGGGTTAAAAAATAATTACCCTAATATTCATGAAGAGCTTGCGTTTGCTGTTCGTTAAGCTGAAAGCTGCGCAGAGCAATGGCAACCAAACACATTCAGAAAATTTCACTGCCGTCGGTGCAACTTTTAGTTATCTTTTGGCTAAGCTCTGGTTTTTATGAACACCCCAGCAAAAGGCTACTTAATTATGCCTTGTTACTATCACAAACTAACCTGAGGATAGAAATGTCAACTCAAGTAGTGCAGATACTTTCGTTGTTAGTAAATAATAATTTAAATAATATAATAATAATAATAATATCAACACTTAGCTCTGATATTTTATATACTCCCATCTATCGATTTTTGTACTAGTTTCAATCGCTTTGTTGCTTGCTTAACTTAAACAATTGAACTTAAACTTGCTTTGCATAAAAACAATTCTCGGTAAATCTGAAGTTAGCTTCAATTACATCAACGTTTCAATATATGCCCAACTTATCTATCAGCAGTCATAATCAGTTTGGTTAATAATGCAAGGCTATACAAACTGTGCTGTGACGCCGATTTGATTATTTTTTTATGGTTAATGGGTTTGGAAACGCTTTTGTTTAGCGCTCCTTTGACTGTGTTATTCAGCACATGAAGTATTTCCCTCATTTAGAGGTACATATTTGTGTTTGCTTAGATGTGCCCCCTGGCTGACGACGTCTTTATGATGAATGGCCAGCTCTTTGGTTGCTTGGATTCATTTAAGTTCGTCGGTTTCTCAGCGAGTTTGGGCTAATGTAAATTGCCATTTTTATTGTTGTGTGTTACGTTGACTTGGGATACATTCGACCAAATGATTGCTTCGCATGTTGTGCCAATGAACTCGTCCCACGAACAAAACAAAAAAACAATTCAGGGGCATTAACGCCTCGCCACCGGGGAGGCGTGGCGGGGCGGTCTGAGGCAATAGTAGAGTCACTCAATTAACACACATCACGTGCAAACACGAACCCATAAAAAACTGCTACGCAAATATGCCCTCAAAAGTGACCCCAATAACATTGCGGGACAAACGGATATCGGAATTTTGTATATGAATATATTTGGCCTAAGGCATTAGCTCTCTCTCCATCTCTCTCTCTCTCTCTCTCTCTATCACTATCTCTGTCTCTGTGGCTGTTACCTCTTTTAAATGCAGCGCATCCAAATTTATTTTTAACTCTGTGCGAAAAACTAAAAATGATAAATAATCATTTTGTATTTTTGCTGATTTTGTTTGTCTGTTTGTCTGTGTTGGCTTTTGGCGTTGCCTGGCTGCCAATTTGCCTTTTATTAGGCCAACTACAAAATGTGTGCTTCGTTGCTGTCAGCATTTTTATTCTTTGGAGCATTTCTCGCCCACCCAATTTGCTGGTGGCTTGTTTTGGGTATATGACCCATTGAAGAAGGCCTCATTGCTTGACTTTAAGTATCGGCATGAAATTTGTGAAATGTGACAACAAATCGTTGCTGCTTATATTTATCTCTGTGTGTTTGTGTGGGTTTGACACGTAAACAATTTTTTTTTTGAATTACCTATGAAGCTGTTTAATATTTAATGGGTTCCGCTTTATTTCTTTGGGTCAACAGAACTCGTCAAAGATTTCGAACGGGCGCCTTTACAATAATAATAATTAATTGGTCACTTGGTTATACAATTGGATGTTTAAAAGTCTTAAAATGAGACCCAATCAACACAGATAATCGCATTAAATTTGTGCTTTTTATTGTCGTTCATTCAACTACAAAAAGCGGGACCACAACAAAAAAGAAACAATAATAAGACAAGCAACAACAACAAATCCACCCACACTCATAAAACTCAACAATTGTTTGCTCTTTTTATTTGTATCTCGTAGAAAATGCTTTTTATACTCAGCATAATGGGCTGAACGTATAGGGTATATATAAAGCTGAAGAATGTTCTCGTCAGAACTTATTTTATAAACCTTATTTTTCTGTTAATGATTAATGTAAATAAATCTGACAAATATAATTAATAAATACAAAGGAATTTTTAAATACACCGTACAGGGTGTGCTGAATTCGTCGATCACTCAATGGCAGCGTTTTCGTTTGATTCTTTATGTCAGTTGTGCGAAAACAAATACTCAACTTTATATTCACAATAGCGAATATTTTTTATTTACAAATTGCTCGCGCATTGTTTGTTATAATTTGTGACACTTGCATTAAATAAATAAATATATTTATATAAATATTGAGCTAATTGCAAAACAGCTACGAAAGCAAACTGAAAACTCACACAAAGAGCTTAGAAGTACAGATTGATATGAGTCGAATAGGTTGACAATTGCTCTAATGAATTTTCAATTTTCCACTATAGTTATATTATGAAAGCGTCGACCTTCCTCTCGAAAGCTGTCTAGTATTTTATAGTATAGCAATGTGTTGACAGCCAAGCGAGAGAGAGAGAGAGAGAGATGTATGTATATGTATGTCACATATAATGCCAGGTTATTTTAATTTTAATGATGTCCATTTTGGCAACTGAGCAGCACAAGAAATTTCACATCGTTTAAAATCTGTATATTTTTTAATTTTTATATCCCTGTTGAGGGTATTCTAATTTTATGATGAAGTTTGTAACGCATTGAAGTACACGTCTCCATACAGTATATATTCTTGATCAGCATTATTAGCCATGTCAATATAGTCAGGTCCTCATGAAGTTTTAATAATATTAAATTAACGGCAAGGTGACTCTAGTCTGAAAGGGTATATAGCTTTCGGCGTGCCAAGATGCCAAAGTTGTGCACTTAGAAACAAATTGTTACTCCAGCTATATAGCTAATCGAGTAGCTTCCGTTTGTTAATTGTTCAGAGTCATATTCCATATCCTATCAATGAATTTTCTTACCAATAATATGAAAAGTCATTATACCAACGGCAATTTCATGCTCATATAAATAAATGTATTTATAAATAGTTATTTAACACGTGTCACGCATACGCAGTGTTGACCACGCCCAAAACTGGGACATGTCATGGGAATTATAATTATGGCTATTTTTATTGTGCGTGTGTATGTATTTTAAATTTGATTTTAATATTATAGTAATTTGTTTTATTTCTGTCTTTGGCTTGCTTTTCATGTGCTCCTTAGGCATTTCATTAATATTGTTTGCTGCATAACTTTGACTTATAATGCACAATTGTGCGACACTCAAAGCAATGAGAGTGACAGGTACTTGAAATGTTTTCAGGGTTGCTTAATTGACAGTTGAAAGAGGCTGCAAATATTTATGTGGCATGCTGCAGAATGTTGAAAAAAGAAGAAAAGAATGAAAGAACTAAATTGAATTTTGCAGCAAAGCTAAAGCTTTATCAAGTTTTTTTTTCAATGCTTAAGGAACGAAAAATTATACCAACAGTTTTAGCACAAGCGTAAAAATATATTTGCGATATAACAGCTTTTTGTGCGTGTTGATATCGATAGTATAGCTTGTCAATATGTTCGATACGCAATAATCACCGCTATCGCTGAAAGGAATCAATCAGAACTACGCATCCCTTTTGTATATGCTTGTTTTCAATTGACATTTTTGAGTTGGATTTCATTGCAAACAGATCAATTTTAAATGCCACTTTTCTCCATTCAGTTGATTAAGAATTCCTTAGCATTGATTTTCCATAGCTGTGCAGTCAAACGTAATTACTGGGCGTAGTTTTGAGTTTTGAGCAGACTGCTGTGTGGCTTTTGCTGTTGAGACTATTGTTTTTTCTGCTGCGTCTACTGGCAGCCGTGCTTTGTTTCTGCTACCTTTGTGCTGCAGCCGCAAGCTTTAATTACAATTTAGCAACTTCTCAAGCAGAATTAACGGACACCCACACTTTAAATAATATTACTCACTCATGTGGCAACAGTTGCTTCGATCTGCGTTCGAACATCCTTGTTTGTAATCTTGCCTGTAGGCAGTCTTTCAATAATTACACACCTGTGCAGCACAAAACAATTTTCACGCTAATCTCAATTTACTGAATTAGCCAAGCGTTGTGAAAACTCCTTTTTGATATGCGTTATAATATAAGTATGTGAACACGTACACTCAGCAAAAAAAAATTTGAAAGTACCAGAAAATTCTTTTTGCAAGCCTAAAAACTTATTTTGGGATATTTTGTATTATTATTTTTTGTGCGTGCTGCTATTGTCGCTTTTATAGGTTCTCAATATTTTCGATAGGCAATAATCACTAATGTCCATAGTTCAAAGGATAACTCTCGAGGATAACAAGTACATAGCACACAATTTTTAAAATCTTAAAATACTAATGTATAATAATGACATAAGTAACAAAAAGCGTGGTATTAAGAAAGGAGAAGTCCTTAGAAAACTACAAGTTGCAGTTTTAGAAATTATAAGGCGAGTGATCATTGTCGCCGAAAGAATGACGATTTTTTGTGTGTATAATCATGTATAATATGGAATAAATATACAAACTTTCTACTATACTAGAATATTTTTATAACCTTTCGACAACCATTTCGAAACGATTTCGCTGTTCACAAACCATAAAAATATAATGTGCACTCAGTTAATAGATAAGCAGGCTAATATGTGTCATTGTGTGTATGTGTGCATTGGTAATTGAAGCCAGACAGCAACGATGAAACGGACAGTTCACTCGATCGAACATAATGCCAACGATGAAACAGACGATGAACGGACAAATGGACGAATGGACCACTTGACAGAGTGACAATCTAATTACATGGCTGACGTGTTCAGTTGGGTCAAAAGTAAAGCAAGCTGAGAAAAGCGCTCACAACCCTAACCCCGAACCCCACCACCCCATCCACATTGTGTTGTTGTCTTGTCTGGCTTTGATGTGTGCAGTGAATTTGAATAAATGAATTGAGCGCATGAGTGGAATGATCGCTGAAAGGGCAAGCTTCCCCCAACCACATACCCCTCGTACCTCCCGTACACCGTCGCCCATTCATTGTCTCGAAAATGGCAGGTCAGCTGAGTTTAGCTTTGACTGAGCATTCTATGTATCTGCTATTATTAGAAACAACAACAAACGTTTGTCTGCCACCCATTTGCCCATTTTCTCGATTTGAGAGTCTATCAGAGGGTTAGTCGCCAAACAGTTAAAAAAGAGCCAGTCAGCAGTAAGGTGGGGAGTGGAGTGAAGTCGTGGGCAGGAGCAGTCAGGACACGTACTTGACATAAAACGCACGTAGGCCGTACATTTTCAGAGCCAAAATTGAACGCCATTTGCTATAAATGTTGCAACACTCAAAATGTGCACTGTGGCTGTGAGTGCCAAAATCGACTCTAATTTTTATAGGATCTATATTTTTTAGGCAGCCTTAGTTTACAAAATTTACAAAGCCATTAGATTACATAGGTCTACATCTTGGACTACGTCTGCATCTAGGTCTAGGTTTTGGACTACGTCTAGGTCTAGTTTTCTTCACTTTTCTTCACTCTTTAGTTCAACTTTGTTGATATAAAATTGGAAACGCACATATATTTTTAGACGATTAATGAATACGGTATTCTATCCTTTATTATACCTCTGCCATTACATTTCAATTATTGATAAACCTTTTGAATTCCAAATTCAATTTCTAAATCCTTAATGCCATCTTTGCTCAAGATCTTAGCCAGATTGACTATCAATTGTCTACTGGCCAGATAGCAGCGTGTGTGTGTGTGTGTTCTTGTGGGTGCATCTAAATCTCTCATGACCATAAAATTCCAATCCAATTCACAATGATACGCTTCGGGCTGGTCCTTACCCTTTATCCCCTTGCAGCAAAACGGACAAAAAACAAGAAACAAAAAAATTCAATTGGCCATATAGACGACACTTTACGAGTTTTGTTGCCATTGAATTTGATTATGTCGAAGCGCCTTTATGTCTTTTGCTGCCTTTGCTCTTGCTGTTGCCCATTTGCCCATTGGCTATTGTAAATTGTGCGACAATAACAAATTAGCTGCAATGTGTGGCCTAAAATGTGTAGAATACGTAGTAATAGGGTGGTTGCAAGGAGAGGGAGAGACTGTCGACGTGGAGAGGCAGACTGGCGGTAGGTCGCGTATTACCGTTTGAACTGAACCTGTTGTGCATATTCAGTAATTTGGCAGCAAGAGCGGAACCCTTTCTATGTTATGAGCCCCGGCAGAGAGTCAACGACAACGTCGAGAGTCGAATCGTCAGAGTCAGCCGGCAAATCCGAGTTCCAGTTCGTTGACTCGCACTCACGTGCACCAGGCTGGCTCATCTGTCGGTCGGTTTGTCGTTTTGTCGGTCATTTGGTTTGTTCGTTGGTTTGCTGGCTGGTTGGTTGGTTTGCTTGGTTGGTTTGTTACCTGTACAGTAAGCGTTGCTTCATAAATGACAGTTTTACCGTTTTGTGGTCCCCCCGTTTGAAGTACAACACTTTTTAGACTGGGCCAGCAATTTGTTAAAGTTGCGGCACTGCACACTGGTCAGGCATGCAACGTTTAATAAATAGTCAACTAGTTATATTTAATATTGAATTTAGTTATAATTCCATACAATGTTTTTCATTCTTAAAATATTAAATACGATTTCTGAGAGCTTTTCTTGTATAAGTAAAATCTTTTGTAAATGTGTAAAAAGTTTTGATTTGAGCATAGTTATTTATATTATTACTTATGTAGTGCATTTTGAAAAAGTTGAAAATCATAATGCTGCGCAAAGTGTAAATAAACATAATGAAGTCTGCTTATTGAGGCTGCCAGTAAAACGTTTAAGTTTGGCTTGCAGACAAAAACTACGGAGAAAAAAATATATGTATCTATATCTAAATACCTATTAGTTTCCACGAGCCACAATTTTAAGTAGCTTTACATACAATTGCTTCAGTGTGCAGTGCGGCGGTGGCAGTTAGTCGAGCTAACAGTTTTCATTGTTGTTGTTGTTTGTTGTTGTCGCTGCTGTTTGTGTGTGCCTCTTGCGGGAAATTTTTATTATGACTTTGCTAATGTCAAGTGCAAATAAACGTTTGACTGACTGAAGACAACGACAACGAAATACCCGAGACATGTACGTGAGCCCAGCGATGCGAGCTCACCTCCCAGTCTTAGCTAAGTATAACAGAAACATCAGCCACAACAAGCTAGAATGCATTAGTAGAGACTGCTCGACTAGAGATACCCTGTACTCTGCTGGTAGTAGTTTGTTCAATATGAAAATACGTTCTAATTAACCAAGCATATGCTTCTTAACCAAACTTAATGAAATTTGCACAGTTAATCAATACTATGCTAGGGTATATTATGTTTGTATTTGTATTATGTATACTTTATACGGTCGCAGATGCGGCCTTCTGTCTGTTATACCCTTTTTATAATTTTTAATGTGTTCAGGGTGTGACAACAACAACAATTTGTTGCAATCAACATAATCAAAACAGACGTACAAAATGCTGACTACGTCGCCTCCATTGATGACGCCATTAAACACACATAAAAGCATACACACGCACACACGCATACACACACATACACACACGTACAGACACACACGGACAACCACATGTACGAAGAGACAAACAAAGATGGTAACAGATTCGTTTTGTGTTTGTTGTTATTGTTGTTGTTTGAGTCAAGTGTTTATAGCACTGCAGGTGCGCCATGTTATGGTTTTAAACGGTTCTTCAGCCGATTTGTATCTGTGTTGTGTAACTGTGTATTTGTGTGTTTGTGTGTGTGTGTGTGTCTGTGTGAGTGGTGTACAATATAATGGCACACCATCAAGAGTCCCGCATGTAAATAACATAAATAAATAACATTAAAACAAACTCAAAACGTTAATTGCATTCGAATGCTGTGTACGTGAGTCGCAGCTATAAAACCACCATATATTCCCCTATCTAGTGCAAAAGGGGCGTGGCAGGTCAGACTAGTCTGACAGACGTTTTTTTTTTACAACTGGCACAAATTGCACTCAGTCTGAGTAGAGTAGAGAGACAGAGATTAAGAGAGAAAGAGAGGGAGTTTGAACGAGCTCACTTTAAATGGGTTTTCAAATGCCTGCAGAGTTGAGACAAACAATGAAAATAGCAAATTGAATGTGGAATTTGTTTTATTATGCCTCTTCAGTAATGAAATTTAGATACATGTATAGCCATAACTTTATTTCATATATGTCAGTGTCTTTTGCCTCTTTTTTAACGCTTAAATGTTCGAACCGAAGCTCTTTCGCATTCAGACAGCTTTTTTTTATAAAAAAAAAGAATGCCATAAGTGTGATTAAAATCAGTGCACAAACCTCCAATCCAGGCAGAAAGAGACGGAATGCATCAAACTCATCATCATTGATGCCGTTGTCATTGGCAACGTTGGATTATGTTTGCGGTATGCAGCGAACTTAATTAAAAAAGTTGGCAAACGCCAAAGAACAACTCACTCAACAAACTGAACATTTTTAGCTTTGAACTTTTTTTTTATTAGTCTGCGTGGCGGGTTGGCTCACAATATTTGGAAATTGGATAATTATATGTAAAACTAAAACAATTTCTATAATATGGAAAAATATAAATTGATTTCATTCTTAGCTTTTTTGATGATGTAGATATTGTGTGAGAGCTAGCGACACAAATAAAAAGCGACACAATAAAATATACAATTATAAACACATTGTCAAATTGATGTGTAATATAGCCTGACATTTTATTGATAAGCTGGGCAAATTCTATTATTTCGTTAACCAAAACGTAGTTTCATATTGAACAAATTGCTAGGTATTTAACAGTTGAGTTTGGTATCCAATTTGTTTTTAGCAACTAAGCGTGTGCAAATACATAATAAACTAAATATTAAATAATTGTTTACTTTGCACTTCATCAATTTATCAATTATTCGCTCGCTTCACATAAGACTGTTGGCTGTTTAAGAATTTGTGTATTTGAAAGCTAGATTTGTATCTAACCCAAGATGAATGTGCAATTAATATGCATTCTACGACTGTTTCCCAGGCAACCATTTTATCAAAGACCAAAGCATATTTACGCTCTGTTCACTCATTTGTGTGTGTGTGTGTGTGTGTGTGTGTGCGCAGTTATGTACGTAAGTAGATTGTGTAATCTGTGCACAAATTACAAACTGAAAGTTGAGATTGTCTCTGCTGTATTGTGGAAAGAGAAACGCCTGCAGACTCAATAACTCTGGCTTTCAATATTGTTGCTCTTGTAATTTATTGTATACTGAAACAGAATATGTGAGTGTGTGTGTGTGTATGTATGTATAGGTGTATCTGTGTATATGCTTTTAATATCTACTTTCATACTGTTCACGGCTTGTCGCTACTTCAATTGAATTCATAAACAGCACAAAGCATGCAGGACAACAGACAAATGGGAAATGTGAATAGGGCGACTGTGGGAGACAGATAGAATCGTAATTGAAAAGAGTGGCAAAAAGGTGGGAATGATTCTGCTTGGGGCATGTCCGAAGAGGACTTAATTAATGAAGCTGCAGCTCGCGATGGACAAGGGCAAGCTAAGCGCATTTAATTGGTTGTAAAAGGGAACTTTTTTTTGGTTTTAAATCGGATGTGTGGACATGCTAAATGCAAACCATAAGGATATTTTTAGCGAATTAAACTGTTCAACTGTTTTTTTATTTTTATTTATAACAGCAGGGTTAAATATAATTCGGTTAAAAGTAAAAATGAACATATAAATGGAGTTGCCACCGCTAATGGTTAAAACTAATTAGTGTAAAATAAATAAATAAAACACTTTAACATTTTAATGCAGTTTTCTAGTTAGATTCGACGGTTACCTTCTACTCAAAGTAAAAAATATGTAAATATTAAAGAAACCCTCTTCAGAAAGACATGGAAGCAAACAGCTTACCTACCACTATATGCGAGTACTTTTTGTAGACACTGTTTTTGACGTAGGCCTCATTTAAAGAAGCGGGTAACAAAAGTACTTTCCCCTCATAAATTGATTTCATATTGAGGGGCAATTCTAAAAATACAGACGTTAATGCTCATTGGCATTAAGACACACACATTCAGCTGCTCTCTCTTATATGTGTACATACATATGTACATCACATATGTATGTCAATTAGTCGAACAGATTGACTGCCGCTCTCAGATGGAGAATCGAGAGTACAGCAGCTGCACAGCGAGGGAGGAGATGGGGGATCGGATCCTTCATCTGTCGGTCAACTTGTCTGAGCTCGTGTTTCGTTTGTGTGGCCATCGGCCGTTGCGGTCACCCCTGAAGCGAGAGCTTCTTTTGAAGTTAATTTTAATTGTGCTCAAGTAGGAAATCTCAATTTTCCAGCAAATTTCAGTTCAAATTCATTAAAGCAAATCCAAATCGGCACGAATCTTCATTGAGCGTCGTTTGTGATGTGTGCTTAAATGCAAGTTTTGCATTAATTGCCAAACGAGGGATCGAAATGAGGTACATAACAATAATAATAATAATAATGTTTTTGTTGTTGTATTAGTCGGTGTCAAGTGGCGAAGACAAGCAAATGAGGGCTTTAATGGAGAAATTGCAATGCAGTTTTAATTTTGATACACAGCTGTGAAATTAACTGAAAATGGAGCTTTATTCAACTTGTGGTCTCAATGAGTCGATCTGTTTATGTGATTTTGAGCTGATTTATGATGCAAACATGATACTATCAAAAACATATATATAGTATTTTTATAGTCTTTGATAATATTCAATTCTGTTAGCAATAAGTTACATTCTTTTGCAAGCTACAATAAAAAACACTTCAGTTGTTTGTGTTTAGAATTCTCAAACTGTTCTAGCACAAATTTGCTCATTTAAAAATAATTATTATGTTTTTGGCAATAATTATTATATTAAATAAATGGTACAGAATGTATATGAACTCTTCATTTTGACAAATCAAGCGCAGCAGCTATTTATGCAAATATTTACAATTTCTAGAAAATATATTTTAAATCAGAATTTGTATCTTTTAATTAAATTCCAATTGAAATCCGATTGGTAGATGCAAACGCAGACACGCTGAGTCACGCCACATTTGGTGGCACTGCCTGCCGCCTGCCCCGTGTTGCAACGCACTTGTCACAGTTGCAGCATTAAAAATCTGGCAACTCTCTCTCGGCTAAATGAATGAAACTAAAAAGAGCGAGAGTGTAGTGCAGACAGCGTTTTCGTATTGCCGAATGGCCGTTGGCAGCTCAATTGAATTTTATCAACAGCATAAATATATATATATGTATATATATATATATACATGCATATGTTTGCATATATATATATAAATATATGCTTGTACATCCCTACAAACGTTTGTGCAAAAATGTCGTCGCTAAACGTTGGCCATTGACTACAGAATGTGGCAAGCCGCAGTCATAAAAACGAAAACAACAACAACAACAATCAGCGGCAACACAGAAATAAAGAGTCATTTTTGTTGCTTCATTGTTTTGATGGTTTTGCATTTACATACCACTACGCAAAGAAATCAAACCAAACAAACCAACCAAAAGAGAGACAGCAAGAGAGCAAGAGTTGCATTTGTCTCAGCAATTGTTGTTGTGGTTGCTTTTTTTCATTTATTATTGGGTATAGCGCTGCTGCTTCCTCTTCTTTTTTTTATATTTTCCTTTATACGTGTATATTATCTCAGTTTCCTTGCATTGTGTTATTATTGACCATTATCTGCGCATCTTCTTTTTTGCACATCATTCTCTCACACGCATGAAAAAACCATGCACACACACACACACACATACAAATACAAACACAAATAAATGCTGATGATGCACGCAGGCTCGATAGACATAAATATAATTTACATATAACAAGAAGCATGAAGAGGGAGAGCCACCAGCGAATCCTGAAATTCGTTGACTTGGAATCGTAATTGGCGATGCCTGAAACCTTTTTTAATCTAGAATTTTGTCATTTCGAAAAGCTTAAAATTGATTATGTTAAATTATTATGAACACGATATTCAGAATCGTAAGTCTTAAGCAGGATTTCAAAATGTTAAATTAATCGAATCGAATTGAATCTTTCTAGTTATCGAGCGCAGTCTCGATATCAGATATATCTGTATTTAGTACAGTTGCAACTTTGTCTTGGGTCGTTGCCAGACGTGTGAGAAACTTAAACTTGTTAAGGGGCCTGGCTCTATGTCAATAGCTAAAATACGGCCTTGTCGTTTGGATTGTGTTTGCCTGTTTCGCTGTCTCTTTGCCTGCCTGTCTGCTGATAGATAAGGCTCGGAACCTTGCTGTCTGTTGCGTATACGCAGTGTGTAAAAGAAATGCCAACGCTATATGAAAAGTTGATGTGCTTTTCCGCATACAAACAAATTATTCATTTATGGTTATTTCTGATGTTTTTTTGTTTGGTTTTGTTTTATATTTGTCATCGCTGAACAACAAGAAGAATAATATTGATTGTGGTCGACGGCAAGTAAGTTTTTCGGTGCTGTTGAGCTCAGTTTAATGTTTGACGTCGATAAAGATACGATTATTGAGATACATTTGTACATCTTCTAATAACAAGCAAAAGATTCTGTATCGAGAACAACAAATAAAATCAAGGTGTGTGTATTTTGTCTGTACTTTCGTAAGATATGTGCCATCTCATGCTGTTGGCATTATTGACTTTATTCTGATAGTTTGTCTTGTAAGAGATATGCTGTGCATTCAGATACACACACACGCGTAGAAACACACAGAGAGAAAGACACACACAACAAACACCACAAACACTCGTGCAAATGTGTTAATTGTATTTTGATTGAATTGTGTTGAAATATTTACACAGCAGCCAAACGCTTAAACGAAAATTGCGTTCAGTTTCCGATCTCCTCAACGAGCAAAATGGAGGAGCATTTAAGGCCAAGGATCGGGGCAATGGGTCTGTGGTGTTTAACAGGTTTTCAATGAGTGGATTCTCGCCCTCTGTTTTGTTGTGCGTGTTTATTTTACACTTTTTCTTTACGATTTGTTTGCATTGTCCGTTCTTGTTATGATTTTTTAATTTTTTTTACTTGGCGCTGACGATTTGAATGCAAATTATTAACAGACTGCATTTGTCTGCCTGTTATTTGTGCATCTCTTTAGCATTGTACACTATATACACTTTTTATGTTTATGATGTGTATGTGTGTATGAAGTATAATTAAAAAGCACCACCTAAAGTTTCGTTTCCAGTGTCTACACTTCCGTTTGTACCCCCCTGCCCCTGCCCTCTTTTAATTTGTGAGTGCCCCATTTTTATAATAATCCATATCCATACATATTTTGATTCATGTATTGTTCGGTACGCTTAAGTTTTGGCTGAGGGTTGTTTTTTGTTGTATACTTAGTTAGCACTCAATTGCTGTTGGTGGTGTGGCTGCGCCAGAGAACGCTGCTCTCTCGCGCTCTCTCCATCTGCAAGGAGAGAGAGATTGCACTCTCCATCTCTATAGTGAGTGTAGTATTTAGGATTGCTCTCTCTCGCGTTCAGCTATATCTCGTTATCGTTCTATTACCCTTACTACGACGTTTCGAATTCACATTCACGTGGAGTTCGTTTTTTTCCCCCCGATACCGATTGGATTGTCTGACCTGGCCGATAGATGGCGCTGCGTGACAGCGCCACATCTATTTGACGTAGTTAATGGAAAAATCATGAAAATTAAGCTTCGTCGACAGAACGTCAAGTTCTCTGTTAACTTTCCCTTTGTTATTCTGGATGAGTGTGCTTCTGTGTGTGCGTGTGTGTGTGTGTGTGTGTGTGTGTGTATGTGCGTGCGTGCGTGTGCTTGAGTGTGTCTATTGGCTTGGCTACTTAGACGATTACTTTTAACTTTTGACATATTTTGTGAGTGTGCTTCGGAATGTTGCCAGATTTTTGTTTTTGTTGGCGTTGGCAGCGTTGGCACTTGAAATTTTTGATTTATGAAGTCTTGAACTTGCATTGTTTGCAGTTTCCAACTTTGTTTTTGGTTTATGGTAGGAAAGTTTTTGTTCCCTTGGCGTATTTAATTTGTATCTGCATCTTTTGGGTCAAATTAGATGGGGAAAAAAACTCATATCGAACTCAATTAGAGTACGTATAATAATTAATAGCAGTCCATTGGAAATAAGCAAGCATCAACTAACCGAAATTTGATTTATTAACGCCTACTTCACTTCTAATATTATCAATAAATAATAATCAAATGAATCAAATTTTCTCTTTCCAGGTAAATAAAAGTGTGAAGAATATGAAATGAACTAATTTAAATGTGCAATGCGATGCCCCAGACCTCCTTATGCAATTTGTCAACACGTAAGTCAATAAACTATAGAAAATCCTCCGAATTATTTAAATGGCAATAATGAAAAACGTCATTTGTGCGTGCATGCAAAACAGAGCTACCCACCTGTTATTTGAGAGCATAGGCAGCTGTTAGCAAATGCTGTTTTATTGTGTGCCGTGGCCGTCAATTCAATCTGGCAACGCTGTCCGGACTTCGCTACAATTATTGTTGTTGTTGTTTGGTTGTTGTAGATAGGTTGCTCTGGTTTTGTGTGTTCTCTTGTGTTATGTTTCGCTCTTTTGAGGTACTAAGTGATTTTACGTGTTTGCCGCTGCAACCACACACGTCTGTCCTCCACCTTTGTCCGTTAGCCCGCATTGCTGACGTTCTGTTGTTGTTGTTTCGTTCGTTTCGACGGTGAGTCGGTGAGTCGGTTTGCTGCGTGCGCTCTCTCTTGCTGTCGCTATCGCTCTCGCATTATGATTTTTTTGCGCTCTTGTGTTGTTTTTCGGCTTGAGTCGCGCGCTGAGTTTTTCTTCTCATTCTTTGCGACGCGCGCGAAGCAACAACAACGACGACGACGACAACGACGACGACAGCAACGATAACGATGAGGACGCGAACCACAACGAGGACATCGACGAGGATACTGTAGGGATATAAAAATGTTTTGTGCGATTTCACCGCGACTAGTCTTACGTACGTGCCGGGGTCGCAATGAATGTCTCGTCTCGTGCCGTCTCGTCTCGTCTCGTCTCCTCTCGTCTTGTCTATCGCCTCTTGTTAACATATTTCGATGTTAGTTGTCGCTTTTGTGTAATAAAGTTTTTGAAGATATTTGTTGCTGTCGTCGCGACACACCACCGTCGTTAATTGCCACATACAAGTTTGATAACACACATTAATTGAATTGAATTGGCCAAAACGCGCGCGCGACTTTAATGCGAATCTCCCTCTATGTGTGTGTGTGTGTGTGTGCCCGTGTGCTTGTGAGTGTGAGTGCAAAACAAATCATAAAAGAATAAATAAAAGTTTGCAGAATGCAAATGGAAGTGTTTAATGCCAAATAAAACAAGAATCAAAATCAAACGCGCAAAGTCGTCAAGTTAATTTTATTCGCGTTTGTGCAGTGCATAAAAAGCAGTCAAAATTTTCACCATTTATCCGCAAATATTTAGTGAGTATCTCAGAGATGCCCACCCACACACACACACATACAGATAGACACACACACACACACATTCACTCACTCATACTCACTTATTCAGCACCGCGCTCTCCCTTGCGCCACCAGCTTCTAGTATAAACAACGTGCGTGTGAGAAAGAGCACGCGTGTAAATGATGTTTGTGGACTGCTGTTGTTGTTGTTATTATTTTGTAGCTGCTGGCACATCTTTAGGAATATACACAGATACGTCAATAGCGCCACACACACACAACCACACACACACAAACACATACACATACACGTACACAGAGACAGCAGAAGTACAGCGACGACAACAACAAAAAGAGGAATGTCGATGACTATGACGACGACGTAAATTGTGAAGAAATGCGCGCTCGTGTGACCCCATAGTCATAGTCGCTGCTGCTCCCACCCTTGCCCAAAATGCTCCTTTCACCACTCCACTCCCCTCTCTCAGTTTGCCCGCACCGCGGAAAGGCAAAACAAATAAGATGTAGATACACTTTTTTCTTCGTTCTTTCGTCTATTGTTGTTGTTGCCTCCTCGTTGGTGGTATATGTATCTGTAGGTATTTTATCTAGCTACACACACACACACGCACACATATATGTATTTTTGTGAGTCAAGCATGGCTCTGCAAATGCGAGTCCATCGCTTAGATACCTTCTTCTACCTGTGAATGTGCTTTGATATCGTTGTGCTCGTTCTTTGCCTTGCCTCGACTTGTGTCTCTTTTTGCTCTTGAGTGTGTTGAGTGTCGTTGTCTCGATTTTTGCCTTTCTTCACACTTTGCTGTGAGAGCCAGCCACAATATTAATGCTGCTTGCTTCAACTTGTTGGCCAGCCAGCCCTGTCGTTGCTTTGATTTACAGTTAATTCCCTTTTTGCTCTCTTGTGTTTTTTTTTATTGTTGAGTTTGAGGCGTCGCTTTCATATTTATAAATTGACAGCACCCACTAGAATTGATAGGCATATTAAATTGATGTCAAGAAGAGGCCATCGGATTTCCAGGATACACACTGTTGTTGATGTTCTTGTTGTTGTTGTTGCTTTTGGGAATCTGATAGGCAATTTACATGGTTCATTTCTTTATGTTTTCACTGTAATGTGAATGTGGCATGTGTTCATGATTGATAAACCATTTTTTATTTTAAATATTTTAATCAAAAATATATGAGTTTTCAAGCAACATGTGCTTAAATATAAATCATGGTGAATATTGGTCAGCAAATACTGTTAATCATACATAACATGGAAGTAGTAGTAGTAGTCGTTTTCGAATTAGATTGACCTCGTTTAGGATAAATTTGCATTAAATTTGCTTCTTATAAGTTTTTTAAACAAAAAATATAACATTTCCAATTCCCGAAACTCGTTTTAATTTTATTTTTATTTTGTATACTAATATGCGTTTTTCACTTAATTTTTAAGTATTTTTTTCATGTTTAATTTTGCAAAAGCGAATTTCTTAGTGGCCAAGAATATGTTGCACATGTTTATTTAAGACTTCGAAGAAGACGTATTATTTTATCATAAATAAAAGTTTCAACTGAACATTATGATTGGTCAGAATCCAGCTTATTGATACAGACAAATAAATAAATCAAAGCGATTTGAAGTGCAGCTCACAACTCGAAGCTTAGCAGAACTGTTGTCAAGATATTTTCCTGTCTTCATTTGAGAACTGAACTTAAAACCAAAAATATTTATTGGCATGTGTTAACAGAATTTTAATGCTGCAGCAATAATAATAATAATACTGAGTTCAGCTCTGTTATTGACAAGAACGAATTCACAATTTTAAGCTCTACCAAAACCCAATGAAATAAATGCTTGAGGGCAGCTTAGACTTTGATTTCTAATTAGCATATTTAATTAAAACTGCAGCACAACCCAAGCGCTGTCAATTGCAGTTGACTGCAAGCCGCATCATTAAGCTGCCACTCAATAATTACAAAGAGTCAATATGCAACACGCACATTGTTGTTGTGAACCAGTCATATTTTTCCTCTATATATTTGTGAAATGATGCGTGACGTGTTAATGACGTTATATATAGTTATATACATATGCATACATATAAATATATATATAGTTATATATACGCATGTAGCTATGTATGTGTTTTAGCTACAGCTGTGATTGTGGACTGATTGTTTTGTGGTTTTCAGCACTTTTGCAATAAGTTAGCAGCTATTAGCGTGCCTGATATTTTGGCAGTCACTCGGTGCGTATGTGTAATGTTGCTTATGTGTTTATGCCATGACTTGACAAATTCTGGATTTGAACACAACGCTCAGTTGGGTGACTCATGGCGATTGTTGTTGCTGCTGCTGTTATTTTTTTTGTTGCGCATTGATTAATTGTAAATACGCTGCCCATTTACTATTGGCATTGCTACAGAGTCTAATGTCAGCAGTTATTGTCAGGCTGTTAACATCAGCTGGCACATTTCCCATAGCAATTTAATGCATATTTAATGCGCCTTACAGTTAGCATTCACGCCGTGTGTATGTGTGTGCTTGTACATGTAAGGGCTATATGCCCCCTTCATCCACTACATACACCCATCAAATGGGCGCTGAAAATGCATAAAATAAATTAATTTGATTGCCAACGCCGCCCAGTGTTTGTTTTTTGTTGTTGAGGGCGGCAGGCGGCAGGCAAATACAATTGCTGTTTTATATCAACATCTATTCATGATTGCCTTTTGTCTGTCTGTCTGCCACCCCTTTTAATTACATTAAAAACAACTTGCACAAGAGTTGAGCCAAGCCATCGGTAAATACTGAACTTATGCTTGCAACGATTTGCAACAAATACTCAACTTCAATGTCAGTAAGCTTAACTTTTTATCTGTCAGCACAAAATTTAAATGGGCCAGGAGAAACTGACTTATTTGCATTTCAACTGATCCTTAACAAAATCTATCTATTTAAATTGGTTCATTTGTAGTTTGTTTTTTTTAAAGTTCGTGAGATATCATTGTTTCTATATATGCTAATCGGATTATGCATGCTGATTTATTAAGAATAATCTTAAGTATTGATTTAAATAAAGTTCAATTTCTCATTTAGAAAACATATTATGCCAATTCAATGGCATAATAATCATGTTCTCAACAGTTGCCAAAACAATTGTTATAGTATCTTCATTCAGGACATTTTGGCAGACTTAAGCCTTTGGCTCACAAACTTATTAATAAAGCAGACAAATAAATATTTTAATTGAAATCATTTAGGGATGTGCTGTATAAATGTTGCAAAGCTTTAATTAAATAATTTGCACAGTTTAGTGCAGTTAGGGAGGGTTGGCTTTCATCTTTACGTAATGTAATTAGGCTAATCTGCCTAAGTCTAAGAGTAAATGAACGGATGAATAAATGCCAAAGTGTTGCATTTTTATTGTTCTTTGATGATTATTATAATAATAATCTGGTGTCATCGACGGTGAGCAGTAATTTGTAAATACATACATGCCACAGACAACATACCGCCTGCCCCAACTCACCTGCTCTCAAACGAAAACTCAAAGCTCATTTCAACAGCACTCGAGACATGAGTTATTTGGCTCGAGTGGATTACTGCTGCGCGGCTTTGTCAGAAGTGGGTGGTTGAAAGCGAGCAGAATACAATTTTAATTGCAGCAACTGATTGCTGTCCTGTCTGACAATTGGCAATCATTAAATTCACATGTCGTATGCGTTATATTGCTTTAACTACGATTTTTTATAGTCATCGTCACTGCGTGATTAATGTCGCCGTAAATGGGCGTACAAAATGTATCTAATTAGCAAGCGAATAATACACACATACATACATACATAAATATATGTATATAAAGCCAATGAGTGGGTGTCTCTTTTTTTGCTTGGCAGTTGTAACAAACCAGGACAAATGTACACAACAAACTCATCGAGCACACAGTTGTAGCAGACCCTTTTGCCTCACGCAACTTCTTCGCTTCACAACCATTCATCACACTTGCCCCGTGCACCATATTCGGAATCACCTAACCAAACCAAAGCAGACCAAAGTATACCAAACTACATCAGACCACAGCCGAGGCAGGCGAAGCATTCAAATGTGCCTACACTTATCGATTTTTATTTCATTTTTATCCACAGCTTTCAGATGCTGTCTTATATATATATTTATATGTATATATACATTTTGTTGTTGTTTTTTTTTACACATGCCACAAGCCCGCTCTGCTATCCCCTAGCGCCCTTGGTTGTTGCCTCATCGGAGACTGTCCTGCCTGCCCCCGCCTGCATGCCATCCGCCTGCTCATTGTTTTTTTGCACAAGCAACATTTTTGTATGCTGTGTGCTCCGGCTGCTTATAAACTTGGCTGCACTGTGGAAAGAGGGAGGAACGACTTGAACGCCAGTTGGTAGTCAGCGACATATCGCCATAACACCATCAACAGTTCATATACACGACCAGGACGACAAAAACTCCTTGTTGTTGTTCCTGTTGTTGTTGTTGTTGTTATTACTGCTCTCTGTGTTTGCCCGGTCTGAGCCTGGTCCTTTTGGGGTCGAATTGTCACACGGCTAGTCGGTTGGGCGATCCGACGACGACGGCTGTTTATTCGTTTCGCTATTGTTGCAGACTGTGACAATAGAAACAGCAGCCTACAATCGGGAGGCGCCTCTCCTCGCTCCTCCACTCTCCTCCTGCCTGCCTGCCTGGCTCCTACATAACCGGGGCAGAGAAGGCGCGTGGCTGAGGTTATATGCCAGTCAACTAAATAAATGAAACAACAAAGATGCTGCACAACAAACAAGCCAAGAGAGAAACGATAAAACATGCGAGAGCATAACACACACACACATACACAACAACACACGCATACACGACTCGGATACCAAACTCCATAGCGGCTCTGTGTTCCCATTAGCAGCCAGCTCTTGCAACTCGAGTGTCCTGAGTGTGTGTGTGCTTCTCGACTGTGTCTGTGTGTGTGTGTGTGTATTTGTCTGTGCCTGCATATAAATAAATAATATTTTTTCTTTGAAATTGGGTTCTGGGGACCAGGGGGAGTTATGCGCGGCATTAACTGAAACTCTCTTGTCAGTGACACGAATGTTGCCCGAAATAATTTTGTTTCGACTTTTATGAATATCATTTGGAAAGTTACTCAACCAAGTACATTTTATGTATCGGTATCATAAAAACAAAATGTGTGCTCTCCATTAAGAGACTATAACTTGATTAGATCGCGTAATATAAATCCCATATTTGTTAAATGATATGAAATTGAATGACTTTTCATTTTGGAAAATCTTTCAAAATGCATATTTTCATTTTAAGTTTAGCTCTTGTGCTAAGTCTGAGATATACATTTAATGTATATCCACAGCAGAAAGCCATACTTTTAGTATGCTTGCTTTAGCTTTGGCATTGTTTGTTTAGATTGTTGAGTAAATACTGCTGAGATGTCGTCAAACTCTCTCTTTGAAACTCAACATAATCGATATACATATATTTTTTATTTTTCTTTTCCGTGCTAAAGTTGGAGATTAAAAAGCACACTTCAAAATATTGTTAGCAAAATAAACAAGACATTATTTGACAGTACTGTGATCCGCTTATGCAGTTGGCCGACTCGGCTTAATAAATGCTAAGTAAATATGCATAATTAGATTACGTTAACAAAATGAATGAAACATTTTTGCGGCAAGCCCTTTGAGTTGAATGTCTCCTAACTTTGACTAGTATGTATCTTTAGATATATTTATCTGTGTCTGTCGACTGCTTGCAACCATTTTACTTTAGTCAGCGTTGTTCGCCATTTCTGCCGCATTTGGCTTAATTCAATTATGCTGCTTAAAAAGCCAAATGCCTTGAAGGCGAGCTAAAAACCCATCTGTGGCAGGAGCCGAGGATAGACTGCCAGTCAGGGCATGATTGTGGTAACAGTCGACGTCCTGACTGACTGATGCCACAAGCGGGGGCACAAACAAAAAGCAAAAACTACTCGCAATACACTTTCCATTACCTTTTCAGTTTACCATTTTCGTCTTTTTTTTAGCTCCCTATTTTCAGTTTTTTGTGCCAACGAAATTTTTACTGACTTTGACAGGCAGCAAAGCGGCAGATACACAGAAGGAACTTTCAGACACTCGAGCAAATGCACACACAGACGGGGTACACACACACACACACACTGACTGTACAGCGTCAGTCAGAGAGTTGTGCCTTGTAAATAGGATTCATCTCGCTGCGCGACCAGCCGCCGTTCGGCTCTGCCCCTGCCCCTGTGCCTGTTTCTGCCACAAGCTGCTTGGCTCAGTTTTTATGCTTCTGCACAAAATGCAAAATAATGTGGCAACATCTGGCTCTGCCTCCTAGCCGGCGTCGCCTCTGTTCTCGCCAGACACTCAAGTAGATGGCTGGCAGCCAAGTCAGCCAAGACAGGGGGGCGTACGGGCGGGTAACCATGCAGTTGGGGGCAGTCAGTTAACTACCATCCATCCATCCATCCATCCATCTATCCATCCCTCCATTACAAACATTTCAACCATCTAGCAAACCGTCCATGCAACCATTCGTCGTTGCCGTCTATCCGTGCGTTCATCTGCGTCTCGGCTGGCCAAACTTTTGAGTATCTCTGCTGTATGTACGTGCATATCAAGTGTACATCTTTTTCTCGATTTGCGATTTGCTTTTTATACTCTTTATGCGAAATGGTATGCGAAGCGAAGGGTTCCACACATTTGTAACAAATTGAAACGGTACTCAGGATTTGATACTACATGTATCGCAACTGTTTAAGTTCGTATGATGGGATTACTCGAACTAGATAAATGTACATTTTATTGATGGAATTACTTTGCTGATTTCCTTGTAACGAAACCGAAAATAGAAATTGGTTTATTTATATTCAGCTTTGGATAATTTGGCATTACTGCACACATTTCTAAAGCAAGTGAGCCTATATTGATTTCTTAGCATATTTCAAGTTCGTCGCTCTTAGTTTTTCATGCTCTTTTTTCCCTCTCTTTATTTTAATTTTTTTATCTTTTTTATGTGTGCTAGTTGCATTTGTGGTTTTTGTCTAGCATGAAAATACGCTTTTCACCATATGTACTAGTTTCGTGTTTACACACTTGTGTGCAGATACATTTTGTGTACATGTATGTGTGATGTATATCCAGGTTCTTTGGAATAAACGTTTTTGATGGTTGCTGACTGGCTAATGCCTCCGTATATGGCTGCTCCAGGTTCTGCTTTTGTGACAGCCAAACAGTTAAATAAATATGTTGAGTTTGAATTCAAATGGGATTTCAAATGGAATAAAGTAAATTAAAAAATCAAAATAAAATCAGCCATTCTGCATTTTATAATTTTTTGCTTTGGTGAAAATAAAGTTCTTAATCAACTTTACCTCGTGAGTATTATTAATGATTGATTTTGATTGACCTGCTTTCCATGGTATATTTGAAACAGAGAACCTAGAGAGATGAGACTTTTGAATAGTGTTTCAGATTAATAATTATGTGAAACAAACAATAAGGCATAATTGTAAACTAATGAAATGAGTATCACATTTCTGACATGACTATTAATTGACTGTAAAATGATAATTGATTGGTTATCGTTACCTATTGGAAAAATTGCCTTTTATAGATGATGTGCCACACCTGATTTGAGTTTAATTCGATACAGTTTGTTGCACATCTAACAAACTGTGCGAGAGGCGGGCACATTCGTCCATAAGTACATTTATTTGTATTTAGGTAGTTTCTCCCCATGGACACACACACACACACACACATAGATACACACATATACTTATTGTTATTGAGAGAGAATGCGGCGCGGCTTGGCTTTTGATTTACGTTGCTGTTGGCAACGTTCTTTGGCCTTCCCCTCCCCCAGCTCTTCACTTGGTTCGCTCTGTTGCACAGTCGACACGTCTTTGACTGCTTTGCCGTCGTCTGTCGTCTGAAGCTTTGCCTACAACGAAGATTACTGTGCCGAGTGCCTAAAAATATGAAACTCAACGTTGCCAGGACAATTTCACAGAGCGCAATGATGTGGATGAGAATGTGTATGCATTCGCGCGTGTGTGCTTGTGTGTGTGTATGTATGTTGCATGTTGAATGATGTGAGCGACGGCGTCTCCCGCTGCTAGCTGAGCCAGCTGTAAACGGGCGGCAGTTGCTTGTTAAATTCTTCGTATGCTTTGTTTTGCTGTCGATAATGGCGGCAATGGCTACACACACACATTTACACAGAGCGGGGCAAGGTAGTCGCAGGGGGTGCTGCGATAGCTTTGGCCTCGACTCCTACTTTAATTTCCAATCGCTGACAGCGTCTCCATGTAGAAGCTGTTGGAGACGAGTAGCTTCTTTGATGCCTCTGCCTACACTCAAAAAAAATGTATCAGAAATTTTGTACATTGCCCTAAAATGAGAAAACTTTTCTTGTTTTTAGAAATAATTTCATATTTCTTAAAATCAGAAAGTAAATTGGGTGCTTTAGAGTTCGAGTAGCGCAGTGGGAAGTCGTTTTACCTGAAATTCCCGTAAAATCGTAGGGTTTTTCTCTTGTAGTCAAAAGTATGGGGAATTTCTAAAATTCAGGTGATTTAGTTTTCTGAGTGTATTTGTGGCTCGTTTGCTCTACACGCCTTCGCCATGCTGTTTGCTGTTTTTTCTGTTACGCGCCGCCTTATCCGTAATTTCTCATTTGTTATCCAATCCTACTCCCCCTACGCCCAGGGAGCTTCATTTTATCCGTATTCAAATTAATGGTTCGCCTCTTCGCTCAATAGTTGTAACAGGACAGCCGCCCCATGTTCTGGGTATTATGCAAATTCTTCGCCTGCTTTGTGTTTGCTGGTTTTTCATTACATTTTGTAAACAATACATTGAAATGACTACAGCACCAACGGCAACAATATGTTGCGAGAGCAAAAGCGACAACAAAGTTGAACTCATGCATATATTTCAAAACTGATTTCCATTTCGTCCAGCTTAGAAGCTGCTGCTTTAGCTCGCATTAAGTTCGGAAGTTCTTTGGCAATTAAAACTGCTTCATTTGGCCACAACGCAATCCTGAATAAATATGTCCAAAACCAATGATTGATAGTTGGCTAATATTTTCCAAAAACACGTTATGGGCAAAGAAGGCACAACTCACAGAACATAAACATAGCAGAACAGAAATACAATTACTTAATAAAAGTGCTGTGGCTGAAGTGATGAACTAGAAAATATCCTTTAACACGCTCTATAATCTGTTTTCTATTAGACACACTTTAAGTTCGCTTTTTTAATGCTTTTTATCAACATATGACTTATAACCTTGGAATAACGTGAATCATTGATTTATTACTCGATTTATTTGTATAATTCACTCCAATCATCAATTAATGTAGCAATCTTGGATTCTCAAGGATTAGCTAATATGTGTATAACCTTAATAAACATACCTTGTAGGGTATTAACAAAACAAAAAAAGAGTGCAAAGCAATTTGAAAATGAAGAAGTGCAAAGAACTTTTTCAAGCACTAATGAAACTGGTTTGCTCTCTGTTTCTGTTTCTGTTTCGGTTTCTGGTGGACCTCTCCACCGAGGCGTTCCAAAAAATATGTGAGTAAGTATTTGTGACGATTCCCCTCAGCTGAGTTGGTTGGTTGGTTGGTTAGCTGGTGCCTCCAAATGTGTTAAGTTGCCTCGTTTTGTATGCACAAAGGCAGCCAGCAGCAACGGCAACTCCAACTGTTGAGCAAGGGGAGCAGCGGGTGGTATTTGGCACTGCCGGCGGCAAATTGAAGCGTTCCAGTCTCGAAAATAAACAACTTTGAAATGGCGCGCAATTTTACTCACTTATAGAAGTATCTGAATGTGTGTGTGGGTGTGTGTGTGTGTGTGTGTGTGTGTGCGTATCTGCGAGACACTCTGCTGCTGCTGCTTTGCTGTGTTGTGTGTCGTTCTTCAGTGTTGGCAGTATTCAGTTGCGCTTTGGTCACGTACAAGATTGCTGCCCCCAAATGGTTGTCGATGTTTATGCCTTTCCATGCTTGCTGTTCATTATGGGAGACCAAATCGCGTGCGTCCCCCTTTTTGGTTACCCGATACTCTCAATCGGGCAATAATAAACACGCCTGGGTCCAGGCCATTAGTGGGTCAATGGTGGCCCAATAAATACAATGAATAAGTGCACTTCTTCCCTAAATACAACACACACATACACAAATACATAAAATACATACATAGAACGATTATTAATTCATGATGGTGTCTTTGCAGGAATATTGTCTCCTCCGGGTCCGTTTCTGACGCCCAGTCCATCACCATCGATCTCAGCTAGTCCACGCCTGCAACCATCACCATCGCTATCGCCATTCCCACAGGATGTGGTGCTCGTAGCCGGTGGCAACGCATTAAACGCCAACAGCAATCCACAGGAACACGTACGTATTGCAATGCTTTTCATAAAATTATTATGTTCCACCCATTAATCATAAAATTACCAACATCTTCCGCTCTTTGCTTTGCTATTGCAGGAGCGCAAGGCGGCGACGCCTGGCAGGCGACAATCCATACATCAGTTCACAAATGGCAGTCCCAATGCCGGCACCGTTGTCTTTCAGCCGAGTCCTTCACAGTCACCGGCCGCTGCGACGACGGTCATTGGCGTGACAGCTGGCGGTCTCATAGCCGCCGCCGCCGCTGCCAGTGGTCACAACAATAATGCAATCGGCACTGAGCTGAACGCCACGCTCGTCGGCTCCAATAATATTCAACTGAACAAAGTATGTATATCATACATATATATTATGAATTGTACTGTGAATCGCTTACTATCATTTTGATAAGATAAGATCCTCTATCAAACTGGAGCACTGATAACCGATAACGTAAGATATACATTGCCACACAACGTAAAACGTTACAAATGTGATGCAATAGTTGAGTATACACAGCAAGTAAAGAGACAAACCAGCCAAGAAGACTGCTATTCAGAGTATTCACTTGTCGATGCAGTATTACATTCAACCGAACCACACATCCAATAGCCTCACATAGACAATGGGAAAATAGACCTCTGGGAGCTTCCCATATATGCCTATCTGAAAGCAATCAGGCTTCGAGTCAACTAGTAGTTAGAATAAATATTAGTATTAACATAATTATGCGTTAGTTATTGGCTTAAGCTATGAACCTAAATTATGAATTCCCTTGTGAGCCCAGACACTCATTTTAACTGCTTGAGTGGGTCCCTTAGACTACTGAACTTATACACATTGGAGCAAAGTCTGGTTGATTATTAAAATGTACATTTTTGTTTGTTGTTGCAGAAGGGCAATAAACGGACTGGGCAGCAGCAGCAACAACAACAACAGCTGCAGCAGCAACAACTGCAACAGCAACACCAGCAGCAGCAGCAACAACAACTGCAACATCAGCAGCAGCAGCAGCAATTGCAGCAGCAAATCTTTAGCACCAGCGCAGCGGCGCCAACCTCAATCTGCTCGACAGTAGCCGGCGGCTATGGGCAACCGAGTGCAACGGCAATCAGCACGCCCATTTCGTTTGCGACAGCAAATGTGGCTAGTAGCCCAAAAGGTCAAGCGAAAAAGGGCGCCAACACGGTGCTGAGCCAGCAACAGCAGCAGCAGCAACATCATCAGCAACAACAACAGCAGCAACAGCAACAGGGACAGTTCCATCAGTATCAGAGCAGTAGTCCGCTGATAGCAGACAGTCCGATACCCAGTCCGAGCAGCGCGATTGCCGCTGCGGCCATAAAACCGCCAACGCCACAGCCTCAGGCCGTACAGATGCTGCCGCAGCAGTTTACTATCACGAGCGGGCCGCAACAGCAGCCGGCGACGCAGCAAGTGTTTCAGTTTATTCAGGGACCGCAGGGTCAGCTCATTGCCACAGCGCAGCAGCCGTCGTTGCAGCATCAACATCTGCAGCAACATCAACAACATCAACAACAGCAACAACAGCAACAACAACAACAGCAGCAGCAGCAGCAACAACAGCAACGCTTTACCAGCAATGCGGGTATTGCGTTGCCCTCCACTGCCAACACGAAGGCGAGCAAGGCTCCACAGCAGATTCTGCCCAAGCCGCAACAGGAGCTTGCAACGCAGCAGCTGCCCAAAAGCAAAAACTCACAATTGCCACAGATCTCGCAGTCGCCTCAGCCGCAACAGGCACAGCTCACTGCCGCCTCCAACAATGCCAACACCCAACAGCAGCAGCAGCAGCAGCAACAAATTTTGTTGCCTGCAACAACGGCACAGCCGCAACAATTGCTCCTAAATCAAATGCCCGTGCTGGTGCAACAGAATCAGCAGGGTGTGCAGCTCATCCTGCGTCCGCCTACGCCCCAGTTGACAGCAACGCCATCGCTGGTGATACAGAACTCGCGTGGACAGCCACAGCTGCAGCAACCCGCTCAGCAGCAGCTACTACGGATTGTGAATGCCAATGGTGCCACCATGCAGCTAGCGGCTGCCACACCCACATTCATAGTCTCCTCGCAGGGCAATCTCATACAGCAGACGGCGGCCGCCGGCCAATTCCAAAGTGCCATCAAGACCGGCACACAGCTAAGCGGGCTGCATGCAGCGCTGGCAGCGCAAACGCCACGATCTCAGCCGTTTACGACGACGGCCACCATCAATACCCAGTTGCTGGGCCAGAGCGTTGCGGCACAGCTGCAGAACCTACAGCTAGCGGCTGCGGCGGCCGCCAATGGCAATGGCATTGCTCAAATCCAAATGCCCAACGGCCTAGCGGCCATTTCGCAATTACAGCAAACGCTGGGTGGCGCCACCATCAATCTGAATCAATTGAATGGCGCGCATCTGCAGCAGATAGCGAACGCCTTCCAAACGCCCCAACCGCCGCCACAGCAGCAGCAGCAACAACAGCAGCAGCAACAACAGCAACAGACTACAGCTACGGGTTCAGCGAATAGCAATGGCAATAATTCCGCGGACATATTCGCACAATCCTCGCCAGCGCTGGCTGTTACGCCGGAGCCAATGCGTCATCCAACGCCGCAGCAGCAGGCGGCCCTAGCAACTATACAGCTGCAGCATCAGCAGCAACAGCAGCAGCAGGCGCAAATACAACAGCTACAGCAGCAGTTGCAGCAGACTCAAACGCAGGTGCAACAGGCGCAGCAGCAGCATCACCAACAACAGCAGCAGCAGCAGCATCATCATCAAATTCAGACTACGGAGCCCAAGAGGAAGCCGCGACAGCGGAAAAAGAAACTACCGCCAGCGACGACGACGACGCCAGCGCCACTGCAAAAATCGCCATACCTGCTACGCCCACAATAACAACGATGACGACGCCGACGACGGCAGCGCCAATACGAACGCCAACGCCACGCGTTAAATCGCCATCGCCGCCGCCGACGCACATACAGCGTGCCAGCAATGGCAAACTAGATCTCGGCGATGTGATGAAGTTCTGCGGCATCACTGAGGACGACGACGATGACGATGACTACGGTGGCATGGATGCGGTGACAAGCGTCGCACCAGCTACAGCCAATGGCAGCGGCAACATTGAGGAAGCACTGCCAGCACCACAAGCACAAACAGCACCACCAGTACCAGCACCACCGCCACCGCCGCCGGCGCCTATTAGCAACGGAAACACAACTGCTGCAGGAGTTAATGCAACGGCGCCCAGCTCCAATGATATCATGATCTCCATACCGAGCCAAAACGGCAGCGATGGGCTGCCCTTCACGCTGACCATACCGGCACCGGTGCCGGTCAACGAAGCCACCGAAATACCAAATATCCTCATCAAGATTGATCCAAGCGATGCGGCGGCAGCTGCTGCTGCCGTTGCCGCCGGAGCAACAGTACCACCGTATACGCTATCAACGCCGCGACTGCCAACCGCCGAGGAAATCCAGCGACAGGCACAGCAACATCTCGCCCAGCAGGCAGCCGCTGCGGCGGCAGCAGCAGCAACTGCGACAGCAACAGCAACAGCTGCCACCAAAATCTGCAGCAGCATACAGCCGCTGACAGGAGGCGGGACGGTGACAGCGCCAACGATTAGTTTCAATTTGGGCGCACAATCTCAAACAATTGGCGGTGTGACGCTGCAGCCGACGCCAATTGCGGCGAGCATAACGTTGACCACGCCCACAACGACAGCAGCAGTAACGAACAACGCCTCAACTGCAGCGGTGAAGCCGCGTCGCAAACCCGCCGTGCGTCGCAATACCAAGAAGCAAGAAAACTTAGCCAACATCAACAACATCAGCAGCAACAGCAATATTATCCACAATAACAACAACAACAACATCAGCAGCAGCAGCACTCTTTGCAACATCAGCAGCAACAGCACAACGACAGCAGCAACTATTAGCAGCAGCAGTGGCTGCATTAGCAATACTGTCAACACCATCACACTGACAACGCCTGTTAGCAGCTGCACAACCAACAGTATATTGCTGCCACATGGCCTTGGACTTGCCAGTGGCAGCAGCAGCAGCAGCAACAACAACACCACGCCGACAACAGTGCCCAGCCAGATTGGCAATATACAAATCTCGCAGGTGCAAAATCATCATCAGTCAGCGTTGCCCATCAGCAATGCCGTTGAGAATAAAATCCAAATAATGCCCATACTTCCACCCGGTGCCACTGTAATGGGTGGTGCTGTGCCCCCAGCAACAGCAGCAGCAGCAACAACAGCAGCAGCTTCTGCACAGCAGACGCAGCTCGTATTTCAGCCAACGCAGCCAGCTGCGGCAACAGCAACTACAACATCCGCTGCAGCCGATACAGCAACAATAAAGCTGTCAAGTGACGGCCGCCAAATGCAATTGGTGACGATACCACAAGCGACACCACCACCACCCCAAGCGGCGCCAATACAAGCGGTGACGACGGCAGGTGGCGCCACTATCTTGCCGCCACAGCTGACGGGCATGCCGGGTAATGTTTCCATTTCGGTGGGTTCACCAGCCTCGGCAGCGGCGCTCGTGCCGCAACTGACGGGCAGCCTAACGCTGGCTGTTTCGGAGCATTGTGAGCGTCTCATATTGCGTCATGATCCCAACAATCCGCAAGATCATCAGTCGCAGCTCATACTGCAGGCACTGCTCAAGGGCGCCCTGCCCAACGTGACCATCATCAATGAGCCCACACGCGTTGATATTAGCAAGCCACCAGCTCCGACGCCGCCGCCACCGCCTCCTCCACAGCAACAGCAGCAGCAACAGCTGCCGCAGCAACCACAGCCACAACCGTTGCAGTTGCAGCAGCCGCTACAGCAACTGTTGCCAACAGCAACAACAACAACAGCAGTAGCAGCAGCAACAGTTCAACAAATGCCCAAAGTGTTGCCAGCAGCAGCTCCCAAAGGAGAAGTCAAAGGTAAGTGTAGAAGTTGTTACAGCAATCTTATATTCCCAGTTAAATTTGATATTCTGACAAACAATTTTTCTCTTCATCTTTTGCAGCAACCAATAACAGGAAGCTATCCACGCCCACCGCGCCCACCATTAATCTGCTAAGCAACAACTCCAGCAACAGCATCCTAACCACCACAGCAACCAATTCAATGAAACCACCGATCATGCCCGCAAAGCCTAACGAAAATTTATCCTTTCCACAAGTGTCATCAATTGCAGCGGCAACGTCTCAACTGCTCGTGCAGCAGCAGCAGCAGCAGCAACAGCATCAGCCGCCGCAGCAACAGCAACCCCAGCAACAGCAACCGCAGCAACAGCAACCCCAGCAGCAGCAGCAACAACAACAGCAGCCGTCACAGCCGCAACCGTTAGCAAATAGTGCGCAACGTTATGTGGCACTGCCGCCCATAGATCCCAGCACACAGCAGCTATTCTGTCTGAACAGTGTCTCCAATCAGATAACGGCCATCAGTGCTGGACAAACAGCTGCATCGATTGGGCCTGCGGAGCGACTGTTGATTGCTCCAGCGGGCATCAATGCACAGCAGCTGGCGCAGTGCCTTCAACTGGGTCAGTTGCACTTTAACGATGTGAATCCCTTGCCACCCACACAGCTACAACTGCAGCAGCAACAGCAGCAGACAGCAACAGTGATGACGACGACGGCAACATTGCCCATTCCATTGCGACTGCAGCCGCCACAGCAGCAGATCGTGCATCCCATACAGCCCATTAGCAATGGGCATGGCATCGGACTGCCCATCAGCACGACGACAACAACGACGCTAACGACCACCAGCAACACCACAACGAACACCACAACGGTCACCAAACAAGTGGCTAATGTGGCGCCCATCATTGATCAGAGCAAGGCAAAATTGGAGCCTGCGAAATCTACCGGTGCCGGCAGCACAGCAGCCACAACGGCAAGTACCGGTGCCGTGGCCAAAAAGAAGCCCGTGCGTAAGCCGAAAACAACGCCAACAGCTGCCGAAATGGCAAGCCTAAAGAATGCCAGTGTGGTGAAGCCGATGCCCAAACTGGATCCGCTCTCGCAGAAGCCCAACAATAATCCTGTGCAAATTGTGCAGCCCAATGTGGCGAGCGGCAAGCAGATGATTGTTGTTGTCAGCTCCAGTGGTGTCCAAACAACCACAACAACAACAACGACCATCATGAGCAACAGCATTCAACCCTTCCAGACAACGAGTGGCACCAAGCTGGTGGGCGTTACAGCGCCCATGCAGCAGCAACAACAACTGCAGCAGCAGCAACCACCCGCGACGGCAGCGACTGTGCAGTTGCAACAGCAGCAGCAACAACAACAGCAGCGCGGCGGCTTCAGCCTAACGGCAACAACATCGGCGCCCAGTGCAGTGGTTAGCAGTGGCAGCAGCAGTGGAGTTACAGCGACGTCTGTTGTCCCACAATTGCAAGGGCCATTGCAGCTGCAACAGCAACAGCACCAACAGCATCAGCAACAACAACAACAGCAGCCAAAACAACAACCGCAACCCGTGCAACAGCAACAGCAGCAACCGCCACAACAAAATACGATTTCGCGGGTTCAAACAATACAGTTAACCCCGCAAATGCAGCAGGTATTCCGGACAGTGCAAATGCAGATACAATTCCTCACCATCAAGCTGCAGAACAAGTCGTTTGTGCCCACGTTGCCCATCTCGCCGGACATTGATCCCGCTGCAATTGCCATGTACAACAAGCCGATGAGCGATGCAGAGATCAATGTGGCATTGCAGCGATTGTTTGCCGAACAGCATCGCATATTGGCCTCTGGCAAGGAGGTGCCAACGCCGGAGGGCATGGTGCCGACGCCCAATGCGAATGGCAGCTTCAGTTTGATGCCGCAACAATTCCAACAAATGCCGCAGCAAGCACAACAACAACCTTCTGCAGAAGCACTGAAAGCAACAACAGCTGGTGGTGTTATTTTGGCTAATGTGGTACAGCCAAACAATCATTCCACCACGGGCACGGCATCACCGGCAGCAGCCGCATCGGCAGCAATCAGTGTGCAACAGCAACAACAGCAGCAGCAGCAAAATGTTGCTCAGCGCATCCATATATATCCCATGCAACATCAACAGCAGCAACAATTGGCAAACAAGCAAAAGTTGGCGCAACAGAAACAGCAACAGCAGCAACAAGCAGCGTCCGCTTGCAACATGCAACAGCAACCAACGTCACAGGCAAAGCTGAAGGAATCGCATTGTCGCAGCAAAGCGAATACTGTCAACCAACAGCAGCAGCAGCAGCAGCAAGCGAGTGCAACTGTCAACATATTGCAGCCGAAAACAAATATGTTATCTATGCCGCAGCACCAACAACAACAGCAGCAGCAGCAGTCGCAGCCACCAGTCTGCATTAAAAACGGACCACCACCGCTCATCTTTGCCAGCTCAACAAATTTGCTATCCAATAGCAACAACAGCAGCAGCAACATCCATAACAACAGCAATATCAGCAATAGCAACATCAGCAACAACAACAGCAGCAGCATGTTGCCCATGCCACCATTACAACCGCAACAGTTTCAGCCACCGCAGCATCAACCACAACAGCAACAAACACAACAACAGCAAATACATCAACAGCCGCTGCAACAGCAGCCACTGCAACAGCAGCCACTGCAACAGCAACTTCAAACGCTACCCCCTCCACCACCGATACCAGCAGCAGCAGCAGCAACAACAGTAGTAGCAACGCCAGCATTGAGCAATATAATTGTACCATCACTGCCAGCGTTGCCCGTGTTCTTGCCGACATTGCCCGTAGCACCCAAGTCGGAGGAGCTGTTGCCAACACCAAAACCAAAAATCGCACGCCTCTCCTTGTGAGTAGTTGGTTGAAAAAAAGCCGATTTTAACGAAATGAGGCCAACTTATATGCAATGCGTTCAAATCAAATCGAACTATTAATTAACAGACATTCCATTCGCAGGTTCGTGCGCCAATTGGAGGTCGATCAGGAGAGCTGCCTGAAGCCGGACTATGTGAAGCCATTTCGTACCAAGGACGAGGCGGTCAAACGCCTTATCAGGTAAGTTTCAAAAGCATTTGTCATTTGTCAACAATAGCAGTTGATATAATTGTTGGCTTCTTATTGACAGATATCATTGCATGCACGAGAACGATACAGAGCCGCACTCCGATGAGGATGAAGAGTTTGAATCAACGGCACTGGGCTTTCGTGATAAGTTCCTTCAGCTAAGTGGTAAATTCCAGGAGATTTTGCTGCAAGAGTCAACTGTTAGTATTTCAGATAGCAACAATACTTAGCAGGTATTTTATGTATTTGCTTTTCCTTGCAGTTGCCGCATCGCACGTCGGAGCTGCTACAAATGCAGCAGCTGATGATTGACGACCTCAAGGGCGAGATCAGCGATATACGCTGCGCTGAAAGGGAGCTGCTGGAGAAACAACAGCAACAGCAGCAGCTCAAAGAAGAGCAAAGCTTCGAGCCATCAAGTGAGATCGTAGCGCAATCATCGGGCACCAAAGTCAAGGAGGAAATCAAAATGGAACCACTCGAAAGAGTTTCGGAATCGGCAGCGCAGTCAGCTGAAGTTGTCGACAAATTTGATTTGCTCAAGAATAGTGCCGATGTGAATAAGGCTTACAACAAACAGCAGCAGCAACAACAACAGACGCCACAGCAGCAACAACAGTCACAAGTGGTCAAGCGGGAAGACAATGGCGAATGGTTGGACAATCCTAATCAGGCTGAGAATGGCTCGTTGACTGACACTGTGAAAAAGGAGCAGCTCAACAGCTCCAAGGACAACGGCGAGTATATCAAAAAGGATTACGATTTTGATATCGAGTCGGAGCTGACGCCCAGTTTTATCATGAAGAAGGTGGAGCAGAAAATGCAGTCGGAAAATGCTAAGAATGCTGAGAACTGTTATTCGAATAGTATAATGCAGGAACAGCAACAACAACATCACCAGCAGCAGCAGCAACCACAGCAGCAGCACCAACAACAGCAACAACATGCTAAAAACAATAGTTTAGCCCATGAAGATCACGAGGATGGTTGGTACTGTCTGCAGAAGGAGCTGAATCTAATGAGCAATGAGCCAGTGCAACCACAGCAGCAACACCAGCAGCAGCAGCAACACTTGTCTCAGCAACATCTGTATGACAACAATGCTGGCAGTATGCTCAACAATGGCAATCATTTGTCTGATCTGTTTCCCAATGGCTGCATCGATAAGAGCAATCAGAGCAACAGCAATAGCAGCAGTAACAGCAGCACCAGCAGCTGTGCGGGCGATGTTGTTAACAACAGCACCAATGCCGGTAACAGCAACAACAACAATAACAACAACGTACCCATTGGCAACTCTTCGTGCAGCCAGCAGCGCCAACAGCCTCTGGCAATGCAAGCGGATCAACCGAATCATCATCCGGCTATTAGTGAGTTCTTCAACAGCGATTCGGATGTGCAAAAGTCTGTGGAGACGCGACTGGAGGCCATGTTTGGGGAGTCGCCAGTGCATTTGGATGTGAAGAATAGCAGTGATGAGCACGATATTGAATCCAATCTGGATGAGATTTTCGGCGATTCAAAATCGCCAGTGGCGAATCACAAAAACAAACTAAACATTTGGGCGCCGGATACGGGTTTCAACGCCAGCTACAGCAGCGAACAGCAACAGCAATCGTTTGCACACCAGCAACAGCAGCAGCAACAACAACATCACATTGAGCTCAACTGCAATAACAATCCACGCTGGATGCAAAGCATGGAAGCCCACTATAGCGACTATATGTCCAGCAGCACAAGCACAGTCGATGGCCAATCCCACAATCTGCTGGTCAATGGCGAGTCACGGAAGCGTCATTGGAATGGCCAAATTATGGGTTCGAGCAGCGACCTTGAGGATGAGAATAGCAGCAAGCGTCTGTGCACTGCCTCGTCGACATCATCGTCACCGATGTCCACGCAGCAGCACGTCCAAGTGGCTCAGCATGGTATATTGGATGCGGACATGCTGGCGATGCACGATGGCATGGATGCCGTGGCCACTAATGGTCCCGCTGCCTTCTCGCAATTGCTCATGAACCAGCAGCAGCAGCAACAACAACAGCAACAGCAGCAGCAGCAACAACAACATAGCTTTACCAATCATCAGGCCTTTGCCAATATGTTGGATCCACAGCAGCAACAGCAACAACAACAGCAGCAGCAGCAGCACTATCAGCACAGTATGCAACCGCAACTGCAACAGCCGCAGCAGGCGCAGTTGCACGTGAATCATATGGGTGCTTCCGTGGTTACTGGTGAATTCGACGATGATATCAGTCGGCATGTGGCCAGTGCCATTGACAGCATACTGAATCTGCAGAATAGCGGCGATTCGTTGCAATTCTCGCTGGGCTCGTTTCTGGGGGACAGCATGCTGGACGATCAGCGGCAAGCGGCCAATTTGCCCAGCTGCCAGCAGGAGCAGGCGAACAGCAGGCGCCGTCAGCTGGGCGAGGATATGGGCGATTGTCTCATCAGCGGTGGTGCTGGATCAGCTGTTAGCGCAGTGGCCGATGGCAGTGGCAATCTGTTGATGGATCATCAACAACACCAACATCATCATCATCAGCAACATCAGCAGCAGCAGCAGCTACTGCAGAATCACTTGGTGGGTCAGCAGCAGCAGCAGCAACAGCAACCGCCGCATATGCAGCATCATGCGCAACATCATCACGGCATGCCGCAGGCACAGCCGCAGCATCATGCGCAGCTAAATGATTTTAGCTGTGTGGCCGCTGGCCTCGATGATGCGGTCAAGTCGATAATGACATCTTGACTTGGACTTGGGCTGCATGCAGGGGCGGCACAAGCGACAGCAGCTGTCGAGCTGCCGCCGGCGGCAACAGCCACAGTTGCCAACAGTCTGATACTGGAATTTAACGCGACCACCTTGTGAGGAACTGCCCCAGGCAGCAACAACAACAACAAGAACAACGCATTGATTGTATAGTTTAAAAAAACCAACCCTTTGCATGTTATTAGTTCTCTTTAGTTGTTGTCCACTGTGCCGAATTTGTTAAGTTCACTCAGTTGACAATATTTGCACCCTGCTCTGTACAATTATTTCTTCATTTTAGGTCTAAGTTGAAAGTGTAGCGTAAATTGTTTTAAATCTTGTTTTCGTTTTTAGTCCAATGTGTTTGTACAATATTTTTAAAAAGAACAAAAAACAAAAACAAAAAAAACAGAAAAATAAGAAATGGAAGAGAAAAGAAAATCAGCCTGGTAATTATTTGTGTAAATTAATAGTCACACATCCGATCGGAGAGCATTGTAAGGAATAACAGAAGTCCTTAAAAGTCAATATAAAAGCAATTAAACGCGGAGAATTGAAAACAATACGACGAATAGCATGAAATGCTTCTTAGAGAAGTACACTTTATGAATTCTAATGTAATACAAATTATATAGATACAATAAATAAGTGAAAAATGCCTAGACAATTTATTAAAATTATATCTAAAACTATGAAAAGAGCGTACACCAAGCAGAGAAACAAACGTAACAAAAATAAATCGATTCTCCGGCAAGCCGTAGATTAAATACATTTGCAGATAAATATTAAGAAAATTGTTTATTTTGTAATTTCATTATAAAATAGTCCGATTCATTCAAAATCACACTAAATTATTAAACATAAAGATTTCCCCATGTGATTCGATATGATCCGTTGCGTTAGTGTCTGAATCAAGTTTCATCTATATAGCTTTAAAAATGACAAAAAGGGATCGGATATGATCCCCATTGCAAATCCATTTCCATCTTTTGACAAAATTAAGAAACTTTCGCTCTGCAAGAATATGATAACAGAACAAATGATAATGATTGGTTGTGTAATTCACAGTTAAGTATGTTGGCACAAAGGATCCAGCTGAGAGCATTCAAAATTCGTAATTAGTTTTATGAAGATAAAAACAAGAAAACAATTGTAACAACGTTGCCAATTTTGTTGAAACGAGAACGGAAGTAATCCAACCACAAAAAATCGATATACATTACAAATATATATGTAAACAAAGAAATATATATATATTATTATTATTATTAAATTATTTATTATTAAGCATTTGTATATATTTATGTATACATATTTGTGTAAAGCATGCGCCAGGTTCAACAATCGCAGGTTTTAATACAAAACTAAAGGATTTGCTCTTAGTGTAACAGAAAGCATGCAAAAATACGTAAAACAAAATAAAATTAAATAAAATAATTTGATAAATCGAAGCTAAGCAATTTAAATTATTATTTACAAAGCGCTTAAGGTCTATCTGCTTTTGAGCTAACACACAGAAGAATGAATATATGCATGCATAAATAATTCGAATAACCAATGTGCTCAATTTTAACTAGAAAGCTGTAAGCCAAGTTCCAACTTGACTTTGACTACGGGTGTGACATCATCAACAAAAAGAGTCTTTTGGAGTTGCAAATGCGCCGACTCCGGAGAAGACATAGAGACGACAAACGACGAAGCAAACCAAAAGCAGTTCAAAAGAAATTTCACAATTTTAGCAAATTTAGTTTAAACATTTATATATTATGAAATACATATATAATAATGAATACATACATAAATGTATGTATATTGTACATGCCACAAAAACAAATGAAATGCAAATGAAAACGAATCGTATCATTGTATCTTGATCTTGATCTTGCCACAAATCTGATTTGTGATTTGTGCCACGTTTTAAATATCGATGTCTGATTAGCTTGTAACACAATACAGATACATGAATCCATAATCCGTAAGCTACGAACTACGAACTTAATCCAAATATTGTAAATGTTAGAAAGCCGGTCATAAGATTCACACCACAAACAAACAAAGTTCGACTTGATTACTTAGTCGTCCGTATCACGTATTAATGCATACCAATTACAATAATTACTACTACTACTACTTTAAAAAAAATAAAAGAAAAAAAAACAACAGGCCCCACATAAACAAATCATACTTAAAGAATAAGTATGGTATGTGACTAAGTGACGTATTCGTGCTACATGTAGTTTTTAAGTACATCAATTTCAGATGGTACCGGTACCATAAGATCGTATGTATGTATTACTATATCCGAGTTCAATTCGTGTAGATTTCGACTCATGCCCGATTCTCTGTATTGATTTCGAATACAGATGCGCACGCAACACTTTCTAGTTGTTATACAAAGACAAATAATGAAACACTTGTGTAAAAATTTATATGTAATAGCATAAATTAAGTTAGTCAAGGAGAATTGCATTCGATTATATAGCTGCCGATGGAAACAAAAATGCAAACAGAACTTATCACTCGCTAGGAGCCCAATTCAATTAATGATCGATTAAATGCTATAATTTTTAACTTTATATATATACACATTGTTTCAATTTGTATTCTAAAACTAAGCGGTTACTCGATATCGGCTTCAACAGAAACTCTTTCCCTGAAAACCAAAAAAAAAAGAAAAAAAAACATTAAAAAAAAACGAAAACGAAAAAAAAAATACAAAAACAAAACCCAATATCGTAATATAAATTGTTCAGCTAAATGTGTCTAAATGTAATTTAATGAGAAACAAAATCGAAAACAACAAGATTTTTAATGCAACATTGTGAGTTTTAATTACAGCATCAACTTAAATGAGAAATCCATCAAGTTTAATCTTTCATAGTTTATTAAGCGCATCCATTCATAGTCGTCATAAGCATTAAGTAAATAAAACAAACTTATATCGTATTAAAAACGCAACAGATAACAACAAGAACCCGAATTGAAACATAAACGAAACTTAAAAAGAAAAAAATCAAACAAAAAAACCCACAAAAATGCAATTAAATTAAATGCATGTCGTTGGGTGCAAGTGCAAATAGTACACAAAAAAAATTGAAAAATACGTATTCATAAGAATAAACAAGATTCAGACAATTTTAAATTACGAGTCTTTTATTATCCGCAATTTGCAAGTGGCAATTTTCAGATTCATCGACGTAAGTACAGAGATACTTACACATGTACGTTGAGCGTGACAGTATCAAGCATTATATTTAATCAATACCTTTTTTTTTCTGTTATTTATTTTGTTAAAAACCGGACTACATTTTTTTGTTGACTTTTACAAATCGAATACCATATGGGATTTTACATACACATGTACTAAGTACCTACCAGTTAAATATTGCTATAACTATCAACGTTGTGGCAGTTGGTGTGCAACATTGTTTTCGGTGCTAACGACAATTAAATAAATAAATAATAATAATAATCATAATGTGGTAACTCAGTACGAATATCATACAAATCTTGATTTCATATTGGCCAAGTGCATTTATCTAAGTTTTGCATCCTAAGCTTGGCATTGTATTTGGCATTTGCGCTTCACTACGACTAAGAGAGTACTGCCAAATTGCCACATTTTTCGAGGGTTCTCATCATAGACTTATGGACTATCTTAGATGGTATTGATGCAGCAAATGTGGTCGCGTTTGTTTTTAAAGCTAGTGCTCGTACACGGGCAGTGGATGACCCTCCGAGTTGAAGACCCATTTGTCCAGGTCGATCTCCTTGCGATTGTCACTGAACAGCAAATAGAAATATTTTAAGGTTTCGCTCATCCAGAAGCTCTCCATGAGATCGCGCATTCGTGTGTTCAGCGTGTTCTTCACATTGCCCAGGGATGCGTAGCCGGCGGCTACCTTTGAGTGCTTCTCGAAGGCCTGGAATATGTTCCAGCCCATATCCTGATAAGTGCGATTGCCAGTAAGCGCATAGAAATAGTAAAGGCTCTCAATAAACTCGGGTCGCAGCAAATTGTGTGCATCGTTCGGCTTCACATAAATATCATTCTCGTCCTTTTCGTTCAGTGCAAAATATGAGATCTCCGCTGCCAATTGAGTGGGTTGTCTGATGTAGGTCTGATAGCAGGTGTCCATCATATCTCTGGCGAGCATCAGATGCGAATCGGGCATACCATTCTGATGGCCCAGCAGCAGGGTGCCGGGCAAATAGCACGTCAAATGATCCATTTTCGGCTTAAAATCGTGTCCATTTATCAGCTCCCCAATATAGACCCATTTTTCGCGTGGCGTGCGTCGCATCAATTGCGTGAGGACGCCATCGATTGCTTGCATGTAGTCCAGTATAAGACTATTGAATTATGGTTGTTGGATTAACAATCAATATGATATATACTGAATTTATGGCTATTTACTTGTCGTTATCCTTGCGACCTGTTTGGAGCCATTGCTTAAGTAAGTACTCGTAATATGAATCGCCACGTGCGCCCAGCGAGATGGTGGCATAATTGCGAAAGGTGCCCGTATTGGCATTTATAAATATTGGCACCAGGCCGTGACTCTTATCCAGCGCATGAATCTTCTCGTTTACCACGTTCGCCACCTGAAATGCAAATACGATTAGCAATACTTCAATAACAATAATAATAATAATAAAAACTTACACGCTCATAAATAGGAACATTAGTGGAGCGGCTGAGATCACGAAACTCCAATTGTATGGTAGTCACTTCGCTGGTTGAGCTGTCCGGTGACCATTTGGGCGAATGCGCAGATCTCTCACCCAAGTTCACATCCGAATAGGGTATGCCCGATGGTGAGAGAAAACTGGGCAGCAAGCGATTGCCCAGCTCAGATGCTTTAACCAAAAACATTCTATCGCCGCTCAAATGATAGGCGGACAAAAGACCACCAAGCACCCGAATAGTCACCTCAAAGAGATTCACATCTCGATTGGTGTGGAAGTGCAGCGAATTCTCCACCCAATCGCGTGCCTCATTAAACTCTGAGAAGCATAAGTAATAAGTTAACAATAATTTCACAAACCAGCCACACACACACACACTAGCATACCGTCTTCCAATCCCATTATGTACATTGTGTCCAGAGAGTCCACTATTGAGAGTCCCAGGCCAAACCACTCGTGGGAGCCTTGTGAGACGGGCTTTAGATTGTCGTGGCCCCAGGCGTACTTCTTGTAACCGGCCCAGGAGTGCCTGAAGGCGGCCACAACTGCAGCCTGCCGCTCATTGGTTGCCCCATGGAAATGCTGGGCCTTTGCCAGCTGTGATTCCATCTGCAGCAGATGCTGCTTTATGTCGACATTTGCCAATTTATTGGGCTGTCGAATGGCCTCCTCCAGTTCGTCACGTATACTCGAGGGCTCATCGAGAGACAGCGAGGATTGCTGCTCAAGGGTCTGTTCCACGTTGTTGACAATGTCGATTAGTCCATTGCCATTCTCATTGAGAGCGTGAACCGTTTCGGGCAGATTGACAACGTTCTCCGCTGAATTCGTTTCCATCGGATAGTCCATAGTACTATCAAACTGCAATTTAAAAACATGTCGAGTTCATAAATCAAATTGGCCATTAAACAAATACAAGTATTTCTTCGTCACCCTTATCAGTTCCCATCGGGACTGTGTTAATTAAGCTGTATTTTGAGTGGGCCACACCCCCAAAATGAGGTGCAGGTAAAATACATAAACTCATTTACTGATTAGCGACTCCAGCTGATTGGCTTCTTATGAAATAAATTGACTGATTGTCAGACGACTTTTTACGCTACCTTATCAATTGCCGGCTTCGCCTTAATCGGTTGGCTTCCAACCGTCATTGGCGATGCGACCGCTGCCGATATATCGCCGGGTAATTCGTTGATAAGACTGCTGCCATCCTTGCTTTGCGCACTGTTCGGATGATGATGCGGATTCTGTAGTGTATTCTCTCGCCGTATATGGAATGGAGCTGCTCCCGGCTTCAGGTGGACGTCTTTTATGTTGATCAGCTGATCGCCGGGCAAAAAGAGCAGCGCCGTAAAACAGAATGCCGTCAAGCCCATTATAATCAGATTGCGTTGACAGCGGGGCAGCTGATTCCACGACTATTGACAAGTTGCACATGCGAACAGAAACCAAAAACAATTAAAAATTTGCAAACAGACACGTAGACTATTTTTCACTAACAAATGTTTAAATTATAATCTTCAAGTTACTCACACACAGGAGAATAATGCAACAGAGATCGCATAGGAAATAAACTGCTTGCTTGGCTTTAATAAATCGGAAATACATATTTGTTCAAAATATTTTATTTAAGTGAAGCACATCATTACATGCATGATTGTCAAACTTTAGTTCCAAGCCAAATACAAACTCTGCTTATCAAAATAAAATAGAAAAAAACAAGAGAAAGAAAAAGGAAAATTGCTTCACTTACTCGTCGCAGACTCTTGCGGGAAAGTGAAAGATTGCTGTCATCGCTGGGCACGCCTCCCGTTATGCTCGCAATGGAGGTGGAGGCTAGTGTCAGAGCAACGTGATCGGTATTTGTCATGGTATTCTAATCTATTTAATTCTACTGCTGAGATTGCTCAATCGCGACGAGGAGGAAGAGAGAAAAGATGCAGCCACATTCGTTTTAGCTTCTCGCCTCGGATCGAAAAAAAATCGATGGTTGCTAGCTGAGCAGCGCTCCGCTGTCGCTGTCATAGACTACTCAACGCACAAACCAGTACTGGGACTCAATTCCTCACATTGCTGGCTTTATGACTTTAGTTGACGACAAGTATTTTGATTATCAACAATTTGCATTTCCTCTGTGCTTTTCCTGTCGAAAATTTCTACTTTTTATGGAACTAAAGAGATTTAGCCAACACTACCACTCTGCCTGTACATACAGCTCTGGGCACCCAAAAATTTTTTTTAACATTTGCTGTTGTGTTATTAGCGTGCACTGATTTAGTCCTGAATCAAATTCAGTTACACATTTCTGAGTTTCAAATAGAAAATTAAAAACCATATGCACGGGGTGTGAACAGATAAGCAAAACCTGAACCACTTTAACTAATTGCGTCTAATTATAATAACAATTAATTGCATCTTATAAATAAAAACGTTCCAAATCAGTGTCATAAGAGAACAGCTGTCGCTTAACTTTCTGTTGTTTAATGGGTTAAATTTCTATAAAAGTGTGAGCATTCGACTCAAGGCAGCAAGTGTGGCCGTACTTATTGAGCATCGTGGCCTTATCGATTACAATAAAATAATCGGCTAATGTTTGGCGGCATATTCGAACACAAAGTACGATATTCAAGGAGTGAAAAAATGTTTCAGAAATTACTTAAAATATGAAATGCATTTATTTGGCTCGTGCATAATTGAGATGGATTCTACAAATATGATTGTGGCTTATTGCGCTTATTATTTACATTTATTAAATTGTTAAGTTTGCGGAAGTGGTAAAATTTAATGTCATCGTCCGAATTGATGAATTGAGAAATTTCGCACTAGTTTTGTGTTATTTCTAAAAAAAAACTTTCCGATAACGCTTGTCTCTCTCGGAAATCGTCAGCAATTATATGTGACTGGATGGGTATCAAAGACTGTATTATTTTAAAGCATTCATATATTCAAGCATACTACATCTGTGTGGGGTTGACAATCTGGCAAGGGCGAGGTCATTCTCGAATTTGTGATTATAATGGGTCTAAGCAATACGACAGGCCACTAAACTTTAATAGTGCTATATATATGCATTGCATTTTATTGTTTATATATTATTTTATATTATTTCACCTATTTCGGCTTAATATGTTTCGTCTATCGTCATTAGAGTAGACTTATCACCTATTGGAAATGTTATACACATGAATAACAAAAATCTATTTAAATGCCATCCTATGTTTTTGAAATATAAATGTCGAAATATATAGTCTGTGTTTGAGCTTATCGCTGAACTCTTGACACATTTCAAGCTGTCGAGCATGAGAGCAGAGTGGACTCTGCGCTGCTCCGGGAATCAGCTATAAATATAGGCAACATCAGCGCAGGCAATTCAGTTAAAATCTTTTGCTGTGACTCGAAGGTATTAAAAATGTTGAAGTATCTGATCGTTTGCCTGGCGCTCTGCTCGTTGGTCAGTAAATAAATTGAATAATAGTTTTAATAGTTCATTAGCCTAAAACCCTCAACTCTGATTAATCAAACACAGGTGGCTGCTGATGAAGCTTGGGTGTCGAAGACGGCCGATGAGATCAAGCAAATACGCGTTGAGTGTTTGACGGAGCATCCTCTGAGCGCCGAGCAGATCTCCAAACTGAAGAACTTGGAGTTCCCCGATGAGAGCGAAGTGCGTCAGTATCTGCTGTGCACAGCCTTGAAGCTGGACATCTTCTGCACCCATGAGGGCTATCATGCGGATCGCCTGGCCAAGCAGTTCAAGATGGATCTCAGCGAGGAGGAGGCGCTGCTGATTGCCCAGGGCTGCATTGACAACAACGAGCAGAAGAGTCCTGCAGACGAGTGGGCCTTCCGGGGACACAAGTGCATGATGGCCAGCAAGATCGGGGAGCGGGTCAGAGCCTATATCAGGGCCAAGCAGGCGGAGGCAGCTGCAAAGGCTCAATAACTCAATAAATGTGTTTTGTGCTTGACGCAAACTTGTTGACGGAAAATTTATTATTATTATTATATTATATTATTTTTGAAGGGCAACAGAATTCGACTAGTAAATTGTGTGCATTGAACTATGTTTCTATGTTTTGCTGTGTGGCTACTGAGCAAGCGATTCTCTAAGAGATTTAGGCGTCGCCACCCTCGGATATGGTCTTCATAGCGGCATTAATATGCTCCTCCAGCGGCTGGTTGCTGTCCAGCGCCGGATTGCGGAAACTCTCCAGGAAATAGCAGGTGCCATTACCATTCGAATTGGGGAACTCCTTGGGCAAGCAGGATGGATCGCGTGGCTGCAGATCAAACGCAAAGCCTTCGTGCTTGGTGAGCCAACTGCAAAGATAAATAAATACTTAGTCAAAGAAGCAAAAGGCAATACAATTTCACTTAATTGTTGCAAAACAGAAATTACTCAAAAATGTATAAACAATTTTGAAGTAAATTTAGAGAGCATCAGCTGAAATTAAAATGAGTGGGACATTTTTTTTTTATCTGATTCTCGTTTTAGAATGATTGTTTCAAATTTATATTAAATTCTAAGTGATTTAATTGCATTTTCCGAAAGAGGTATTTAAAATACTCGAATTTAGACCTTGACAAGCATTATTTTTGCGCACTTTCTTTCTATGATTTTTTTTTGAGATTATAAAGTTGGTTTTCTACGATTTTTTTTTGGTTCAGATTTTAATACTTTTTTTTGCGGTTTTTTGAGCGCAACTTACTTTTTAGTTGTGGGACTGACATTGATCTTCAAGGCCTCGCTGCCCGACTCAAACTTGTTGGCAATGGTCACGTTGTGGCCAAAGAGACAGTATCTGGGCATCTTGCGACCGACGACACCCGCCAGCACCGTGCCCGTGTGGAGGCCGATGCGCATTTTGATTTGTTCGCCGTCGTGAGTGATGCGCTTGGAGCATGCGCTGAGCATCTTGAGGGCCATCCAGGCGACCTTGTGGGCATCGTAGATGGAGGCACGATGCAATCCGCTGGCCACGCAGTAAGCATCGCCAATGGTCTCCACCTTGTAGACGTCAAAGAAGTCGCAGAACTCATCAAAGTCCTTGTACAGGCCTTCCAGCATGCTGATGACCATAAACGGAGTGGCCCGGGAGCAAATGTTGGTGAAGCCGACAATATCGCTAAACAATATTGTCACATCCGGATAGGTCTTGGCATCGATGGACGAGCCCAGCCACAATTTCTCGGCTATCTCAGCCGGAAAGATCAAATGCAAGAGGCTGACGTTCTTCTTGCGCTCCTTGATAACCGCCGAATTGGCCTCCTCAATGCTGCTCTTCAGCTTATCCATGCGCCGTCGCAAGCCATCCTGAGCACGTGCCTGCTCACCCACCAGTATCACCTCGCGCGTTGCATCGTGCAAGGGAATGTCAGAGATGAAAAGCCCATTGCATGTCAAACCATCCAGACCATCCAAAAATGGCGAACCAATAAATAGCAAGGAATTCGATTCTGGGCAGTGCACCATTTGACCCTTGATCTCAAGTCCAATGGCCGGGAAATCGGATACGCCTGGCGGGCTATTGAGGCCAATCAGAAAGGGTGTGTAGGTGCGACGGACAATGTCGCGAAACTTCATGGTCAAACCCTTGGGGCGTTTGAAATCAAAATATGTGCTGGCCAGGCAGCCAAAGTCCGCCAGATAAGGCTTGTAGAGCTTGCTAAAGCCACGTCCCAGCTGCACCAGCTCCAGCTGCTCGTTCATAATGAAATGCCAGGGAAACATCTTGCAGAAACTGGCCGAATTCATTTGCAGATCCGAGGCATTAGCCGAGTTGCTGCGCTGCACCGTCTCCGGCTGCTTGATGGCGACACCTGGACGTCCCAGCTGCAGTGTCTGGGAGCTGTCCTTGACCAGCGAGAACAAATATCGATAGCGACGTGCATCACCCTCGACGGGCTCGATTTTGATATTCACATCGACTTTGTAGAGCATGCGAGTGAGTGCCTTGAGGGAGCCGAGCAGAAGCCAGGCTATAACTGGACGCTCCGACGTGAAGATCAGTTCACCATCGCCGGCACACACAAAGCCCGTATCGGTCACATCGTCCTGGGTACGTACATGTTAGTTAAAAATTTCATGTATTTGAGGATCATCAGTCATCACTCACCTCCTGCAATTTCAGCACATCGTATACGCCGTCCAGGGAGCCGAGAAACTCCTGCAGATCGGTGCCCAGGCAGCGAAAGGCTCGCTCAATAATCCCAGTGCAGCAGCATGTGATCAGCTCCTCGCCCAGCAGCACAAGGATTTCACTGGCACTGGCCTCGTCCATTTTCAGTAGTAAATCCTGAATGTCCGCCAGATAGTCGTAGTTGGCACATGACTTAAAGAACTTTGGATCCAGTTTACTGTGTGTTAAATATACTCATATTAGTTTCCATTAGCAGCAACTGCTGATCCGCTTCGTTACTTACAGCTTGTGGATGTTGGGCCAGCTCTGGCGATACTTGGCCACCAGTGAGGTGACGGCTGTATTGAGATCCTCATTCGATGGGGCCGTCAGCAGCTGTATGGCCATCTGCAGATGCGTCAGAGTTAGTGCATCATCCGCCAGAGATAGCTCCTCATCCTCCAAATTCCATTGGGCACCCGGCTCCACAGTGACCGATGGCTGACGCACCAGCGAGTCGGCGCGACGAAAGAAAGGACACGCCATGTTGCGTGCAATCGCCAATTGATAGCTGTCTCAAAGGATGATAAATTGAGTGCTAGTCGAACCTATTAAGGGTATGGAATGTTCGATTATAGTGATGTACCACGCAACATTAATTTTACTATGATTAAATGGAACACTTGAAATCAATATGTATGTTAGTATTAATAGTTGTAGGTGTGTTTTATTTATACACATTTGTACGATTTCAATTTAAACCATAACATAGAAGTAAATAGTCACATTTACATTAGCCCAGAAGCGTGGATAACAAATTTTTGTAAATGGTACAATTGTAACTCAAGCGCGAATATCATAGGCAGTTGCACACGTTGTACAAGGACACAAAAAAGTTACAATTAAGCAAATAAAGATATAATATGATCGATCTATACCGTTTAGATCGCAGGTTGATTTGGAGAGATAGCATGAGCACACACCAGTGAAAGGTGAAAGGTTGCTGTATCGACTAAGTCTACATCAATAATAGATGAAGCATACTTCAAGGGGCACATATTACAGATTTTTCGGTAGTTCCGGTACCTTAGAATCGCAAGGACTGCATTCACGAATTGGGATCTTCGTAAATAAGTTTTGATTAACAGTTGGATCACGAAAAGGGTTTATTTTTGTTTTTTGAACACTGTCTTTTTTCTCTGTTCTCAATCATTCATTCATTAATGTAATTCAATAAAATGGGGTGACTCTGTACTGCGTACGTTGATATGTGTATACATATTGTATTGGAATTTGTGCATTCATCCTGCTAATGATGTCAGCGTTGAATGTAATGCAAAATCTGTTCAAGTTCAACGTGCACTTATGTATATAAACATGCATATGTATGTATCAATGCGGGTTGTCCGCCTGCCTGCCTGTTACTGTTACTGTTGTTGTTGTTGCTGTGGGTGTGTGTGCCACCACCCAGTGGCCCAGAAAAGCATGGCCTCTACTCATTTCTTGAGTGGCTGCAGGATTTGATGTCTCGCCCACGTCCCCGGAGGTCGTCAAATGTGTACACTTAGCATGTGCCAAGGCTTGTATTTACTCTCAATATGGAAATTAGCGTTAGCTGTAATTTATTACTTGTTAGACAAGTGCTCTTTTTCAGTCACTCCCTTCTCCAGTTAGCTTGTAATTAAAGCCATTCAATTGCTCAATTAATTCTAATTGCTTTCAAAACGTACGGAAAATAAAACAAGCATTTAATAATTGCTTATAATCATTTATAATCAAAAGAAATATCGGAGCGCACTAAAAAAATTGAGAATTTTTATTTATGATTATTGCAATTTTTCACTAAAAGTAACAATATTGTATAGTTTGTAGAGAACCACACTGAATTGAAAATGTCTTAATAAATTATATCCTAGTTTGCTTTGAGAAAATGTGTTAATCAACGAGAACAGCTCCTCACAATGGATACACAATTTTTCAGCAAGGGGCAACAACTTTTGCCTTGCACTAACAGCAACATCTTGACTGGTCCTTTATTATGTTTTTTATTTTCTAGCAAGTTTTTCTCACAATATTTAGTACATTTTTCTTACTTTTGTTTCTACGTTAATTATATGAATTTATTAAATTTTTCCGGAACAAACTTAATACTTCGCACGCCTGAAAAATGCCACAACTTAAAACGTAATAAGCTTTGGCCAAAGCAAAACAGAAAAAGCTTCACGAGAGCTTAAAGCTTGTGTATTGCAGTGAAAGTGTGCAGAAATTGTTGCATTGTTTTGAATTCGCTATCAGTAACTGAGTGAAAGAATGAATGAGTGAGAGAGGGAGAGAGAGAGAGCGCTACAACATGCTAATTTGACTTGAGCGACTGTGCGCATGCCTTTCTCCGAACGTATAGACTGGCCAAGCTCAAGTGAGTGCTTATATGCCGTACGCTGTAGCGCATTGTTACACACAATTAACCTGTTGCGGGAGAACGAACCCTTACGGTAATTGCTACTCTCATTCGCTTTCTCTTTGTCAGTCTCTCATTTTATTGTAAGTGTGCTTTTTGGCGCTCTTGCTCTCCGCATAGGTGAAATGCATGTGAGAAAGGTAAAGACAATAAAAACAAGCAAGCTTGCTTGCAGTTGTTTGTGTATCTGGCAGAATGCTGCTTATGCTGCACATGGCTCTCCACAGCGCAAGGGGGAGCGAGGGGGTGCGAGGTAGAGAGGGGCAATCGCAATCAAAGTCGGGGCCGGCCTAGCGTCCAGCAAGCAAGGCAGACTAGCAGAAATTTATACGCTTCAAAATTAGTATATTGGCGTTGGTCAAAAAGTGCGCAACGTGTTTGCGTGTGTGTGTGTGTTCCGCCGGGTGTACAGTTTGTTTTTTTTTTTTAGTTTTTTGGGGTGTTTGTTTCTGTCTGTCGGCTCCATCGTGCGAATCGGCAGCTTGTTGGAGCAACCGCAATTAAAAGTCCAAACGTTAATTTGAACACCACAGAATGCAGGACGTAAGTGATTTTTATTTTTTAACTAAAATGTACACACAGCATTCCATGCATTTGCATTAATATATACAGATTTGTGTGTGTATAGGCATTTTACAGAAATGCGATATTCTCCGTCTGCTTTGTTTGCTCAGCTTTGTGTTCCGCTCCATTAGTGTCGCTGTTAATTTTTTATTTTTGTGAGCGTACGTATGTGCGTGTGTGTGTGTTCTGCATACGCTTTGTGCACGGCAGATGCTTTATCTAACTGCAACAACAACAAAAACAGCACACAAAATGTAAAAAGAGTGTGGAGCTTTTGTCCTTGACCTTGCACACTACATCTCCCGTGCTCGCTTCTCTCTCTCTCTCCCTCTCTCTTATACACACTCTCTTGCTGCCAAAAGCTCATAAAATAAAAGTAAAAGTGTCCAGTTCTTTTAATGCAAAAGCATATTATGCAAAATGTATAAAATACGAATGTGGACGGAATTGCCAGCTCGTTAATCTTTAATCTAATCATGTGAAATATGGCTACCGCATGTTGAAGCCTTATCGCTGCTGGTTTATTTAAGGTTCCATCGTCCATCGATTAACTCTAATCGTTTAATATACATTTCTGTTTTAATTTACCTATTTATCTTTTAGGCCACAGCCCATGCCGTGAAACTATTACCGTTTTTCTCAAGTGTGCTGCTCTACTTTGCTCTGGTTCGTGAAGATCCACAGGGTGAATTATGGACCACATTTCTCAAGTGTCTGCCAATTATGACGTTGATGTTTTATGTCCTGATTAAAGGATTCTCCTTCAATAATGAGTTAGATCGTATTTATTTTCAACCTTAACGTTTGTACAATATCCTGTTTTTTAGCTATCGTCGCTCGAGGTGGATCTTGCTGGGTTTGGTCTTCTCCTGCGGCGGAGATGCATTGCTCAATATTAATTTATTTTCCTGGGGCATGGTATCCTTCGGCGTGGCGCACACCTTCTATATAAGCGCATTTGGCTGGCATCCACTCAAGTGGCTAATTGGATTAAGCCTTTATATACCCGTAGTGATCTGTGAGTGAATCCGAGGCTTAAATTTGCGTATTTTTAATAATATATTCGCTTTTCAGTTGTTGTTTTCGTGCACAAGCATTTGGATGAGGTGCTTGTGATCGGCGTGCCTATCTACTGTGTGCTCATCACGACCATGTTGTGGCGCTCTGTGGCACGTGCCGTTGATGCAAAGAGTTTCCTCACGATCTTCTGTGCTGTGGGCGCTGGTCTGTTTGTCATATCCGATGCACTAATCGCTGTAACGATGTTCTTGAATGTTGACTTGCCGTGCCCCCGATTGCAGATCATGATAACGTATTATGCGGCACAGTTCGCGATTGCGTTGAGCACTGCGGATGATGGACCGGAGTCGAAACGTAAGAATAAAACCAAATAATGCAGTTAATTGCTCAAATATATCATATATGTATAACACAACCACCAAGACGTATGTACTTCCAAAAAGAAAATAGCGTAATAATAGTTCAAGCCATTTAGTTGTGATAGTAATTGTTTGTTAATAATAAAATGCCAATATTACACGAAATTCACAATTCATAATGGACATTTATTTTTCTACTTACAGTGCAGTAAATGCTGACAGAACTACAAAGCAATTATAAGCGATATATTTATGATAGCAATTATTAATTCCATAAATAAAGATCAAACTTAAACCACTACGCAGACAATTCTCTACTATTGTCTGCTTAGTTCTTAAACCTAACAGTCTTTTAATAGTTTGTTTCATAGCAGTCAGAGTTTTGTAGCGCTCTGCGCAACAGAGTTGCTTGCGACAATTTGGGTGACCATGCTAAGCATTTAATTTAGGTCTTTTATGCGGCTTGGTTTATTAACGCTTTGGAACAGCGACCACAATTTGTAATTTGTTAATTGTCTGTTAAAACAAACAGAAATGGGCCCATCCGAATTTAAATTGAACAATCCGCCCGAGGATCTCATATCGGCCGTAAAATTTGGCTCCAAATCGAATCAGTATATGGCCGCATCGTCGTGGGACGGAACGCTTCGATTCTACGATGTGGCGGCAAACTCAATGCGCCAAAAATTTGTGCAGGAGGCCCCCATCTTAGATTGTGCCTTTATGGTTTGTCATCACTACATAAATATGTCAAATTTAATCAAACTAATCCTATTTTAAACAGAATATAGTGCATGTGGTCAGCGGTGGACTGGACAATCAACTGCGCCTATACGATGTGAACACACAAGCGGAGTCCTTGATTGGTTCCCACGACGAGCCCATTCGGTGTGTGGAGCATGCGGAATATGTGAATGGCATACTGACAGGCAGCTGGGACCGGACGGTCAAGCTGTGGGACATGCGCGAGAAGCGCTGCGTTGGCTCCTTTGAACAGAACAATGGCAAGGTTTACTCCATGTCTGTGATTGATGAGAAGATTGTGGTTGCCACATCGGACCGTAAAGTGCTTATCTGGGATTTGCGTAAAACGGATAGCTACATCATGAAACGCGAATCGTCACTCAAGTATCAGACACGCTGTATTCGCCTGTTTCCCAACAAGGAAGGCTATGTGATGTCCTCGATTGAGGGCCGTGTGGCCGTTGAATATCTCGATCATGATCCGGAGGTGCAGAGACGGAAATTTGCATTCAAATGCCATCGCAACAAGGATAACAACATTGAGCAAATCTATCCGGTGAATGCCGTCAGCTTCCATAATATTTATCATACATTTGCCACGGGCGGCTCGGATTGCATTGTGAACATTTGGGATGGATTCAACAAGAAGCGTTTGTGCCAGTTCCACCAATACGACACTTACATATCGACGCTTAACTTCAGTGCCGATGGCAGCGCCCTCGCCATCGGCTGCTCCTATTTTGATCAATTCTTGGAGACGCCCGCCGCAGTGCCCAACCCGGCTATTTATATACGCTACCCGACTGACCAGGAAACGAAGCAGAAATAACTTCATCTTCTTCCAATTACACATTTATTATTATTGCCAAGGACACATTAAGCACATTAAATATTATTTACTCGTACCTTGTTTGTCTTAATTGAGGCGCACAAATCCTCAAACAGCGACCACAGCAGCTGCCCAAGAACATTTGCCAGCTCGGCAAAGGTGAGCGCCGAGGCGCCCACATAGAGACCCAGAATGCCACCAAAACTGGCAACCCAATCGTGAAAGGTGTACTGCAGCCGCGTCACTATCTTCGTCATAACCCGCCTGCCATAATAGATATCGGCACTGATGCGTCTTTGTCTGTGTTCAGTCGTATTTGGTCTGCGTTTGCGGAGGATTTAGAGATATAGGTAACACAAGAGATTGTTGCCACTTACTGTATAAATTTACGCACATTCAGATATGTGAAGTACGACTTAGTGTTGCAACTGTGGGGACAACTGCAGAACTGGCCACGACGCGAATCATTTATATACAACTCCTGATCATCCGCTTTCACGTAGCCAAACACATCCGTGTGACTATAGAGACACGGAAAGTCTAACACGCTGCATTCGCGAGTGTAACCTGCAAAGGAAAGGAGTCTTAAGGGTCAAGAGAGCTTTAGGAGATCTAGTAGCTAACTGCTACCCACCGATGGATGGCAAATACAGAGGCATGGTGCATCTGCAGTAGTAAAGTACAGAGGATTGGAGGCAGGCTGCAATGCAATTGGATCGACTGTAGGGCATGTCCGTATACGGAAAACTGGGATTTCTCTCGTTCTTCAATAAAACAAGTGGTCAACGATTTGTGGACTATGTTCAACTTGGACACTTACATCAAAATAGCAGCGTCGCTTTTTCGGATGCATTTTGTTAGTGTTTGTGGATGTTTGCACCATCATCGGATCAATGGACACAATGTTTTCCGTATTCGAATAGAGATGGTAGAGCTTGTGCGGTGACCATTCGTTGGGCTCCTTGATCATCAACTGAAGGGAGAAAAGTGATTTGGTGAATTGATTGCTTTATTGGAAATATTAACCCACACTCATGGCGAATGGCACTTCGGTGCCCGCTCGCAAAAAGGAGTCGTTCATGCGCAGCACAAACTGCAGCCCAGATCCTTCGCCTGCTGTGCTCAATTTTAACGGATAGAACTCATTGAACAGCTTCTTCTTGCGCGAATTCTCCGAAATGAGCGAGTTAAAGACCAAACACTGACCGTTCTCAGTATACTCCGGCACAAACAGATCGCAGCAGTCGTAGCTGGTCTCATCGAAAATGCAGGAGCCCGGCTCGAAGAGCTCGTCGCAGCGATAGGCCAAATAGCTGGCAAGCTTCCTAAGACTGAGGTGGGCCAGTGAGGAGAGATTACGCTTGGATACCTCGGCAAGTGACTCGAATTTGCCAAAGGTCATCTGCTCCATGCCAATGAGCAGCAGGTGGAATGCTTCACGCACATACCCATCTGTATTGTGGGGCAGAAAGCGTTCCGCAGCCGTTGAGGCGCGCAGCCAATTAACGTGATTCCACGGACAGATCGCCACGGCCGGAAACTCAATTTTGTAAACGGGTAACTGTGTGGTCTCCACTATACTGACCAACTGCTGCTCATTGTGATGATGGTCCAGTACGGAAAACATTCCAAGAAAGCTGATCATGGCCAGCAGCACGACCATCAGCCAGAAGTAGCGCACTCTCGGATGCTGCTCTGCGGACACATGTTGCATGCCGTGAATCGTCGAGTGGGCAAACAAATGACGAAGCATTCTTCCGTACTTCTCACGCACCGGATGGCGCTTAAAGCGAAGCAATCCCCGCCTGAATTGGGCTCGCGGTGCGACAAGTTCCTTGGTGTACAGAAACATGGCGAATGACACCATGGCCCCAAATCGAGCTCTCAAAGTATTATTCGAGTCAATTATGGGCCAAGTGGCTAAGTGAATGAAATTATTGAGTACACTCCAAATGCCAATCATTGTTTGCTTTTTGTTTTTATTTAGGGAAATGCGTAGACAAAATTATTGGTTATTTACTCTTAGGTGTAACTTCGGCATTGACGGCCAGGCTCTGCTGAATCTGCTGCAGATGATTCTTCATCAGGCAGTTGGCACCGCGCCAAGCCCACTCGCAGGCATTCGAACCCTGCTCGTTCTTGTCGACACAGGCGGCAATCTTGCCGTGCATCTCATCGTTGTGGCTGGCAGCGCCGCGGACCAATTGGGTGTGAATGTTCTCGACATCGAAACCAGACTGGACATCGAACAGGCCGAATTTGGTGAAGACGCATTTCAGATAGCATTGGGTCTTCTCATCGTTGGGATACTGCCATTTTTGATACTGCTCGACGAGCTCGGCGGGCACACCCAGTTCCTTGACGCACTCCTCGCGATAGCTCAACATATTCTCCTTACTTTTGACAACATACTCGGCGGTGGCCTGTGTATATTAAACAGCATTAGTCAAGGATTAAGTTACTCACACATTCTCAATGCTTACCAAGCCAAACAGCATGCAGATGGCGACGAAGAATTTCATTGTGCGTTGTTCAACGTTCAAAATTGGACTGTAAATGTTTAGACTCGACCAGCCGGTATTTATACTGGCATTGGTCTGCTGCGATCGTTCTCGTAAAGGTTCTTCTACATATTTTCACTCAAAAAGAGGAACACAAAAATGTCGGCGGAAACACAGCTATAAAATACCCTCTTTCTTCACTTTCATTGGTGAAATGAGAAAGGTTTTTCTACTTGATCCTATCAGTGCTTCAAATGTTTGATTACTAAACCTAAATTTATAATAAACTTAATAGATTTAATTTTCATGCATTTTAGAATACATATTATAATTTTATCATCAAATGTGTAAAGGATAACAAATATTTAATATGCATATTGTAGTTGTTATTGATTTCTCATGGATTACAAAATCGGCAATCTGAGCGTAACAAATTGCTTGGCAAACTTGATGTATATTTATTAGATTTGTTAGGGTATATGTGAGTTGTCTAGAATAAGCAAGTGCTCTTCTGTGATGTGATTAAATCAGGTTCAAAGTACTTGTGATCGCTCATAGGTGACCTGCAGATAAACCCACTGTGTTTGTTAGGCATTGGGTATAGATCCTAATGAGAGTTTTGATTTGAATCTTGAGGCCTGTTCACGCCTATATATATGTATGTATGTCCACAAAACATATTCGATGGAACTACATGCCCTACTCATAAATTGTGAATGTATTTGCGTTCGACTGAAACGGAGCAATGTTAACTAAATAATATTATCAGTTCAATTGGGGGTTATCGAAAATTTGAAATAAACTTATATAGGGTATATTTGTATGCACACATTTTGTGAGATATGCCAGGCGAACGGTTCTATCTCTAAATCAATAACATGTACCTTAAGGTTCAACGGTTATTTTCCTACACTCAATAACTTAAGGTTCATTATACCCATTTAAGCGGAGTGGAATCATCGAGGCTTCACTGTCGTCGCAATCACATCTCTTGGAAATTTTCCACAGCGGCAGCAGGTAGCTGAAATCTGAAGAGTTCTCAAGGCAGCCAGGTATTTGTATGCATTTCTTTTGTATGCATTTCTTTTGAATTTATTTTTGTGTTTTGTGTTCAATCAGTTAAACAAAAATGGGATTTTCTCACAGGTACAGAAACGTGAGATCCTTTACGGTGCGTGATCAGGCTTGACGGGCTTGGATACGGGCTCGGGTACTTGTTTCTTGCAGCAGGAAATGCGATTCAAGATAGCATTTATTGCTCCGAGCACAGATATGCCAAGGAACAAGCCAGCTATGCCCCATAAGAAACTGGGCAAAAGAAGAAATATATTAGCTAGCGAAATGCACTGGGAAATCAATTTGAAAACTCACCCATCAAATCAAGAATTGTTATGTAGAGTGTGGAGCGATAAGAGAATAGGGTCGCCTCCTGAAAGTGGACATCGACTTTTATATAATTGTCATTGCCTTCCAAGTTGTTCCATTTATCCGTGAATCTAACTGCATGATACTGAGTGTAAGTGCAGCTGGGAAAACACTCGCAATCGGTTGTATTGAATATGTTGTCCCCGGACTGTTCTATTATGTTGCTCATGTAAAAGAGTGAGACTTTGGGAAAAGCGTTGATTCAGTCGTATATCACATTTTAATCGAGTACTTTTCAGGTTCCTTACCGCCGTTAGACTGCAAACACGGCAAATCCTTCACTTCGCATCTACGAGTTGATTCCTCACGCCTGAGATCCACTTTGACTGGCATGGGTAGGTCATAGGTGCAATTGCACTTCTCGAACATATAGTTCAAATGACAATGGGATATACAGTCGGAGTATGATTGGGTCAGCTCATCCGGGAAGTAGCAATGACGCATATTCACCGGACGTGACCTGACATCTGGCTCAGCTGTAAAATGTAATGGTTGCAGGGAGACCACAATCCGATCATCTGCGGTGTACGTGACGCTTGAACCGATTAACTCAGAGGGCTCCTGCACAATGACCTTGAAAATATGCATTAATATTATTTTATAGAGATTTTGACCACAGCAATCGACAGTTGTGTCCTGTGTATCCGAAAGTTAATTCAACTTTTACGATATTACTATTGAGATTGAAATAAACTGAATGTAAAAGTCGTCTTAAAGGTTTAAACAACATATGATACATCTTTTTGCATTAGATGAGATTTGAAAAATACAAATATACTTTTAAAATAGAGCTGAAATCATTCATGTAGGGGGTTAATTAGAAGATCTTGGTGATATTATCTGTATTGGGTTCTGATAGAATCTTTTCACAAACAAAACATCTATGCAAAGATTTCAGTTCATGGAAAATACTTTTGGTTGAATTGCTCAAAAACATCACAAGTGTTAAAAAACAAAATTTGACAATTCTAGTTTTATAATTGTGGAAGTTATATTAAAATATATATATATCCGAAATAAAATATTGACTCATCCAAAACATGTACTAAATCCCAAGACTTACTCTATAGCGTGTAGTCTAATGCCATTTAGGTATCGATTTAACTGGATATTCAGTGCGCTCTTGGTACCATAATCGGCGACCGACCAAGGCCACGTAGGATCGGGATTCTCGGTATGTATCGAGTTGAATGAGGAACAGGCGCCAAAAGTCAGACGTCTGAACAGAACACTGCAGCAATCCACAACCCTGCGTCGCCAGGTGCACCGTACAAATAGATCCTCGCACTTGTAATTAAAGATACTGTCGGTATGAAGCAACGATTGGTTGCTAAACTCCTCGAATTCCTTTAGGTCTCGCTCTGTTTCTTGGACATTGGCAGCTGTCCGCCAATGAACGCTCTGCACCAAATTAAATAGCTTTATGCGCTTTTCTCTTTGGCCTGTCTCCCAGTTATCCAGACTTATGTCTGTGGGGCAAATAGTAATCGCTGGAAAGGGAATCATCGAGACGTGGACATCGGTACGATCGATTGTGGTCTGAACCCAGTACTTGAAGTACCGATCAGAGGATATAATACAAACATAAATTGTCGTTAATGCACCGAGTAGCAGTAGTATAATTCGTGCGAAGCTGGCAAAATCAATTGAGGAAGTGTTAAGTAGCTTATAATTGAGCTGAATTAAGCACTTACCATCTGAGGCAGAAGCAGGCTACATCATGTGCCTGAACTTTTTTCGGTTTGTCAACGTCATTATTGAAATCGGGCTGCCTAATCACAGTGCTCATATTGACGAACTGATTGGTAGGCGAGGCAGCTAATCAATGATTCGGCGACAGATTGAAGAGCTAATATCAATTTCCCCCATAGTTTATAGCTAGATAATTATTAACAAACAAGACTTATCAGTGCTACCGAAACATAACAATTCGATCACTAAAGTTGTTCGGCATAATGGATATGCATATTTATTTAGTGATACGGTTTCAAACTGCAATTAGAAGTTTCTCAATTTGAGGCATATAAAACCGGAGCACTTTCATTGCTTGTAGCGCATTGGCAAAATGGTTAAGGCAGCGAAGGCTGCCAAGTTGGCCAACGAGGAGGACAAGTGTTTTATGGATTTGGTGCGCGAATACTTTCGCTACTATTGTGAACGATCAACTATACATTGTGTGCGCTATCTCTACGATCCCAGGCTGCATAATGTGGAGAGGTGTTTTGCATCTGACAACTCAAAAGTTAATCTCTTCCAATGAATACCTCTTTCTTTTATGATATAGACTCATTTGGAGCGTGATACTCATCATCAGCGTTACACTTTGCTGTTCCTTCTATTTGCTACTCTCGGAGCGTTTTGGTGCCCAGAAATTACAAACGGTTATTGAGAATCCGCAGTATCCTGTTTTCTATGTGCACTTTCCGGCTGTGGGAATCTGCACTGACAATCGCATCAATTGGAGCAAGGTGGAAGCAGCCAAGGCACAATTTCTGCCCGCAAATTCTAGTGAACAGCTTGTCGAAGGATTTACCAAACTGATTGCATACCTGGAAACGCTGCGATTCAGCAACTTCAAGTATAGTATTTCAGAATTGGAAGATCAAAATCTGGAGGCTCTGGATTTCATCAACCTCAGTTCCTTGGTGCATTTCCTGACGCTGGGCTGTGAAGATATTTTGGTGTCTGGTTCCTGTAAGTGGCGACAAACGGTTTTCAATTGCTGCGACTATTTTGTGCTGGAGAAGACAGAGTATGGATTATGTTTGGTATTCAATTCGGAGCTATCGGATCAATCGCATGAGATTAGGAAACGGGAAGGAGGCGCCTACTATCCAAAGCATAATGCCAAGGCGGGTCAAAATTCGGGTCTCAATTTCAACTTACTGTTAGATGACAGTTTCAAGCGACCTAATTCGTTGGCCACGGATAATGTCTATGTGAATAGCTCGAACTGTGATTAGTACGATTTAATGTTTAACCCATTCATCCATTTGCAGCTCATGGTGAAGAAACCCAATCAGATAAATAATGATGCCCACTCCATAACACCGGATACGGAGACCCACGTTTCAGTGCATCCTATGCAGACACGCACCGATAACACCACTCGCGATATTCCGCCTGCCCGCCGCAATTGTCATTTTGCGGACGAGCCCGTCGACTTTGGCATCAGCGATGCACCGGGACTCTTGAACAAGAGTTTTCTACTATTAAACTGCCTAACCAATTGTCATGAGTCCTATTTGGTCAAATTGTGCAATTGCACGCTGCCCATTTTCTTTCCGAAAAACCGACAAGGTAAGTTTTACAGGATTCCCATTGGACAAATTACGGATTCATTTTGAATTGATGACTGTTTTCTGTACTTCAGTAAAGAACTGCACTGCGTCGAGTCTGCGTTGCATTTCGCGTCACAATGGCAAGTCAAGTGGTTGCCTCTAATCATCAGCATATTAAATGTATTTTGCAGATATTTTCAGTTATAACAAGCATTTGGAGGAGGATGATTACTATAGTGTCACAAAGCAGGGCATGACTTGTCCTTGCATGGTCAGTTGTAATCTTCTGGAATACTATACGTCCACCACAACGCTGCCATTGTCTGCTAAAGATTTGTAAAGTACTCGCACTGAAATATTTTGATTCAATATTCCAGAATCGATGTTTTGTAGGCCTGCATCTCCAGCTCTGAAGTTTTACAAAGTCGATGTGCACTATGCTGTGGAAATGATGATAACCTATCGCACTAGCCTCGAATTTAGCAGCATTGATTTGATAGGTGCACCAATGAAGAGATTTCAATTCAGTTTTATATGTATTTAAATATGTTTGTTTCTTTAGCTAATCTTGGCGGCATATTTGGACTCTGCCTGGGCGCCTCAATGGTCAGTGGTGTTGAGCTGATTTACTTCCTGACTGTCGGCTTTTTACTACACCTTTATGACAACAAATACTACGTTGTCTTTTGCAAGAATCTCAAGCGGATGTGGGTCAAGTGTCTACGTTATTTACAGAACGAAGTCAGTCACGTCCATCACGAGTCGGGAATTGTGAAGGCAACACCCAAAAGCAAACTGCGACATCCGTTTAATAAAAGGACGAACGCCTGGTGAATATTTTAATATAAAAATATATATACGTGATGGTGGGAAAAAAAACTGATTAATTCAATTTGTTTTCAAATGCTCAAGTTAAATGTAAAAATGTCTGGCTTAGGTTTGATTGTCCTTTGAGTAATGACTGTGTTTAAGTTTATGTGTTAGAAATGTTGTTTATCTCATTAAATGAACAAAAGGCGTTTACTTTTAGCACATTTTGATGAGGATTAAGATTAATATATTTGCAATTACTCAAGTAAAATATACAAACTAACTAAGCTAACTAAGAGTTATATTGCAATATTCTATCGTTTGCTAAATTTTGTTTATTAAGATTATCATACAGCATACATAATTGTTGTTCAGTTAACATCTCATTTATTTATTTAATAATTTTGTTCAATACTTAACTTTAATTGGTTTAATCTTGCGAGAAAAATAAATTGTGACAGGTTGTGCTGGTGATGGCTGCTTGGACTTCCTGCTGCCGCCAAACAAATATAAATATAGGCCTATGGTAAAGTAGTAGACCAACTCGAAAGCGCTTAGAAGTGAGGCACCCAGAAATAGACCAGCGATGCCACCAAAGCTAGCTGCAATGGTTCTGCACATATTTAAGTATATTATGTTCATTTTGAATAGTGGATAATACCCACCGAGCAGTTCCACAAAAGTGAAGCGCATTTGTGTTTGATATTTGATGAACCAAGGCGATTGAAAGAACACATCCAGACGCATGCTGTACGCATCGGGGCTCATTTCGTGTGAGCTTTACGGGTTAATTCTTATGAGACGTTGAAGATTAGGATTAAGATTAATATGCTCACTCTAATGCACTGCTGCTGAAGATGGTGTCGTAAACCAGCTGTGAACAGCTGTTCAGGCAGTCACAGATCATGTACTCCTTGAACACACTATCCACGTACTCCTGCTCCAGAGGAAGGCGCTCCACGCCAAATGTCACTAGGAAGTGTGCAGTTTTAATTATAGTTTAACCTATGCTGCTATGTACTTACATCTATGGTCGTATAAGCATCGAAAATCAGATGGCTTGCAGTCTACAAAATGATCTACATTGCGATAAAATAGTTATCCAAATCAATTAAGGCCAGACTCAGGCTTGTACTCACCATCTTTGCTGCGGGAAAGAACATATCCGCAGAGCAATTGCACAATTTAATCGAATACTCCTGGTGGCATTTGGTGCGACAATTGCCTCGCCAATAGGTGAAGCCCGGCAAGTTCTTGTAGTACGGATTGTGGATCTCATCGGGAAAGAGGCAGCCCCTTTGCTTTGCATCCAGAGTTCGGGTTCCTGCCTCAGAATTCGTGTAACGAGGCGTCAGGCTAACTGTATTGAACGAGTTGGTGGCCAACTCTCGGGCTGAATCGCTCCACTGTTGTGGTTGCTTGATGATCATGAAGGAGCCGCTAAGGCCGGGATAAACTAGCGATTTGTTTAAGCGCAGAAATACATCCAGTCCAGTACCTGGCCCGGCTTTTGCAGTGCGGAGCGGATAGTATTTGTCGACCTTCTGTAAATGTATGAATACACTCAGAAAAAAGTTTCTTTAAAAAAAATATACTCATTAATACTCACCGCACGCTGTTGCATCTGTACACTGACCGCCGAATTGAAGATCCAACATATGCCCAATTCAGTGATCTGCAACTCGAATATCTCGCAACAGTTTCGCTGCTTGCCCCTCCATTTGCATTCCACGAAGATATCAGTGCAATCATGATGCGCATAGCGCAACACACTCGACACATCCAAGCCATCCAGTAGGTGAACACTCGCTGCGAGAGTTTGGTTGTCAAAAATCTTTTGCAGATTACTCATATCTTCAAAGATTAAAGTTGAAACAGCTGTAAAGAATTGTATAAAGACGTCTTTTTGCTCCTGGGTGGCATTGGCGCCCAAAAATTGCTGGGGCACTTCCTGTTGCATTTTCAGCCAATTGATGCGACTGCGTGGACAAATGCCCACACTTGGGAATGAGATTCGGAATACGGGCTGCATGCTGTTTTCAATGGTTGTTTGAACACGGCCCGAATAGTAAAGTGCACTGAGATCAATATACACAATAGTTGCGCAAATGAAGGTGCCCACCAGAATCAACAGCCAAATGAACCTGAAGTGTCATAGACTAGTTAAATATGCATTTATACACGTCTTTTTTATTGAGTTAGCTGTAATTATTCGATAATCGAACGCACGCTTTAAGTTATAAAATAAAATCCAAATAGGTTAAGAACTATTTTATTTTGTAACTCGGATTAGCTTGGACAAAGATATGGCAGTGTAGAATTTGAATCCAAGTGCATTTTTTTCGGGAATTAATTTGTTCATATCTCCCAATATAATATCATTTGTTTTTGGGATACTTTTTACTTGACTCTGACATTTTTTTTATCGTAAATTGTCTGTTATACTTTTAATTTGATTAATTTACAAATATTATTGGTTTTATAAATGAGCTTACCGTTCAAAGTGACGCAATTTAGAGTCCGTCAAATACCGAATGCCGTGCAGTGACGAAGTATCGCAGTATCCCTTGACATAAGTTAGTATCGGTCCCGAAACTCTGCAGCAGCGAGGCGACTTGAAGCAGCGAGTCTCAGTTTCATCGATGTAATTCCCATAAAGCGGAGGACGTGCTCTTGGGCGAGCCAGCTCCTGTGGGTAGTACATTTTGAAGCGAGAGCTGCTGAACGAATGGAGCATTTTGTAGCATTCAAGTTGAACTTGCAGGCCCCCACAATGTCCCATCATGAACATTGGACTCAATCAAAAAGCAATTATTCTTGGCGGCCAGAATGGGCTGGGGCTGTTAAATCACGCACACAATTAACACTTGAATGCTGTCCGGGGAGACGACGGACGGAGGGACGGACAGCTACAAGTGGACAAGGACGCGAGAGATGTTTACCCAACATTTCTGGTGGAAGAGGTGGGCTCCTTCACTGGCGCTGTCCAGTGGCAGCATAATCTCCTGTTTGCTCGACTGTTTGCACGTTCATTAAGCAATCGTCCTTCTGCCCCCAGACTGAGTTGAGTGGTTGGAGAATTTCAAGTTGTGTGCGCTCCAATGAGGACCTAGAAGGAAGGAGCTGTTGTGCGACAGATTTTTTCCCCGACTTGCACTTGGTCAACTTGGTCGGCTGAGTGCTTTGTGTAAGCAAGTAAAAATATTTTCGATTTATCATTGCGCGTTTTCGTCTTGACGATTGAGTTGTTCCTTAGTTGCCTTTGGCAGTATGATTTATTTGCTCTGCTCACATTCCTTTCGAATACTTTTTGACTGTGCCCAGAAATGCTATAAATTTGGGCAAAGAAACTGCAAAAAAACACTCTGCTGTGATTCGTCTGCGTTCAAGCCAATTGATATTATCAATAACCGAGAGACTAAAATCTGTAATGGACTACATGGCATGTGTGAGTGTATATATATATATATATATATATATATACACATGTATGCCTCACACTAAGCCTGCTTATATTGGCTTAACGTTCAGACAAGGGCTGAGGACTGTTAGTTATTAAGCTTAAGCTTACAACTCAGTGTCAAGCGGCCAGAGTCTAAAATCAACTGTAATTTGGGGAATTTTGCAACGCTTTTGAGTAATTTGATTTTTGGCCAAAATAAGTAAGTGAAAACTGGGTTGCAACTCTTCGGCTTACAATATTTAGACCTTGGATTATGTTTTATTTTGAAGTTTTTCAATTTTAGTGCTTATACTGAGTAGCTGCACACCCAAAGATCTTAATCCCGTTTTTACATAATAGTTTTATTGAGTCTAAAAAATAGCACATGGCTTTTTAAAGTCGCAGCCAAGTTGGCAATAAGCCCAGCTGCGATTTGAAGATTAGAAAAGTATAAAATTCGAAATAAATTATGTGATGACGAGCATAAATTTAATTTCCTGGCGCAATGACAATGTGACATAAACAACATTACTTACACACAAACATACATATATATGGCTAAGAAGTCTTATAGCACCGTTGGTTAATATCCTCCGATTGCTGCGGTAGGATCAAAAACTTTCCCTTTAACCACATGAGTGTGTGCAACAATTTGGCCCTGACTGAGAACGAACAGTGTCGACTTCATCTTTGTCGGGGGTTCAAGTTCATTTGGCCCATTAAGCGAAGACAGCGCCACAGTCATGTAAACGTTGTGGTTAGACATGCAAAGCCAGCTCCAGCTTCCACCTAACCCAAGTCACGATATCCCCCCGACCCCAAGCCGAATCCCCGACCCAAAACCCCTTTCCACAATCAGCCATTCAGTCGTTTGTCGTGCGTCCGCTCAAAATTCAATCTCACTTTTATGAGGCAAGAGAAACGTGACAAGAAGACGCTGACAGGGCAAACGATGAGCTTCTGCATATTGGCCAACCAACAGGCGAGCAGAGAGTGCCAAGTGCGGCGCTTAAGCCATTTAAATATGCAAATTTGGCTTAAAAGGAACTTTAACTCCTTCGTGGTGCTCGTCAGTGTCAAACTTTTGCACGCTAATTTGCATGTTTAGCACCGCGGCATTGTCTATATTTGCCCCCATGCCACCCATCTAACTGCGATATAATTGTGTTTATCTTTTGATGACTGAATCCCCGCCGAGTTTCATAAATACTCGTTGCTGTGTTCTTGTCAAAATCATAAACAAGCCACGAAATGCGTGTTAATTATTTAATAATATTAAAGGATTACCAGCCACAAAGCCAAGAGCTTATGATTGATCATTGTCGCTGTCAAATGCTGGCTGAAATATATATACATACGTATATATATATATACCCGTACTTAGGACTGTTTGAGTTGGCTCTTAGCAAAGCTTTACACATTTAACTGATGAGCTGCAAAGAGGCCAAGGCTGCACTTGGCACATTCTCGATGCTACATGCTGCATGCTACATGCTAAAGTTTTGTTAAAGTCGACGCCATTTTGTGTTTATGTCTGCTTCCGCTTGCATTGATTTCAGCTGTGCTCCGACTGCTTGCAAATAATTTGAATAATTTCGTGAAGAAATGCAAAATTTACATATAAAATGCGAGATTTTTTTGCCGTTTGGAGCCCAGATGCCAGTTGTAACATCATCAAGATGTGGGCGAAGACCGGAGACAGGACACGCAAGCGACAGGCACACTTTTACAAATTTGCAGTGACAGAGATGCAAGGACTCAAATAAGTGTGTGCATGTGTGGGTATGCGTGTGTGTGGGTGTGTGTGGGTGCATGAAAGAAAGCAGTTTCTGGCGCAGAAGGCGATGCTTTTAGCATGTGTTTTGCAAATGCAAATTTTTGTACGCAATCGAGGAATAAACACATATATATAATATATATATATATATATATATGTATGTGTGCGCGTGTGTGCTCTATCAAATTTTCGGCTTTTGTCCCGGCTGTTTTTTGAGCGCGCTTGTATGCGTGAAAATCTCAATTTGAATTATGAACTTGGCAAAATTAGAAAACTTTTTTATAATTGAAGTTATGCATTTTAAATCCATTTCATTTGGGTCTCACACAGCTTTTCTGTTTTCAGTTTACCCAGTTCTGATTTTATATATTTATTTTTCAGTCTGCTGCAGATGCCTTTCATCAATTTGAACTCTGCTCAGTGCTAAGGCAGGTTCAAAGCTCAAATGCATTCATTTATTCGGCTTGTGAGGAAATTTGGCTTTTCTTTACGCATTTATTTTTCTTTGGAAACACAAAATATGTAAGTTGCGTTTTTGTTTCAAGCAGCATGGAGCGATGCGCTCAATAACACTACGTCTATATCTTTACAGTACTATGTAATTTGCAGTTGTATTTATCTACATCACTAAGAATATAGCGTGACACTTAATTTAATCAATGCAAAATTGAATGTGCTTCTATTTTGAATCAGCCACGACATAGAACAAACTTTATTACTGAACATATTATTACTGTCCAACTGTCTCTCATCACAGATCCGCCATCTTCAACAACAGCCACCCAATGCTATTCCTTTTAGAACCCAATCACCACAATCTTAACCTTAATATTAGAATTCCTTAGAAAAATTAAAAAACAAATTAATTGGCTGAGCTGGCGAACAATGTACTTATAATTTTGAAATAATAATAACTAATAATAATTGAAATATACTTTTTGCTGGCTCCAGTTCAAGTTTTTCCTATGTTGTTTTTACTTAAATTATTATGAATCCCTTCGTTATATTTTTTTAACTATAAAAAAGGTAATCAAACAATAAAAACATCATATTCGGTTACGTTGATTAAATTTAATTATAAGAAACACTTTGATATTAATTGAAATCTTATTATTTCTGTATATTTACATAATAAGTTCCCTAAGGCAACCCCTCAACACGTTTAAATATTATAATAACTTCATAAAGCAAACTAAGTGAAATATGAAATAATATCAACTCACATTGTCTTCAGCTGCTGTCGCTGAAATTATAAATCTATGTTTTACACATTTGATAAAATATACTTCCAAAACTTATTGAAAGTGACATTCAGAAAAATATCTAAATAAAACAAAACATTTTCAATAATATCTGGTTTTTGCAAAAATGGAAGCTCGGCGCCTTGAACAACAGCGTCGATACTCGGCCAAAAGCAATGCCGTGCAAGCGTTGCCATCGACGCAAGACGAGAAGTTCAATTTACGCCTGATCGACCTATATAGGAAGAACCCGTGCTTGTGGAATCAATCACTCAAGGATTCTGAGGATGTGGAGCTGAAGCGTAAGGCCTGGCAGGATATTGCAGATGAAATGGGAGCCCATCTGAAGCCATACTTCGTGCGCCATCGTGTACTCGAAATGCAATACCAACTCAATATTTATAATCTCAAAATGATTGAGTACAAAATGTATCCCGGTGTCGGCAGGCAGCCTGAAAAACTCTACTACTTTGATGCATTTGCATCGATTGTGGATGCAAGCCAGAGACACGAGCCAGATCAGAGCGGACGGACAGAAGATGCCAAAGATTTAGTCGCGAAGAAAGGCAATCGTAGCATTGCAGAAATTTTCAAGCAGCGAATTCAGCAACCAAATAATATGAATATTATGAGTAACATGATGCAGCGTCTAGTTCTCAGCGATAACGAGAAACCCAAAGGGTCACCTCGTGGCCACTTGGAAAGCGGATTGTTGCTGAAGGCGCAGCAGCCTGAACAGGTGATGGGTGCAGCCATCAAATCAGAAATCAAATCCAAATCAGACATTGACAACATGATAATAGAGCGTATACAGGGCATAGAATTGCCGGTTGACAGAATGGACAGCAGCAAGTTGGATGGTCAAGAAGCGCTCATGTACATTCCCAGTGTGGTCAGGAAGCGATTACGACAGAATTTTATGAGCGGCACGCGTCGCGAATTGGAGGGGCAGAGGCATTCTCAACCAATAGCAGCACCAAAAAAACACCCTACACCATTATCATCCATGAAGCCTGCTCTGCCAGGCGATTCCGTGTCCAAGACCAGACTGACCCATAAAGTCGGTCTGCCTAAGCCGACTAAATCGGACGGATCGGAGAGCAAATCAGAAGATGAGGACGTTCATCGCCTGCAATGGAGGGTACGCCAGCAGCGAGGCAGTCGTCGTCAATCCGGCAACGCCCACAACTACAATCTCCAGCCGCCTCCGTTGTTGCAGGGCAATTCTGTGACTTTCAACAACATGGACCAATCCGAAATATAAAAATATAAATAAGAGAACTGGGTGGAAACAGGAACGATGCTATGATTTTTCATTAGGATATGTTAATCATATGATTCACAAAATTAGTATTTAAAAAGAAGCTGAATTGCAATCAAAATTAGAAATTGCGTAAGAACCGTGATTTGTTAAATATGTATTAAGTAGGCTGCTTTAAAGAACAAACTGCATACTCCATAAGAAGTAATACTTCAACAAATTGCTCTCAATGGCATATTAATTTGGGGCCCTTTACACTTTCGCCAAAACATGACAATAATAATGAAACTGGAATTAGCATGTGCAAAATGCAATAAACGCTGAACGAAGCACGAACAACAAGCCGTCAACTGCTAAGCTACACACGTCAACACACTTCAGTCCCAAGGGTAGCTGGTTTCCTCCAAGAAGTCTAATAAGTTCTGTCTCAGAAGCATTCCTTCGAAGGTTTGCTGGCTTTTTAATTTAAGTTAGTTCGAATTTTGGATACTACTTGAATAAGCTGATTATAACAGATGCGGTTTCATAACTTCCGGAATAGTCAACAGAGATTTGTTTACTTTATTCTAGAACACGCTATTAGCTTACCTGATATTTACCGTGAACAAATATTTGTTTATAAAAAAGAATTGCAGCTCTCAGTGGTATCTCGAATGGGTGTGTGCGTGTGTGTGGAAGTGTGCCAGCTTGCATGTAAGTGTGTGTGTACGTGTGCATGTGTGAAAGGCATTTTTGCAATTTACGCACCTGAGTATTTCATTTGGAAGTTTGTCTAACAACTTTTTAAATACCTTTCAGCGAGCTTTGTCATGTCACATACTTTGCAGCACAAAGTTTCGTGTCGTTAAATTATTAAACTGCAATTTAATATTATAAAAGCACTTCACTTGTTATTTATGAAACTTCGTAGTTTAAGTTTATTTCAATACGTGTGCAGTGCAAAGCAAAAAATAATCTTTTTAAATTTAAATTTGTTTTATTTTTTAGATGTGTGCTCGATTTATAGATGCAGTATACACATATGCATGTGATCGTTAGGTTGTATATATACATATATATAGTATATTGCCACCTGTTACGTTAATTGAGTCTGTAGAAATTTCTCGTTGGGACTGATGGCCTTAAGGCCACAATTGCTCACATGATTCTAATATAAAAAAAAATAATACAAATAATGAATAAATAAAATAATAAAAGCTAGAATTATTTTATTATCTTCCTGGTGAATAGCTTGGACCTAATCAATTGTCTAAATATGATAAAATAATGGACTGGATTTACTACAACAAATACAGAAATACTGATAATTCGTTTGCAGACGAATTCGTCTTAGTATGAGGCTTTAATTATTTAACTGCTTTATAGAAACTTCCTATATGCAGACATTGGCTAATATTTTAGACAGATAATAATATCATATGTAATGAAATATTAACATTTAATAGGAATTCAAAGTTAGCTCAACAATTCAATTACAAATGGACGCATATACAAATCTGGTCTGGGCGCACTTCTGTGCTGAAGCGCTACTGGTTATAACTGTGCGACACAGTGCCTGCAGCCAGCGTATAACAGTTTAGCGCCTGCGCGCTGCCAATAAGAATTTTGGCGCCAATTCGTCAGCTGTGCGTTTTGCCGCCGCTGCCGAGCGCAGCGCACAAAAGTATGCTTTTACTAGTGAGGAACACTGAGAGGAGGTCGCTGCAATAAATTTAGGCCTTCGAGAGGGGGTATAGGAGTGTGAGTGTGTGAGTGTGAGTGTGTGCTGTGAAAATACGAACTGTGCGATGGTAGCTTCTTGCAGGCTTCAGCTGCCATCATCGTCCTCGTGTCTGTTTCGCATTTCGTAGTTTGAGGATGTTCTTGAATGCCAGCAAATGCTTTGGGCTCGTCATTCAGTGGCAAGCACGAAGCCGAACACTGTCGTTGTTGTCGTTGCGCTCGCTGCTGCTGTCGGCACCGTTAGTCATTGTCGTGGCAAGTCCTGTCGCCGCCGCTTTTCCCAAGCTTTGCGTTGTTTTCGAAGCTATTCATTCGCGTTAGTTACATCAGTGACGTACGTTCAGAACGCGTCGGTTCTTCGTTGGCAATTGCCAAAAATATTTGTGAATGAATTCGCATCACAACCGAGTGAAACTTGACCATTAAAACGAATCGGACTGCTGTGCAATAAATACTAATTGGAGTCAAGTGTCAATTATTTAAAAAAATATGAAATAATAAAATAAATACAATTTGGAAAATTCTATTTTAAAAATGTTGAAACAATTTTTTTATAACGAAACATTTGAAAACAATGTACAGAATAATAACTTAACAAAATTATCAACATCTTAAAGTAAAAGTAAATAAATAAATCTAAATTTTGTACTTCAATATTTTTTCTATTCGATGGTACCTTAATGTTTTTTTTTCCTTTTTACCTTCAATTCTCAATAAGCGAAGACGTTTTGAGCCACAGTCCATACACCCATTTTTTAATATTCATAATCAATACCACAGTTATAAAAAAAGGCCAAATAAAAATAAAAGCGTTTAATTGTCTTATGCTATAAATGATTCATTTTTGTTTCGTCTGCATGTGTGAAAAGCTATATAATTTTCTAATTCAACGGAATGAATAAATATTGGGCTTACGATTGTAAAAAACGTGACAAATTGAAGTGTGTAATTAAATAATCAATTAACAAGGATTTCCTATAAATAAATAAAAAACAAAAAAAAAGAGGACAGGCCAAGGACACTTAACTTAATGATGGCCCAGTGTGGTTGCTATCCAGTTGGCTTTTCGTGAATGAGTCTGCTTTGTTAAGTGATTAATTATGCTAATATATTTACCAAGTGAAATTCAATTTCAACCGCAACGTGAGTAACAAGCACCATACGAGCCCAGGAGGATACCAAGCAATAACAAGAAAAAATTTCCAAAAATACCAAACAAAAATAAAATACAACTACAACAATAACAGCAGCACGCAGGGAACGGGAAATTGCATTCCTGCTGCTGTTGCTGGTGTTGCAGCTGGGACCCTAAAGAGGAAGGAGCCTTATTCTGCGAAGGGTATGTTTTAAAGTTATGAAGATGAATATGGGCTGTAGCTCTTAAATAGTTGAGTACAGTTTCCATTTATGGGAAATTTAATTATTGTGCACCTGTGTCACTTATTCAAATTAAGCTATAGTTGTTAGCAAAAGGAATAAAAACAACAACAAAAATATTGAAGGTACTTGAGAACATTTTGACAAGTTGCCTTTTATTTAGGGTTTTTGTTTTTTCTAAGCAAATTAGTTGCCCTTTTGTATGGGCCAAGTAAACAAACACACAAGGGCACACTGGAACCGAGTACCTTTTTTTCCGGCCTTTCTAAGCCCTGAGCGTTATTTTTTAGTTTTGCCATTTTAAATGTAAAATGCAAAACGGACAGACGAGACGGCAAGTCGACGACAACGACAAGTATAACATTTAGGTTAATCATACGCCATATACAACGGCACTGGCTTCCTTGCTGACTTTTTAGCATAAATTAGTAAGTTTTCTCTCTTGGTGTCAGTCGAAACGCCGCCGAAGTAAACGTTGCGGCCCTGAGCTCACTTTCTGACATTGACAGAAATAAAACTCTTTAATAGGGAAAAACAAGCGAATAATCGTGACTCAAAACAAGTAAAGTGGAGGGGGGAGGCTTAGATTGTTCGCGAGCTGTCAGGTGAAGTGCTGCTAGTTGTCAGCGGCAGCATCCGCCGCTGCCACGCTTCCTTATTATTTAAATCAATTTTAATTTAATCATTTTATCGTTCTAATAAATCATGCACCAGGCGCCTGCCAGCCACAAAGCACCATCGCCTCGGACAGCAGTTCTTAGACTGCCTTGGTTGTTGTTAACAATATGCGAGCATATAGGGAGGAACTGAGCTGTAGACAAAACAAAATTTAAATAGAAAATTAAAGCGGTGGCGACAGTGACAGCGATGTTGTTGAAGATGAAGATGACGATGACTATGCCGATGACGATGACGATGCCGGAAACAAAAGAAAAAAAGTTTCTTCATTAAAAATTTTAATGACTTTCTCTCTATTTGCGCAAGGTAATGAAAGTCAACAGCGTAACTATGTTTATGCGCAATTTCAGTACACCTAGCTCATATTTACTTTTGATGCAAATGCATAATTTTTACGAGTTTTGCGCAAAATTATTTTCGTTTGAGTCTCGTGTTTGTTGAAATTACTGCAGGTAAATGGACACTTCACGTGCGGGAACATCTAGTGAATAGAATTGTAACTTGGGATTATTTTCTTAAATTTAGAAATCTTGTGGCTTAGTATTAGCTGCTTATCTCTAAACAATTCAATAATTCATGTCATAAGAATTCAAATTATTCTTAAGCTATAATATTTAAATTATATAATCAGTTTTCTACTGAAAAACAATAAAAATGACAAAATCCATTTTAGGTTCGACTCAGAGACTCTTTCATTACACAAATTTGTCACCCTCCTCATGCAATTATAAATATTTTATATTTTAAAACTTATTATACGAAAGCTTACATCGTATTTGGATGAAAAATAAACATAAATGAGTATATTTTAAAATGGTAAGGAATGAATAATAAATCTACAGCTCAGGCACAAATTCAAATTATTATTTTATTCATGTTCGACTCACATCCCTTTAAGTATTTATAATCACTCTCTTTTCAATGGTATTGATGACAAATTTTTTTTTACATTGTAAATGATCGCTATTGAAAATAGATAGATATTAAGAAACAAAACAAATATTATGATAACTTTAACAATAATTTTTACATAAGAATGAAAGGTTTAAATTGTTTTGTTCTGCATTTTCATTCGATTTGTATTAATTGTATATGAGCGTTATTGAATTCAGGTAGCCATTATAAAAGCGGAACAATTATTATAATAGCTTTAACATTAATTCTGTTATCTGTTAAAATACTGTTTGTAAACAGGAAAGTTACACTATTAAAATTGCTTTGTATGTTTTTAATATAATTTTAATATTTATTGCTATTTTAATTTGGGCTTCTAAAAATTGAAAATTGAATTACTCATTATATGAGAATTTAAGATAAGATTAAGCTTATAATTATGTAACGAAATTCCAGAACCAAAAGCGCTTATATATATGGATGGCTTATGCAGCCTTATATCTCTTTGGCGTATATTGATTTTGTAATAATGCTAAGCCAGACGCAGGCACTAAGCTTCGTATACCTTGGTACCCAATTAAATCAACTAAGCTGGTAGTTATATTGTCCCACAGCACATGCCCTAACGCAATTTACAACTGCTTATCTGCCTATTTTCTTATTCTTGTGCGTATTCCAAATTACTGCAATAGTTTAACAATTAAATGCCACGCACAATTAACGCGTAATAATATGCCAGGCTGGGGTATTGTCTTTCAGCGGGTGTGTGTGTGTGTGTGTGTGTGTATTCGAGTGTGTTTTACGACCTAGCTATTGGAACGCCCACTCTTGTTGCGCCTCTAAATAATGTATGTACATAGACACACACACACATATGTGCGTATACATTACGCTGAATGACAACGCAACCAAAGCTGAGAGCTTCTAAACTATTTATTTGCATATAAATATTTCAATGCTGGGGCAAAGGCAAAAGCCTTAGCTCAGCCACACACACAGGCACTTGCTATTGGAATAACTTGTGACTGCTGTTGGAGTGTGACAGGCACAGAGAGAGAGAGAGAGAGAGACAGATATAGAGAGTGGGAGAGAGAGAGGTATAGAGAAAATAGTAAGTGAGTGGTAAATGTAAGGTGGCTTCGCCTAGTTGAACTGGCAACTGCCGTGCGTTCTGTGGAGGTCTCTGAACACAGCCGCATGACTGTAATTGAAATAGTTTGCCAACGTACAATGTGGCCCATGTGGTGTGTGTGTACAAATGAGGTGAGTGTGGTGTGTGTGTGTGTGGGATGAACATGATTTCAATAAAACAAAAGGATATCCATTTGTCACAAATGTAATTGCTTACGCACAGGCCTGCCGAGGTCGATGCCCAAAAATAATGAGACGGTTTACGTTTACACGCAAACACAGAAACACACACACCCACACACACACATATGCAAAAACACACACACCCACACACATATAGTACTCACTTTCGCCGCATTGCTTTGTTGTTTAAATGGCAAATGTGATTTCAATTTAGTGTAGTGTACACTTTTAACAGTAGGCGTCGCACAAGAACAATGAAAACCAAACATCAAGTACGCATTTCCGCTTACTCTACACACACACACACACACACATGCACACACAATCGGATATGTATATGTATGCTATATTTGCTGCTTTTGTTTTCCTTTTAAAAAAATTCAAAAAAAAATCTCATAGCTTGACTAACAAGCGTTGCAATTGAAAACATTTTGTGATACGAAGAGAGAGTGTGGCAGTGAGGGGCTGAGGGCGTGTGCAGGAAAGAATATGGCACCACCCCAAAAAATTTAACACTAAACTGTGCGACTGGTGATAGTCAAAAATCGGGGGCAGCATCAGGCAGCAGGATACATTTAAGTACCAACATGATGTACATAACGTTTTACGACTGGTTCGCTCATAAAGCAACGAAAGTGCAATTACCACCACAACAATAACAATGACAACAACAACAACAACAACAATATAACCAACAACAACATATACAACTACTAACATTGGGGTAAAGTGCAACATTGTTTCAGTATGTTGCGTGTGTGTGTTGCAGGAAGGCACTTAAAATGTTACACCCATTACCGGCATAGCAAAGTTAACTTGCCCCAAAGTTGATGCCGCACATTGTTTTCAATTTTAAATGTTATAATATAATATGCAAAATGTCAGCAAACTAGTTAACGCCTACTACAATTTTGTGCGTATTAAATTGAGTAATTTAAACGTGTCTTTAGCTGGCTCCAGATCAGGTTAATATAAATTATAAAAAGAGATCACCAAACACAAAATAAATTAAGTAATCTAAAAGGCAAGAAACCACAACCTCATCTCAGGATTCAGTCCTCCTTTTTAATTTTTGATATACTCAAAACTGACTATTGATTGAAAGATATTGTTCTAACTGCCGTTGATGGCAACAAATTAAACTTCAAGCAACCTAAAATTTGTAAGATGCTTTAGATGAATACTATCCTTTCAAAATAATCCGAGTAAATTAAGTAAAGTGTTCCTGCTGTCGACCATCTCCTTGAAAATTAGTACGCAAGGTTGACTATGCTACAAAAAGCTAGAAAAGGGCAATCGTCCTGAACTGATGTTAGATGCGTGTGTGTTCATTAGTGTTTTGTCAAAGGTCAGCGGCTACATCGCGACACGTCTCATTGGTCGTCATTGCCGTCTCGATGGCGGCACAGTTGCAACACAAATGAAAATTCCAATGAACTGTCCGTCGAGGCGCCGGTGTAGCATTAGCGTCCTTGGCACAGTGCCAGCCACCAAATTGTGTCCAAGTTGGTCATAATTTGGGGTACGACAGCGAACTTGAAATTGCTGCCAGCAGCAACTGTACATGTTACTGCAAGCCAAGTGCTCCACACCGAAAATCAGAAATGTACCAAACATATTCCTAATTCAAGCTGGAAGAGGCACTTTGTGAATTGCCTAGCCAGGCCACCTAGGCTGCAGCAACGTTCTGTTAATAACTTATGACAGGTTGGCAGGCAGGCATACCAACAACAAGGCACCTTGACACAGTCAGCTGTGGTCGCTGCTGTCGGTTGGAAATGATTAATGTAGAGGTTTTGTAATAGGCAATTTGCCAAAAAAAAGGGCTTAAGCCAGAGAAAGGTGTACATTGTGTATGCTGACGGCTAAAGCCAATTGATAACTTACATGAAACACAACAGCTGATAAAGATCTTAAATCGAATCTGTCAAGTCATTTTGCAGAAAAAGAGTTGCTTGCCACATTAACGCAGTCTAGCTTTCAAGTTAATTGCAAGAACGTATGAATTATTCATAGGAAATGTATTTCAACAAAGTTTTGAGCTTATACTAACTGCTAAGCTATCCCCAGGGCTCATTTGAAATGTTGTTGCCAATTATCAGCCGTGAAGCCTGCCTGAGTCCAGACACGTTTCAATATTTTGTCACTAAATCCCAGCACGTGCCAGCTTTTAACAATTTGCCTGGCTTATGCTGCCCTGTTGCGAAGCCAATAAATAATTTGGAAACTTTTGCATTTCCAGGAATTTACAGTTCAATTGTGTTAATTGACTTCATGTCTGGAGCCAGACAAAAAAAAAAACGAAAACAGAAACTGGCCCAACAGCCATAAAGTTTGTGACGCCAAGAAATTTAGACAAATATCAAAAAAATTAAAATAAAATCAAAATTTACATGTAATAATCAAAGTGACGGCTCTGCAAATCCAATCCAGCTCAATCCACGGCGAGGCTAAAAGTTTTAAACTCTACTTGAGGGCTTGGCTGAAGTGTGAACAGCGAAAATATTTAATGAAAATCATAATAAATTTGAATATTTACGAATATTGGCTTGCGCTACGAAATACAGACACAGAGACACACACACTCACTTACAGCTTTTACAGTAGCTGCAAAAAGTTTTTGAATTGAAAAATTGAAAATAATGAATGAGACGCACACACCCACAGCTGTTAGGCGCAAATCGCTCAAAATTGGTGTTGCAAATACAATTTTTGCAACGAACAACGAACTGTGAAGCTAAGCCCCTTTCCACCCCCTGCCAGCTCTTTAATTCCCAACGCCCATCCACCACCGCCAGGCATTCGCTGCGGGCAACGAAACGACAGCTCTGAATGACAATCCACAAACAGAGGCTGTAGGATGAGTAAACAACTCAAGCCGCTTGCTTGTGGCTTACAATGCGTGCTTGCTGGTGGTGTTGTTGTCATGTTATAATGTTGTTGCTGGTGTCTGCCTCTTCGTATGGGTGTATGTGAACAGAGAAAAAGTAAAAAATCAGAGAACAGTGCGGCAAACATCTTCAACCAGTTTTTTGCCTTCGTCTTAAGAACATAATTTGCTCAATAGAATATTTTAAATTACTATTAGTGGCAAAAATGTCTTAGAAATATAATGAAAACCATTGAAATCCTTGTGTTAACGATCAGACTAAGTGACCATATGGAGCACAAATTTAAGTTTAAACAGTTCTCAGTCTATCTGTGTGAAAAAATGAGCATAAAACAGTAAACGGCAAAACTCTTAAGCCAAGAATATATTCATAGATTGCATCAATCTCAATTTAACCCTTTCAGCTAACCATGAAATAATTGGGTTGTCTTAAATAGTATTTTAGATTCCAAACAATACAAATAATTAAAAAAAAGTCAGAGTTCTTGAATAAAATTTCACACTTTCATTTTGAGCATATATTATTTTTCGCTGTGTAGAAGTGTGTGGCTTACGTATTTAGGTGGCGTCGCCAGCGGGGCGCATTGCAACCACGGCGCACAGGTATTTGAATTCATTACATTCTGTCCAGGATTTCAAAATTCACATTTCGCATTTGGCTGCCAGGGCGCCACGCTGCTTGGAAATACTGTTTTTTTACTGCAAATTATAGCAGCGAAATTAAAAGCATATTTTCATGATCGCAAATAGGCTCAGAAATTATTTTTTTGCTTGTTATGCCTTTCCATTTTTTGTGTTGTGTTTTTGGCCATCACTTTCATCCGTCTATTTATATTTCTAATTTTCACCTTTTTGGCAAGCTTATTTTTTCTTCCTTTCTTTTATGGCCTGCACTTGCTTTTGTGGGCCACATTTTAAAGGTCTGCGTTTGAAGCTGTTTTGAATAATGTGTTGTTTTGTGCGTTTTGTATTGCTGGAAATTTATTTTCACTTTTTTGACTGGCACACGCCGCAACAATTTAAAGCATTAATAAAGAGCGCCGAGTCGGCATTAATATAAGGCAACAAATAAAATTTGTTGCGAATCAACAAAATTGTTTGCCTTTCTTCAATTTTATTTGCCAGCACAAGCAAAATGAGCAACCAAATAACCAAGTGATGAACATTGTTTCCTGCTTCTGTGCCCGACCTTTTGCTGACTTGTCCCCTAGCATGTGAGAGTGTGTGTGCGTGTGCTGTCTTCCCTTGGCTAATTAAGCTGAAATGGAAATTTCCTATCACCTTTCGCCTGAGAGTTAAGCGATTCAACGCTTTTCCGCCGGGATATCTACAAGTGATGCGTACTAGCGTTTCTCGTTATATGAAAGTTTAGTTTGGCAAAATGACAGTCATAGCTGCAAGGGGTGCACTCTCGTGTCAGATTGCCTTTTAATGTTAATTTTGTGACTTAATTAGCCATAAAATTGTAAGCGAAAAAAAGAACAACAACTACAACTACTGTAGCAACGCGATAAATGAAACTTTAATTAAGTGCAGGCATCCAGGTATTGAGGTAGCCAAGTAGTCAAGCAGTCACGAGGCATGAAGCATGAAAATTAGTTGCATGTTGGCCCATTTCAACATGCTAATATGCAGTTGATTAGAATGTCACTCGAAAGCTTCCAAAAGCCCCAAGAGCACACACACGCACACACACAAATGCGGTCAGCTCCCACAAGTTAGTTACCCACTCTGTAGAGCTGTCACACATAGTCTAGATTTGAAATAAAAAAAAAATGCCATATATACGATAAACTTGAGCACAGAGATTCCGAACCAGAATGGCCGTCTCCCGTTTCCCCCCAAACTGCATTATTACTATATTATGTGGCAGAGACTTGCGTGTGCAGTAAAATGATGAAGCAAAGATTTTTAGCATGGCGTTTGTTGTGTAAATCATATTAGTCACGGGCCCACAATGGAACAGGGGCATATATGACACGCACACATGGCGGATGCGTAATTTCAACTAAATGTATTTCGACTGGGAAAATTGTTTTGGCATCGGCAAGTAAATCAAAATAGATATAGGCATATTACTAATAAAAATATATAAGTGGCCATTTTCTGATATCGTTAAAAGCCCGTCAGCGACGAATGGGCCAATCTTTGTCTTTCGACTCGACTTCTGCCGTTTGTCCGACGTTAATGGTCTCTTTGTAATCGCCTGGGGTACGTTTTGGCTGGTTTTCTTTCTTTTCTTGTCTCGGGTGCTGCTGTTGCTGGCTGGGACCTGTGTCAATATTGGTTCGCTGATGAATTTGCCTTCTATTCTCGGCGACGTGACTTTGTCAGCTACCATTATATCAAACTTATTTTCTCTGCTAGTTGAATTGTTTCGCAATGGAGTTATTGCGTTTCCACGTGCTAAGGCGGCAGCGGAAACAGTGCGGAAGCTTGGTCAATTTGTAATTTACTCATGCTCATACATGGCGCCTGGATATATTTTTTTCAATTTCCATTTTTGTAATAAATTTATATATAAAATACCCTGCACAAAAAATAATAGTGCAAGTGAGTATGATAATCTACCTATCATGATTTAGAGGCCATAAGAGTTTGATGTCTATAGTCGAGAATCGCAAAAATATTTTGAGCAATGGTATACATATTTATAATTGTTAGACAGTCTATTACTATTATTTCAAAGAAATCCGAGCCAGGAAAACTAAGAGAAACTGAGAGTTAGAGACGTACATAACAATTGCGTATAAATGGCTTTTCTTACTTAAGATTTACTTAGATATCAAATGTACTCGTCTACAAAGGGCAACTTTTAGCCCAACTCACTCGACTAGAGCCTTCTTGCTTGTTTTGTTATCATATTAGACTGACTGGCAGTCATTTTTGCTAAGCATGTGACTGGAATTTATTTGCTGGCAAAAATTGTTGATGCAAACTCAAAAATATTTTGCGAAATTGCTTAAGAAGCAGGAAGGGTAATCTAAGACGCAGCCAGCAAGCAAATGATACGAAACACTTTAATTTATTGCTGTTGACATTTATTAACGCTGCGCAAACTTGGTCATCAAGCCAAGGATTGGGGCCAAAGGACTAGTCGTTGGCACGCAGCTAATAAAACATATGCGAACTCATCAAAAAACAAAACTTTAAATATGTACGAACGTACGTACGTCCTCCGGGCATCAAATGAGATGCGTGCGTGCGTGCCTTAAATAAAAGCAAAGCAAAGCCAAGTAGAGTCGAGCAGAGAAAAGCGAAACGATATTACTATATTTAGAGAGTGAATCGAGCTGACAGCAGTGTGTGGTTCAGTGAAGCAGAAAGGAAATAGTGGGTGAGTCGTACAGGGGCACACATGAAAGCAGCTATTTGCTTTGTATACAACCTGTGAACAATAATAATAATTGGGTGCTCATCTTACGTATGTGACTAAGTTCTAGTTCATAATGCTACTACTATGAACTGCTAATGACTTTTATTTGAAAAGTAAAAATATAGAATTCATGTATTTGCAATTTTCTAGTGCAGCCTCGAAATATAACGTAGACTTATGATGTATTTAATAAGTTATAAGTATACGATATACTTATACTTCATATAGTTCATTCATAGAGTGACTACTATGTGTTGTCGTTTTAGAACTTTAATTTCAAAATTAAAGACTAAATATAAATTTTTTAAGACTTTTTTTTGCAGCTTTGAAGTATAACAAAGACCTACAACGTATTTATTTTAATTTAAGCACGCTCAGAGGTTTACCAGATATGTTAGTATTGAATTAAATCGAGAATACGTGAAATAAGACATTGTAAGATTTATAAATGAATGCAAACGGGACAAACTTCCTAGTAAGTCTACTAGGTATATAATTGATTTCGCCATTAATTAACTCATGTAGGAAATAACATTAAGTAGTATTCCACGGTTAACCAGTGATCTAAAATTAATAAGAGGAAGCCAGCTAGAGTACGATGGCAAACAAAGATTGGGAGTCCAGTTTAATCGATACAAGTTAAAGAGAAGTAATCAATGATCATACCTACTAAATTAAGTGTTTACAACTCTTAATGTTTCTAAGCCTGTTGTAACTTTATTCTTATACATATATGTACATATATAAAAGTGTCTTGGAATGATATCATGTGAAGTATATCCTTCTAATGAGTCATGCAGTCATAAGACGACTTCTAAGAACCTTTTTTGTTGATTATATAAATGGAGACGTTAATTTGCAAACAATACTTAACAGAAAAAACACATAAGCAAGAAATAACTATACTTTTCTATTGATAAATTATCAGATTTACTAAAGTAACTAGTGTCTACAACTTTTAAGGTTTAACTTTAATAATTCCTTTTTCTTGAAGCTATCTTGCATGTAGATTAATTAAAGAGTACTCATGCGATGGGAAGTCACTCCATCGTCGTATCTTATTATAACCTTAATTATAGCTTATAGACGTCACTGGGAAACAATACATAAAATATAACACTCAAATGAGGCACAACATTATTTTTCTATGGAGTTTATTAGAACTTATCAAACATAAAGTGTGGGTAATTGCCTGCATTCGCGTGTCATCTTATCATATTTCCCAAAAAAGAAATGACACAATCTGCTGTCCATTATGAATTCACCTGAATAAGTTGTATAAAAAGTGTGTTTGTTTATTCATTTGAGATGTGCCCACCCAGCATTCGAGAAGTATCCGTGCTGTACTGGAGGACATCCAGCATTTGGACAGGGCAGCTGTTCACTTCACACTTCACAGTTCACAGTTCGCACTGCACATTAACAACAGTATTTAATTATTAAACACGGCACTCGCTGGTCTCGTCTGTCACGGCGAGCGCGTGTTTGTATGGGAACAACATGTCGTATGAGCAATATGCCACTTAAACGACGCTCGATTGGACCACTGACAGGAGGCAGACGTTGATTGCGCTGAGTGCTGTTGTTGTTGCTGCTGTTATTGTTGCTGTTGTTGTTGCTGTTATTGTTGCTGTTGTTGTTGACGTTACTGTCCAATCATTATTCATTGCGTGACAAGCGCTCTAAATGTGTCCCCATGTGTGCCTGAGCCAGTGCTATCCTGTATCCTGTAGCGTTTGCTCGCTGGGGTTGTCAATAACTTTTAACACGCCAAAGGTATGTGGACAACAAATAATGACACGCAAGCTAAAAACATCAGCGGACAGTGAGAAAGTGCAAAGCCGGGCAGAATTCTAACAAATGAGATCATTCTAACAAATATACTCAAGTGAAGACTACCCTGTAATTCTTAATTAATTCTCACAATTGATATGTGGTTAAATGACGACGATCTCTTTTTAATCTGCTACTGTTTTATTTAAATTGATTCAGATTATCGTGGATTTTTAGACTCCCTCGGTTTCAAATACAGGGTGCGCTCTTTGAAAAATGCTGTATCCCTGCTGGCAACGGAATAAATCGCATCTGTATATGGCTAAAATTAATGCCTGCCATTATCACAAAATCCACTTTCGTAAAACCATCGGTTGTCCTGGTTGCTGCTGCTGCTGGTGTTGCTGCTGGCGTCCTTATTCGTCCTTGATTGCTGCAAGAATGCGAAGCGCTCTCGGCTTCCGCTTGTTGGGTTGGAGTTAGCCTCATTTAATTTGATTTTGGCTTGTATTGTTGATTTCTTCAACTGATTATTGTTGTTGTTGCCGTTTGTTTGTTTTGGCCGGATTCCTTGCGTGCCATGACACTGAAGGCGCAAAAGGTCCTGCCATTCGCTTTTTGGTGTAAATATTTGTGACATAATTAAGCAGCGCTCAGCATGATACCGCCAGGGACCCGGCATCGGTAACGGCAGCGCATTATCAAATCCGAAGAGAAAAAAAAAGAAAAGGACAAGTTGCAAAGGCGAATATAAACCAAATATCGGATTGTGTGGATAGCTCGACGCACGCGTGATTAAATTCCATTTGTAGACACATAGCTCAGCTAGTCGACTCAAAATACATATTTACCGACGTTTTAGTGCCTTACGGGAGAGTCTTTTGGCTTGGTGTTTGAGTGCTTGCCTCACATAAAGATTGCCAAGATTTGCCTTTGCCATGGCCCATGCCATTGCCAATTCCATTGCCTTCTAGAGCATTGTCGACATGGCTCAAAGGGCCATGCCTGACATTGGTGCGTTTACTTAAAAACGCTTGGGGAGCAATTTTCGAGATTTAAGGCAGCGATTTATCGTTGTACAACTCTAAGTGAGTAACGCTGATAGGCACTGATAACGCCTCTGCCTGCTTATATTGTTGTCACTGGTAATTTGCATGCCAAACTCACTCGGGAAAAGGTTGTTGTTCAATGTCATATACTTTTCGGCATACATATACTACCTGCTGCTCAACTACTCGCACTTATCTATGGGTGGTGATTCCAATTCAATGATAGTGCACAAAATTAATGGATGTACTCGCATCACCCAAAATTCGACAGCCTAAAGTGTCCTTATCACCCAATTTATGGGTTCGAAGCAGCTTAGGCATTTCATTTGACAATGTCTGGGGAAAATGTCCTTGGATCGTCATAAAAATAACGTTGCCTACCTTATTCAGACCCTTCCTGCATTTATTTTCAGAAAGTTGATGACGCCTTGTCAGCTGGAAGCCACTTTGCGTGTTGTTCAAATAACAGAAATAACATCAAAATATACTTCTTATAAATTGAAATGCTGTCCTACTAATGCGACAATTGAAATCGTTTCATGTAATTACAATTCACTGTGAAAATTCGACAAATGGTCAAGTATATAAGGGGAGCAGGATCAGGAAGACCATGTCTGACCCAAAAGGACGCTTGTTGATATTGAATCATTTGAATTGGATAAATATTTTTTCAGCTGACGTTAAATTTTCGGGTACCTAGATTGCCCTCATTTGCAATTGTTGTCGCATTGAAACCAGAACTGTAGCTACTGAATCAATTTCAATTGGAAATTTATGTCACCCAGAATTGATTGTGTTTGCATCGAACACACATTTTTGTTGAAATGTAATTGTAGTTTGAAACCAAATTTATCTGGGAAATTTCAATTCTTTTGTGAACTCAACTTATCTGTAATACATTATTGTTTCCCTTTTATTTAACTGCTTACATAATGGCACTTTCTTGTTATTTTCTTTTAGTAATAGCTCAAAGTGCTTGCATAAATTTGACGCCCATCGAATTCGTTTTTAAAAAAAGGAAGCCAACATTTTTATTTGTTTGGTAGAAATTGTTGTTGAGGGAATTCTCTTTTACTATTGTCACTGTATATTTTCGCTAAGCAGACTTGGAAAGGACCAAATTAGTGGTCACAGGATCACAGATTAATTACACAAGGATACCAGATTTTTATCCAAATTAAAATCTATGGCGCGCTGCCAAGAAGGAAGCCAGGTAATCTCAAATAATACCCAAAGGAGTTAAAATGAACTGTTGTCCGGCTTGCTCGTGTCACCAGAATAATCAGGATCCGAGTCTAACTTTAGGGAATACTACAGACTTTAATTAATAGCATTTAATACGGAAATTGTTAATATTATTGTTTTTCTTACTTATCAAATAGAAAAGAATACTTTGTGCTCAATTGAAATGACAATTACTTATCGTTGAAGGTACCTCTGGTTGATTTCATATAGCGAGGCATAGTGTGAACAAATGGTTCGCAATCAGTGCGTATAAATGGATGGCTGCCGGCATTTCGGCTAACTTTCGTTCGGCTATTCAATGACTTAACCATTTTCGGGCCTTTTGCAGTCGACTAAAAAAGTTGGGATACAAACGCTGAGCGGGAAAAGAGGTCGAAAGGGTTTAAGCACATGTACAAATTGCTATCGTGGCTGACGCCATTTGCATAGAAAAGACTGTAAAAGGGACGGACTTGGCATGTTGCCAAGTGGAGGTCAGCTTTAAGGCTGCTTCAATTAAATTGTTAAGCAGACTCACACACATAGACACACACCCATACTAGATGAATTTGCCTTTATACTAGTTTTTTTGGTTGTTGATCTTTTTTTATTCTGTTTACTTTGGTATTTCATGTGGCTGACTGTTTTGAGCTTGTGGGTATAGTTTTCCTACGGCTACTTCAAGAGTCAACACTTTTTGCCACACACACGCACACACACACACACACACACACACACATTTTGACTTACTGCACATCAACGGCCTCATCATGCTCAGCATAAGTGAAAAAAAAATGTTCACCATCTTTTTTGTTGCTGTGCTGCTTGAGAAATGCGCCAGGAAATTGTACTAAACAGCAGAAAAACCCACAAAGTTAGGACGAAAGACGTTGTGAAGAAGAAGGCAACCATAACGACACCGAGACCGGAGAGAAGGGACAGACAAGCTAACGACAGCAGGCAGGCAGGAAAATTTATGGCATGCAGACGACGCGAATCCGGCGGAAATGAGGAACAAAATTCTGGTGGGCTGGCTGCCTGGCTGTCTGACTGTCTGACTTAGAGGAAAGTGAAGCCAAAGCATGTGCATGCATTTGAGTTGCCAGTATCGCCTTATCACCGTGGCCTTAGACTGGCAGGTGATAATCACACGCAGACATGAAATGAATAGCTCGCAGGAGCAGCTGACGGCCAAAATGATGTGACTAAATAAAACTAACAAATCGCCGGGCCAGCCACAGGTCGTTTAGAATTCAAAACAGATTGCGTCTACTCAACTACGAGCCCATTTTACGAATTGACAGCCAAGTGAATATTCACTCAATTTCAATTATATTGTCAGCAGTTTCTATGACCGTTTTCTTAACAAATTTGACAGAAGGGGTTAAACTACTTTTATACACATTTGCTTGTCGGCAATGCTTATCAAATAATAATATCTCTAAAGTTATTATAATTTGATTTTATCCATCTCTTGAAATTGGAGCCTTGTATTTACTAAATTTGCCAAATCACTTAGTACAATAATTGCTAGAGTATTTTATGAAATGCTGAGTTGCCGCAATTGCAATCATTTCAGAAAAATAAATGTATATTCTCTTAATTGTGTAGTGCATATTTTGAACTTCACTTAACGGCCTGAATAAATAACTATTCGATTGAAAAGCAAAATGTTGTGATTCAATGCCATACAATAAATGTGCTACTATTTTTTACAGCTTTAAACTTCGTTTCATTAATAAAAGTTTGTGTAAAGGCTACAAATGAGTTCAATCAATAGAGCTCAGAGACCAACAGTTGGTTAAATGCTGTGCAATCATTGACTTCCGCTTTTGAGAACTGGGTGGCTACACCAAGTGGCTTATGTGCAACATCCTGTTCTTTTTAGCTCTTGAAATGTAATTGGATTTGTTTATTTGCTTGTCCCGCCCACGAAACGAGGGTTCGTTGTCTGAGCGCCACCGTGTCTGCATGTAAATGAATTGTACACCTGGAGGGTCTGGGGAGGGGCAGCTAAATGGCTAACGGAAGCACTCTGACAGACTACAGACTCCGGTCTGACGGTATCGTTTTTGAGGCCAGGCCAAAAAGAAAATAAACAAAGGCGAGCAACTCTCTAATTAATATGTTTGTTTAGCTACTGTGCTTTTAAAATTTGTACCCTGTTGTTACTCGCACCAAATCGGATGCGAGTCAACATTTTAATTGGATTTAACTTAATTCGAGGTGTACATAATTCATGGAAATCATCGGCTGCTGCTTAAGCGGAAATTTGAGAGAAAATCAACACAATTAGCGAGATTTATTTGGATAATCTTATTATCCTAGAGCAATTAGCGCACTATGACACTAAACAAACACAGATCATAATTATTATTTGAATGTTTTCAGATACTATTTAAACTTACTTAAACATTTATTTAAAATGGAATCAATATTTTAACTATTTTTTTCCCCCAATTTTGTTTTGCAGAAGTTAGAATGCGACTGAATAATTGGCTTGGCTGGCTCCGATGTTACGGAGTGGAACAGGAACAACAACAGGAACTGTGTATTGTCTCAGCTGCAGATATAACGTATTAGGCTGCTGCTGGCGCCACGGCCATGGCTGACTTCAATGATGAGCCACGCCAACTGGCAGCACCGGAAACGGATGCTGCAGCAGCAGCAGCAGCAGCGTCGGAATTGGTGGATCCCGTGCTGGCGCTGTTACGCGGCGAGGTGCTCAATCAGACGCGTGCTCCAGTCTTTTACAACAGCTACAACATCTCCGAGGATGTGTACTACTATTTCAATGGTTTTAATGCGGCGCCAACGAGCACGGAGCTGGCATTGAATCTGAATACGACAACAGGAATGCCCAGCAGCACCACCAGGGAGCCGGATCTGTCAGAGTTTTTGGAGGCGCTACCCAACGACCGGGTCGGCCTGCTTGCCTTTCTCTTCCTCTTCTCGTTCGCAACGGTGTTTGGCAACTCGCTGGTCATCCTGGCCGTCATCAGGGAACGTTACTTGCATACGGCCACCAACTATTTTATCACGAGCCTGGCGGTGGCTGACTGCCTGGTAGGTCTGGTGGTAATGCCCTTCTCGGCGCTATACGAGGTGCTGGAGAACACGTGGTTCTTTGGCACCGACTGGTGCGACATCTGGCGGTCGCTGGACGTACTCTTCAGCACCGCATCGATATTGAATCTGTGCGTCATCTCACTGGATCGCTACTGGGCCATCACGGATCCCTTCAGCTATCCCATGCGGATGACTGTAAAGCGTGCCGCTGGCCTAATAGCAGCCGTTTGGATTTGCTCTAGCGCAATTAGTTTTCCGGCCATTGTCTGGTGGCGTGCGGCGAGGGATGGCGAGATGCCCGCCTACAAGTGCACCTTCACCGAGCATCTGGGCTATTTGGTGTTCTCGTCCACCATATCTTTCTATCTGCCGCTGCTGGTCATGGTCTTCACATATTGCCGCATCTATCGAGCGGCGGTCATTCAGACGCGATCCCTGAAGATCGGTACCAAGCAGGTGCTGATGGCATCCGGGGAACTGCAGCTGACGTTGCGCATTCATCGTGGCGGCACCACTCGGGAACCAACCACCAACACCCATCAGGTGTCGAGCGGTGGTGGTGGTGGTGGCTCCCTCAGCCACTCGCACTCGCATTCGCATAATCATCATCATCATAATCACAGCGGAGGCACAACGACATCCACGCCCGAAGAACCGGACGATGAGCCGCTATCGGCGCTGCACAATAATGGCCTGGCCAGACATCGACATATGGGCAAGAACTTTTCACTCTCGCGCAAGCTGGCCAAGTTTGCCAAAGAGAAAAAGGCGGCCAAGACGCTGGGCATTGTAATGGGCGTGTTCATTGTGTGCTGGCTGCCGTTTTTTGTGGTGAATCTTTTGTCGGGCTTCTGCATCGAGTGCATTGAGCACGAGGAGATTGTCTCGGCAATTGTGACATGGCTGGGCTGGATCAACTCCTGTATGAATCCTGTGATCTATGCCTGCTGGAGCAGAGACTTTCGCAGGTAAAATTGTGCTCCTGCATTTTAATTGCAATTTCAAACGATTTGCAAATCATTTTCAATTTCATTTTATATATTTCTAAAAAGTAAAAAAAAGTTTATGTTTGTCCTTCTTTCTTGAAAATATAATTGCAATTCTTTATTCAAACAGTTTTAATTCTTATTAGTTCTGTTGATCAAAATACATTAAGAAAAATCGACGTTTCAATTAAGTAATCATAAATCAGATTTTCTCAGTTAAGAACAAATCTATTTTGTAATTCAGAAAAGTACATTTGCGTTCACAGCTGCCAAAAATGCACCAAGGCAAATATGCTTTCTTAACAATAAGATCCGTAACTTTTTGGCGATTTTATACCGATATTTTTTCACAGTGTATGAGATTTAGAGCACATACATATTTTATATTTTTTCAACCACTAACAAAAGTTTTCAATTGAAATCCGTTTCAGAGCCTTTGTGCGCCTCCTGTGCATGTGTTGCCCCCGCAAGATACGACGCAAATATCAGCCGACAATGCGCTCCAAATCACAGGTTAGTTGTTGTCCGGCTTATGGACCATTTATGCTGAGCTGCGGTTTTTTGTTTAGTTCCTCATTGCTGGGATTTGTCATGCAATCGCGTCTCTTTTTAATCTCTCGCTTTGTCTCTCTCTCTCTCTCTCTCTCTCTCTCTTGGTCTCTATGACTGTCTCTGTCAGTCGCATTGGCAAAAGTTGGCAACACATTTATATTTATTTCATCAAAATTGTGTGTTCTTGTGGTGCTGAGCGAGGCTGAAAACTGTTTATGAATTATGCACCACGTCGACACCGTGTGCCGCGGTTTTCTCCGCTTATCCCCCTTATCTACTTTTGTGTGTTTCAAAAGCAAACTCACCGAACGACAAAATGAATTTACAAATTTAATGAATATGAGCGAAAAAAAGAGAAAAATTCGTTGCGAATTTTAGCCATACGCTGCTTCTGTCCACTAACCCCCCACAACTGCTTCCTCTCCTAGCTCTCGTCATTAGCATTCACACATGTCTGTCAGCACAAGCTCGTCAGAGTCATCTCCACATCCTCATATTTCAGCATAAATAAATAACTCGGCGCATCAGTCAACGTCATCGCCAAACTGTGCCTCCCATCATCACCTCCAGCCCCAATCCCACCTAAGCCTTGTCGGGATTCAAATGAATAATTTGTTAATTTGTTAATTTGTGTGTCTGACTGCGCCCTGCTTAATGTGGGTCAGTCAGAGCCAGCTTAGTCTAAAGTCACTGCTTTCAGTGATTCCTGCAACGCTTATCACAGTTTATTCAATGACTGCGATAATTATTGTCACTTTCATTTAATGTGTAAACGAAGTTTGATTTTATCTTTGAGTTTAATACTGAAATAATTGTACAACGAACGCTTTTGTTTTTCGATCAAACAAATGTTTACACAATTTGGCAAGCTTTTCAACTGCTGTAAATCGCTTCGTTGATTAATGATAAATGTTTCATTCAGTCACTTTTATATATAGCATTCTCAGTCCCAAATAGTCACCATAAAGAAACAAAACATTGAATCCATCATTCATAATAATTCTTATCGCTGTAATTTATATGGCACACATACGCAGATATATATTCATTTGTGTCATCAGTTACGTCGTATCAAGAGTATATATATAAGGGGTATCGACCATGTCCACGTTTAAGCAAAACCTACAAGGGGCATGCGAGCCGAGCCGGCTTTTTCATAGATGCTAATGCGGCAGCTGATTATGATTCTGGTGGTGTTCTTACAGAGATTTGCAACACGACGCTGTTACTCAACTTGCTCGCTGCACGGCATTCAGCACGTGCGACACAATTCCTGCGAGCAGACTTATATATAGTTTAGCATAGATTGTTGCTACCCCAGAGGCAACCCAGACTCTTAAGTTTGTCAATGTCAATGGCAAGGTAAGCGACTTGTCTAACGTATTTTTGGTACTTTGGTGTTTCTAACGTGTTCGTCCTGCACTCCAGCAATCTATGTGAGATGTTTTATGGATGCTGGACCAAATCACATACATTTAAATATGCATTCAACTTGTATACTAACTACTGCACATTGTTGCCCCACGCCTCACTCTCTCGCTATTTGCATCTCTATCTCGCTCTCTCTCATTCTCAGTGTGTGTCTCTGTCTTTTTATCAATGTGTCTCTGTTTAATTCTCTCTGTCTCTACACAAATGTTTCACTCGTCGATACGCCGTTTTGTGCTCCTTCGTCCCGCCTGTGACATTGTTGTTGTTTGTTTGTTTTTTTTTTAAGTGTATGCGGAGGAGGCGAAAGAAGAACGCATCATGAAATGTGACTCCACTTGTTGAATGTATTGCACCTGAACCCACTGTCTCACACACACACACACACCCACCCACACACAATACACAGCACACGCCCACAATCAACAGTGTCCAGGTCCTGCTAAGTTCTGGCTTGGCTTTATGTCTCTGTTTGAAAAATTCCCTGTGGCATGGCAACTGTTGTTTCATTGCTTTTTATTGTTGTTGTTGTTGTTATTGTTAAATGTGCCGCGAAAAAAATAAGCCTGATCGTCTCTCAGATACTACGCAATTTAAATAATTGATTTGACGGTCACCTAAAAGTATGCAACATTTTAATTCAATACCTGCATACCATTTTTGAGCAAAATCTTCACGTATTTGTCCACATTTTCTCCATACCTATTCACATTGTTTATGCTGGGAACTGTGAAGAAAATCTCTCGGTTCACAAACTCACTGCACACGCTAATACGCTGGCCAAGGACGTGTTGTCTCTGCTGCTGCGTTTCTGTCATTGCTGTCGCTGCTTTTATTATTGCTTTTTTCCAACCATTCGCTACAAATCTTCATAATAACATAAACACACACACACACACATATATACAACCACTGTTTATCTTGTTATTTTCTGATTTGTCCACAAGTTTTAACCTCTCCTTTTCACGCTTTCTCTCTCTCTCTCTTTTTCTCTTTCCCTGTCGTGCTCACTGTAAGTATACAAGTTTTCCGTGTTCGCTTTGCAATTTTTCTTGCTGTTGTTGTTGTTGTTTTTATTGTTGTCGTTGCTACTTTAACTTGTTGGCCTTTTAACTTGACTCACGCTCACACACACACACACACACACACAGTTCCAATGAGCAACCGCATCCATCGATAAATGTGTCTGACCATATTTGAAAATCAACTCGCACAGAACACAACATTCAACTTTTTGTGAAATGCTATCAAGCGAACCATCAATACTTTTAGCACTCTAAATTTCCAACTCAATTTTCAACAAACATCAACATATAAATACACACACAGACACGCACACACATATATGCACAACATATACTATGTGTTTTAATGATGAAAATGTTATTTACAGCTTTCAACAGTAACTATACGAATACCCAGAGGGGCTCCGGACTCGATATCCGTTTTCGTTTCCATTTTGGATTTTGGGTTTGCTATCGAGTGGCTGACATGATATCAATTACGCCCATAGCAAACCAATTTCTCTTACTTATACAATACTGTAACAATACAAGCATTGTTACCAATATAATAAAAAAGGTCAGCAGCGGCAGCAGCAGCAGAAGTTGAGTTATTTAAGGAGCCAGGCACTTAAAAAGTACCGGAAGAAAATAAGAGCATATCGGATTTCGATTGTTTCGATATGTTAATCAAAGGCGTACAATCTACTTGATTTACATTCCAAGGGTTCTTTTCAGCTTTCAATCCTTCCCATATAAGTAAAGCGATTTGTGCTTAACAATATAAGCATATTGCAGTAGTAATCGATATTTGTATGTGCTTGAAGAGGTCGCTAAACTCTTGTTAAATATGGATATACCTTTACAGTTTATTTTAGCAACTTTATACTTTTTAGGATGAATCTGAAAATAAGATTTTTGCAAGGGACTTAAACAAATTAGAGCAATTGGCAAAATCATTGGTGCAGTAGCCTTTTAATTGCATAATTATTTTGATGTGTACAAATTGTTGGTAGCAAATTCAACGGCAGACACTCAAATGAGCATAGACAACTTCCTTTGGGGGCCGCAAATTGGCGACAAATGAGCCAACTTCCGTTGGCCGTTTGTGGAAGATGGGTTCCATTAACCAGTGTCCCGTGGTCATGAGCATGAGTGTATGGTTGTGTGTGTGTGTGGGTGTGCTAGTCTGTGGGTTTGTGAGCCAGACTCGTGTAATTTGCCTATTTCGCAGAACTTAGCTCGTAGTCCACACTTCAGTCCGCAGTCACTTATCCCCAACTTTAGTAGTCAACTCTTGTCCCCAAGTCCGTTGTTTGTTCTCTGTCCACTCACTTATCCTCAAGCACATTGCGGTCAGCCTCAAGCTAAGAGCGTACTTGTATGCGTGCGTGTGTGTGTGTATGTCTTCTCTATTGTCACTTGAAAATTAACTTCATTGACGTTCTATGCTCTTTGACTACAGTTCTGCTAGTTGTTTAGCTCGTCCAGTGACTTGTTGCCAGTTGCCCTCCACATGCAACACATACGTATACACACACATGCACACACATGCACACACAGACACACACATACACACGCATAAAACACTAACACAAGCAGTGTAGGTTCGTTTACACTGAGATCAACAATGGACGTATTTATATTCTTTTCAGGTTTATAACTTAACAAACGACAACCACACAAAACATTTCTTCATTTCATAAATTTAATCTAGTCTGAACTTTTGCTTTGGCTTATGTAAACTATTTTATTAAAGTTAACTCAGTGAACTCTCAGTGTACTCTTGAAATGCTCAGCTGAGTCAGGTAGCATCCTAGATGGGCTATAAATTTGCATACCATTGTATATATTAGATGTGCCTTTTGGCCTGCATTCAACGGAATTGCGCCACGATTACTCACACAAACACATAAACGCACACACACACACACACCAACAACAGCATTTACATACACATTAAAATTGCTTTGAGCTTGGGCATTTTATATATGTAGATATATTGCACAAATAATATGAAATTGTTATTCTAAATGTTTGCAGAAGAACTCTTTGGCCAGTTTGAGGTCGGGGCCCACAACGGACTTGCTGCGCTTTGGCGCCTTCGAGTAGCGGAGGAACCCAAGCGCGCACACACACACACACACGCACACACGCGCACACCCGAGCAAACACACAAGTTCTAGATACAGGCAATTATCTTGTTTCCTATATTATGCGAATTTCAGTTGAACTTCTGTGCTAAACGCTGCTAATTGCATTCATTATTTTGCAGCCGCCTTTTGCCATTCGGTACAACCTGCCCAATAAGCCCGGCCAAATTCCTGTTAAGACAATCAATCAAACTAATTCGTGACTGCTTCGCAAAATGACGGTTAAATTTAAGCGATGTCGTGCAGGCCAACCTTTTGTCGTCAGTTATTACAGATTCTTTCGACTTTCCCTTTTTTTTGGATTGTATACCCTTCTGTATAGTATTTTAATTTTGTGGTCAAATTTGCAAAGCATTGAAGTATATATATTCGACATCATCAAGACTTTATAGATCAGCATCAGTCGATTTATCCATATCTGTCTGTACGAATTTTTAAACTTATATTTGCAACGACTTATTCGCAACAATATTTCCGCGGATTAAATTCATTCTCAAGGGTATATAATCTTCGGCATGCTTAAGATAACCGATATTTCTTGTTTTTTTATTTATGCTGTATTTCGTTCATCTTGCTTTTGCGATATTTTGGCCCCTTTAGCCAGGCAGGGCATCAAAATGTAATTTACCACAAATGTTGCAAAACATCAATTATCCCTAATGGACTGTGAACGTAAAACTAACGTTTATAATTATGTGACACAGACGCCAAAAGCGACCACAGCGTCGTGCTGCTCGATGGTGCACACAAAGGCTAAAAACTCTTGGCCTGCTTCATGTCTAACACCCTGCAGCCAGGGGTATATATACAAGGATGTGAAGAATAAGTTCAATTAATAATTACTACTAAAGAGTATACATTTGCTTAAGTGAACACATACTTAACAAACTCAAGACTGTATCAAAATATATGTTAAGTTTGTGTTTGGGTAAATTATATATTTGAGTTATTGATGCAAAATTGTACAGAATTTTTACTCTTAACTTTCTTGGGAATTCTGAGTTATTTGTATATTGATATGCATTTGTAATGCCTTTAAATTTTTATGTATTGCTTATTATTATTATGTAGAATATTTGTTAGTCGTCAAATAGGACTTGCTCGCTGCCGCCTGAGCTGTGTCTGTAATGGACTCAGCTTTTCGCGGTTGTTGCCCTTTTGGCAGGCAGCTTGATCCACGGTTGAAGCCTGTCTGCTGGTCATAGAATATCAAGTAATAAATTAGGAGAAAAGGGCGTGGTCGTGACTAATTTGTTCGCGAAAAAACAAGAATTTTTAGGGCCTCCGGAGTGTGTTGAACTTTGCCCGTAGCACGCCTACTTGCGAGGGCTTGGCCCGCCCCCTAGATAACGCTGCTGGCATGTTTTGAGTCATAAATCCGCAAAGAAGTAAAAGTCCGAAAATTGCAATAAAGAAATTTATTTTATTGCCAGTATTAGAATTGGATTTTGTAATAAAAATGTGTGTTAATAAAGATAAATGTGATGTGCTGGAAACAAAGCCATCCTCAAGTTGAACATTTAAGCTGAAGCTTAAGGGAAATGCTGAATGTCATACAACGTGTGATTTCAATTATCCCCAGGCGAGATTGAAAATCTGAAGCCATTTGAAGTAGTTAATCAAATAGTGGCAGACGCCCAAGGACCAGCAACACATTGCGTATGCGTAACAAAAGTCATTCACTTGGATATTAGAATAAACCACAATTGCTTGTCAGCTTATAATTCAATTGAGGGTCCAATCTTCATCAAAAACTAAGTTACAATTGCAATATGCAACTCCGACGGCATACACACAAATACCAGAGACACACACACACACACACACAGACACACACACACTCTAAACTGGCGTCAGCCACATGGCCAGCTTGCTTTGGAAACTGTTTTGGCCAATATGTCTTTTCAGGTTGATAAAATCAGCAAAATGATGATGAGTGTTGTTGTTGTTGTTTGTGTTGCTTAAGGGTGGGGCTGGATCCACTGATTGCCACAAAGTGAATTGCAGTTCATGAGGCATGTGAGCTCGAGCTTGAGGAAGCTAGTATTCGGAAATTGTATTTTTGTGTTGTATTGCATCAGCCACTTCCTCGTTTCCCCCGTCACGCAGCAACGGCTGTTGCGGCTCTTGCTGTTGTTACTTTCCCCCGAAAAATGTCTTTCTTTTATTGTGTTGCATTTGCTTTGCTTATTCCTTTTTTGTTTTTGTTTCTGTTGCTCTTTTTGCTTTTGCTGTTGTTGTTATTGTTGATTTTCAATCACGCATCTCGCTTTGACTTTTTACTGCACCTCGGAAAAAGGCACATGAAGTGCACCAAAAACAAAAACTAAAAAAAGCATTAAACTCAAAGCAAAACCCGCAACATTCTCGTATTGTTGTCCTTGTTGTTGTTCGGCTTGTTGTTGTTTTTTGAGCAGCTTTGTTGCCGCTGTGCTTAAAATGGCAAATTGTTTTTGCCATACCTACAAAACACACACTGACACACACATACAATATATACTTTTCTACACTGCCTGTAAATTGTATGCGAAAAAAACCAACAAATTGAAATTTGACTACAAGTTTTTCATTACTTCTCTTTCTACCTCTTCCTCTCTTTCTCCCTCTCTCTCTCTTGCTATCTCTTTCCATCTATCTGCTCTCTTTGGCTCCTTTTCATCCACAGTGCCATGTGGCCGCTGCCATGGTGGCTGCCTCCACTTCCTTTGGCTACCACTCCGTCAATCAGCTGGACCGCAACCTCATGTGACGTCAGCCCAGCAGCTGCAGCACTTGCAGCGGCAGCAGCAACTGTGGCGGCGGCGGCGTCGCCCGCAACTCTCATCAATATCATTCATCGGCGGCAGCAACGCCGTCGTCGTCGCAGCGCTCATGCACACGCTGCCAGAGCTTCCATCGGCATCATCATCGTGCGCGGCGTCGCAGCTCGGGGATGCAGCTGAGGGGGATTACAGCTCGACGTCGGCGGTGAACAGTGCAGCGAAGACGATTGTAACAATTACAGCGCCGCCAGCAGCGGCGGCTTCGGTCAGCTCATTGCATTTGGGCGCGGGCAGGCCATCGTCGGTGTCCACGTTGACGTTGGCGTCGGTGCCGCCCTCGCTGTTGCTGGAGGCGTCGATGAGCGGTTTGAAAGGTGGATCCGTCAGTGCGACAAATACGCCAATAGCGCCAGCGATGAAGCATATCAGCTTTGCCATGGGCCCGGGCACGAGCACTGCATCGTGTTCGGGATCGGGACATCATGTCTCCTTTATGCCCATGCCACTGCCCATGATGGGGGTGAAGCGCTTTCGCGAATCCAGCACATCGCTCAGTTCCCCAACAGCGGTAACGACAGTCGCCACCAATTCGGCACCATCTCTGATAGAGGCTGAGGCGAAGTCGCCCACGTCGGGGTATCATGCGGCGCTCGAGCTGCGCCAGAGTGTGCAAAGTCAGATCACAACGCTGGAGGATGTGGACGATGTGGAGCACAGCGACGAAAACAGCAGCGACAGTGAGAGTGTGGGTCTGGCCCTGGTGCAGACGACGCCACAGCTGGAGTATCAGGCGGGCATGGCGTCGAGTTCCTCAAGCGCTTCGGTTAAGTAAACTCGTCCAAGGCACACAACCATTGTAGGGTTAAGATATGCATTCCCATATAGTTGTATAAAGCGATAGAACTCTGGAATTGGCCAGTTTTGTTGAATGATCTGGTCAATAGTTGTTTTTTATTTATTGCATAAGGAGTAACAATTAGCCATCATATCTTAGCTCTTCCATGAATATATATTATCCACTTAAGTTCTTTAGACAACCATCTATCTTGTAAATGTTAATCCATCTTTCAATTTCGTTTTCCTGAAAGCTACGTCTTCAACCTGTCCATGTACCTGACACAAACTCTCTCGCCCCTTTTAAATAATGCTCATTTTGCGAGTATATATAAGCAATTACAAAAGTGTAATACTCTCTTTTTAAACTAATTCAAAAGTGTACAATATTACGGGTGCAAATGAATTTAAACCTATCTTAGCCTAAACAAAATATATTTAAACAATCTAATATCAAAAGGCTTCAAAAAAGTTTGTCCATCTTTTTATGGCAAGTTGATTCCAACTTATCCGTCTCTATGGCATTATTTATTCAACGCTTAAATCTAGCATGCTATGGTTTTCAGCCTTAACTTGGAGAGAAAATAAATTCAGATTCTGTTTTTTAATGCTCATTTTAACAAATTTGATTGAAAATTGTTCTCTACATTTCTGCAAGCACTTCATGAAGCGAGGCACTAAAAGTAACTATTTCATTTTGTCCATGAGAAGTTCGAATTTAATAAATTTCCGTTAAAGTTTTCCAGTTGTTTGGTAAAAAAAGAGGAAAAACCGTTGCTGGTTAAAATGTGTAATTGTAAAATGCACAAAACTGCAAGAAATAAATTAAGTTAAAGAACAATATGAATTTAGCGGATAAAGTAAGCAGCTTAAAGTAATTACACTGCAGTGAGCAGTTTAAAACTAAAAGTAAGCTAATTATAATTTTTTGTATGAGTTTTGTTTTATTTATTTAGTTTGCAGTTATCAGAGAGCGTAAATTTTTCTAAACTGGTAGCATACTAAGTAATCACTGGATACAACACCAATGTTAAATATCTAATAGCGTGGCATGTAAAAAGCTCATTAAAATAGTATACGTAAGTACTTCCTTAAGTATTTATTGGGTGCACTTATGAAGTTGGACTCGTTATAACAAACAACTGAGCAAGCAGAAATTAAAAAAAAAATATATATTAACACTGACAGAAACTGCATCGTAATGTATTCAAGCAGAAATGATAGCAAAAAATAAAGCTATAAATAAAAAAAAGGAAATGAAAAAATTGTAAAGAATCATGCTCATTGTTTAAAAAACAAACAAATCTGAGAGAAGCAGAGTAAAGTAAACCGGAACAAAAACCAGAGGCAATTATTAATATTCAATATGTGTACCATATAAGCTCATAGCTCATAGAGTAATATGTGTATGTGTGTGTGTGTGTGTGTGTGTGCGTTGCATAAATAGTACTAAGTGTACACTTAAGCTTGTATGTAGGTATGTGTACTTATATCTGTGTATATGTATGTGTGAAATTTACTCACTTAAGCGCTGCTTAATCAAGCTATATCATCCGATGAATGCGCAGCAGCAAGAATTTATAATACATATATATGTATGTTAATATATATATATAGAACTAAATCCGTGTGTAATTACTTAGAGCCAATCAATCCACTAGCAACTTATAATATAATGGATCCACATTTACAATAGTCATTGGCGCCACAAATCAAAAGCATTAAGCTAAGCAGCAACACAGATTTGTATTCCATATGCATGTACTTAAATGTATTGAGATTAAAACATATACTGAAGCAGTAACTGACGTCTGGCCAAACATTATTCAAATTTCAGCTGGCCAACCAACTAAATGGTTTCTATCTGTTTTTTTTTGTGCTAGTGGAATATTTTATGTTTGCGATGAACTAGCTGGAAGATAAACACAGTAGCTCAGACGTAGGAGGAGCTAAATGCAACAAGAAGTGAAGGACAAACTACGGACATAAACTTTACACTTTACAGTTAACATTCGGATGCATGTAGTATGGGGCAATAGAGTTACAATTGCCAAGTGCCAGCAGCAAAACTTATGGATTGCATTGTGCAGCTGTCGCTCAAGCAGACACTCACTCAGTCAGTTCGTCAGTCAGTTAGTCGGGCTGTCTGTCCAGAGATAAGATGGGGGCCAAAATGAGTGCAGTCAGCAAAGCGCGAAATGCAAGCAATGCATCTAAAACAACTCGCTGAAGACAAACACACAACAGCTGCCCGGATTCTCTTTCATGTTGAGCTCCATAAAGTTTAAGCTGTGAGTGCGTGCTCCGTCGAAAACTGGTTCGTTTCGCTAACATTGTGGGGACAAAACGCGCAACGTGCATCAACTAACTAATGAGAAATTAAGCCAGCGAGCAGTAACCACCAGCCATGCCCACTAGCATAAAAACTACACAACACAACGCACTAATGACCCACAAAAGCGACTAAAGTTAAAGCAGAGTTCCCCAAAACAACACTATGCAACACAAGTACAATACAACATGAGAAATGAGTATATTCCAAAAATGATATCAAAGTTAGTAAATTCTTAAAGAATTCTTATTTTTCAAAGCGTTAAATGGTGCATATTAGGGAATCGGACAAGGGTAACTCACCATTTAATTTAAAAAGTATGTTTCTAAACTTGAAATCTTAAGCCAGGGTTTTTCTTTTCTTAGTTGTTACATTTTGTTAAAAATTCAAAGAAATATGTCTAGTTTCCAGGATAATTTGTATATGTGTGCACATAACTCCAAAATTACCTTTTTGTATTTAAAGACATTTTTTTTATTTTGTTATATGTATTTATATATATATATTTTGATATTTAAAAACCTATTTTAAGGCCATTACAGTTTTTAGGGCGATTTTCTAAAATTCGGGTCGACGTTTTTTCTACGCTTATGTATTGAATGTATGTATTGAACTTTACGCAGCTGCTTAATTTTGTTGAATAGTGTATTTGAAGGGGCCACCAACACACCGACTGCCTGGCGATTGTCCTTGTTGTAATCAGCCGAATAACGACTGTCAAAATGGCGGATGAGCGCAGAACTAATAAAAAAAGAAACGTTGCATAGCACAGGGGGCCATCAAATCGCAAACTGCACAGATCTTAAGCTTTGCGGTGGAATAGCGTATAGGGGTGGAAGGGGGAGGGGGGATTGAGATTACTTATCGCCCCAAAAACTAAATTTGAAGCAGCGTCGAACCCTCAAACACATTTTATTTGCTTGCTGGTAATTTGGTTTCCCTTTTGCTGCTAGTTCCTTGAACAGTTGCTCTTTCTTTCGCTCACGCTTTCTCTTTCTGAATCTATTTTGTTGTTTTGGTTGATTTTTTTTTCTTTCTTTTTTAACTTCTTTTGTTGGGTTGGTTAATGAACCGAAACGCGTGTTTGTCTCTGAGTTCTGGTGTTGGCATTGGACGGGTTCGCTGCGCTTTCTCAGCTGTTCAGCGAATTTGTTTGCCACTATATATATACAAACACACACACACACATATAAGGCAATAGCAATCATTGTCCTCATGACTTTGTTGCTGGCTCGGGCCAAACGCGCGGTCGTTATTCCAAAGTCCCTTTGGGCATTGCAATTGTGAGTGTGTGTGTGTCTGTGTCTGTGTGTGTGTGCCTAAAGTTGTGAGTGTGTGTTTGTATGGGGATTAGGGTTACTCAGTCGACTGTTTTGATTATTGTGTGTTGCTTGTGCTGTATATTTGGTGTAGTTTATCATATCAGCAGCACACTTTGGCCTTTCATAACGCTTTTAATGATAAGCATATATCGTGTTAACTGTTTTGTCACCTTGGTAATAAGGTGAATACTGTTTAAGACAAATTCTAAGACTTGCGCAGATTTTGCCCTTTTAATTGCTTATTTGGTGTGTTTAATTACTGATTTATTTCTATGCGTAACAGGAGGAATAATGTGGACTGGCATTTTAATCCAATTTAAGCCCCCCCCTCAAAGACTCATTGACTTGGGAAAGTTATCTGCACATCTGCAGAGAACGGCTCCAACTGGTTGGCTTTAATTTAATTATGTTTCTGCCATTTATCTTCTCAATTGTATCTCTGGGAGGCATCCAAATATGTTTTTGACAGTGCGTCTTGTTAATCTTGCAGGCATTCATTGATAGCCGGCCATAATTGATAGAGGTTATCATTAATTACACAAACTTAAATAATGTTGCTATCATACGGCTTTAATTATAATCGTTCTTTTGATGCCACTTACACAGCGCAATGAAAACGCCCTTAGCACTTTTCTAGAAATCGCAGGGAGAAGGATTTTAATGAAAAATTCAGGCTAGGTAAGTAAAACAGCCCTGATTATTATTATGAATTGAAAAGTTTTTAATTTGTGTCATAATTACATTACAAAATTAACAAATTATAAATATTTATCAGGAATATTGAAAACGTCCAAAAGTGATTTCAAATTAAATTTAAATGATGCAGTATTTGATTTATTAATGTGCCGTCGGTGGTTCTTAACCCTTAAGGAAACCGCCTCTGACAAGTCGGACATAAAAATGCTGTTAGAGTGTACAATGGCGAATGGCGAAAGCGTAATCAAATTGAAAATGCATGTAGCCGCTGTGGCCATGGACCTTCAGTAATGAAAGATGGTCTCCCTTTACTGTCATTTAAGAGTCGTTAATTAAATCAATTTGGCTCGTTTTAAACAATTTTGAGTTTGCAAAGCGCATAAAAATGCTAAATAAATTGATGAACTGCGGCAAATACGCAAACTCAGCAGGACGACAAGGAGTTATTGACGTCTCCTGGTCGTAAGTGGAAGGCAAGCTGTAAAAACCTATCGACCCGTTCAATGAGGCCTCGAAGAGTGAGCACAAAGGATGCTGGAGGATGCTGGGTGAAGCCACAAAGCGGCGCTTGCACTTGGCAATGGCTCTTGGGGAAGAGGGCCTAAATTGTATAAATATAAACGACATTAAAGCGCGTCTGGAAATAAAACAAACAACAAGTCGAACTCAATGAACTGTGTTGTGGAGATGACTCCCTGCTGCAGCTCCTCCCTCTCTGTTTCCGTTGTCGTTGCTGTTTAGAAGTCTAGTAGGCATTAAGTTGCTCTTGCTGGATGCTGTTGACTGCTGCCTTCTGGCTGTGACTGCTCCTCTTGCTCGGGCTGGATGGGCCAATTGAGGCGCAGCCTTTTTGTGTGCTCTCTGCTGATTTTCCATATCTATACACAATGCTCTGCTATTTTCGTTGGATGCCTCCACAATTTCTATTATGCTCGGCAACATTGGCTTATATTTAACAATTTATAAATATGAACGCCCACCACAATTTTATTAGAAGCCATTCGAATGATTACCAAACGACATGGCACGACCAAATATATACATAAAATCGAAAGTAAGAAAAATAACATACAAAAAAGGAAAGAAAGAAACGTTTTGTTGCCGAAATCATGATACCCTAATTAATTAAATTGTTTTGAAAAATAAAATGCTTTACACTTTTACATTTATTAAGAATATTTCAGAAATATTAATTATAAATACTTTAACTAATATTTTTTCAGCTTGTCTATAATATCAAAAATTAAATCGAGTTGAACTCTTCAAAAATATATATATTCTCAATTCTTTCGAAGTGCTGCCAGCAATGATTTTTACAGGCACAAAAAAGCATCCTTGTATCAATATGTGCAGAGTTGTTGTGTGTTGCGTTGTTGTGTTATTGTTATGGGAGTTGGCCTTTTTTTTGGGAACTGCTGCGATGGCAACACATTTTTCTGAGTATCACGCACGCAATTTTCAATTGAAGCGTGAATTTTGCTCTGCGTCAGTGAACAATTCTCACAGCTTCAAGCTGTTGAAAGAGATATAAGGTTGTAAAGTCTGGCGTGGCCTGGCCAATACCAGGTACTAGAGAAGGCTGCATTGGAGAGGGGAGGGAACTGGCGTTGGACGCAGCGAGCTAAATAATATGACATCAGTGGATTATCGCCAGCATCGGGACAAACACAAACATCCGACATTTTCTTGTACTTAAAATTGGAAAAATAGCACACACACAAGCATAATTAACAGATAAAGGCACACACATGCACTGGGTGTGTGCGTGTGTGTGTGTGTGTGTGAGGCGGGAAAACAAAAGCATGAAATATCACAGGGCGCATCTCGCCAAAGTGTCGACATTTGTTGATTTAACACGTAAATATGCGTTATCCTTGGGCTGACCTTGAGCAGGGAGCAAGCCAATTCTGTCTCAGCCCCGATATTTTTCTCTTATTTTGTGTTGAATAACTTCACGCACAGAGGCATATGAAGAGGGGAGAGAGGGAGACACGCTTGTTCACGAGTGCAAGTACAAATTACAGGCCCATTCAGCAGCTGGAGCTGTGACCCGTAGCCAGGCAGAAGGACCGCCCGCTGTTGCACTGGTTTCCCTTGGTAATCACGTACATGGATGGTCCTGTTGTGCCAACAGCAGCAACAGCAGCTAAAGCAGCAGCAGCAGCATCCACAACTAAAGCAAGGGGCAGCCGCAACTTTAACGCCGACATTGACACTGCCACTGACTGTTGTTGGTCGTTGTTGCTTTTGTTGTTTGTTGTTGTCGTAAAGCTCCCCGCTTTGACGCTAAATTACAAGTCTTAAATTTAATGCTTTAATAAATCCGAGTCAGGCCAAAACAAAAAAGAAAAAAGAGAGGAAAGTACACACAAAGTCAGACTCATTTGCAATTCGTAACAAATTGAATTCAATTAAATAAATTAAAGTGCATTTTACTTACTTGCAGTGTAATAAAAGTAAATTAAATCACTTTTAAATGTCACAAGACTCAAGAGCACAAGCACCATGAGCACCATGAGCAGCAGGAGCATCTGGAAAGTCTACTGGAGCAGTAACTCCACGTATACTTAAATCGCAAAATTGGGGAAAACAGAGTGAGAAGGTTTCCTATTTTTTAATTTTGGGGAAAGCCAATGTAGCGCAGGATAATCAAAGCAAAAGTTGAAACAATGGGAATTGTTAGTGAAAGGGGAAAATGATAACAAAAAAATGGTAATATTGAGCTAAATAAGGATTCGAAGACACATTAATAAAAAATTGCGCATTTTGAAAAGTTTGCCAGTTAATAAAAAAGTTCATTTGCTATCGGGTCAAAGTTGGTTCTATATTTGAGGTTGGTTACGACTGCTATCCAACTTGACAAATGGCATAGCTGTGCGAACTCAGACACACACACACACACACAAACACACACACACACACACACACACAAACACACACACACAAACACACACACACATACATGTCGCTTAACCTTTAGAGAGACGAAACTCATTTTGTGGCACCAATATCAAGTCGCAGAAAACCAAATAAAAATCCAATAAAAAAGGCAACATAGTATGTTAAGCGGGTACTTTTAGAAGTTTAATTTGGTATCGGCTTAATTATTTACACATGAATAAATATTCACTTCAATGTCAGACAACAATTTAAAGAGAATTTATCATCGCTCTAAGTAAGTATTTAAAATTGGTCATAATCCCGCTTGTTTGAAATGACAGTATATACTTACGAAAGATTAAAATGAATCAAATGTATAATAAAATATTTCAGAGCGTCAAAGACTTTATACGCATGCTCTTAGGCAACTCTTAATGCAATACGTTCTTTAGTGAATTGGCTCTGTTCTGAATAAAATCATTTAGTGAATAACCGAATATTAACTATTTACACTGGTCTCATTATACTTACTAATGCTACTCATAACACAATTGAATCTGACAAGGAAACGACATCTGAAGATATCCACTATAAAATAAAACTTTTGCCACGCAACAAAAAGGAGAGAAAATCATTATACATGTTCTGGATACGAGCACTTTGTGCGAGGATAGCTAATTGAAATGCAGCCACTTGTCTGCCAATGGGTGGGACTCGATAAGGCAGCTCTACTTAGCAGCAAGTAATCAATTTAAAAGTTTCTACTGGCGCAAAGTTTTGGAGCATGCTCTTCTCTTCTTTCAAGTTTTGCTGAAGTAAATCTCGAACGCTAGTTAAATGTTATGTACACGACTAATGGGCAAAACTGAAACGGCTAAGGCAATTCGGCTTGGGCTCTTGGGTTGCCTGAAACAACAACAAAATTTAAAAAAAATAACGAAGACAAATAAAACAAAACTCGGAGCAGACAAAAAGCGACGACAAATAGGAGAGCATACACAGCCAAGAGCAGAACAACAAAGTAGTTGCTCTGCATTTCCGTTTCCGCTTCTGGCTGCCGCCATGATGCGTATGTTGCCCAATCCCTTGTCCCCCAGAAGTTGGCTAGCAGGAAAATTGCATTGGTGTTGCTCGTGACGAATCCATGTAATAGAATATTTTGTGGCATGCCAAGCAGTATAGCGCCATTACCAAACACGTTCATAAATTTCAAATAAAAAAAAAGTTTCGCGTTCGAAACATTCTGCAAAAGCAATTAGTTTTGCGCCCAGGGCCGCTGAGCATCGTATTGCAATTAACGTTACAAAAGCGAGCACCAGAAAAACAATACAGCGCCAAATGGGCAGCCTGGCAACTGAGTGGATAACCAGCAACCGAACTCGACGACCAACCAGCCAAACAATCCGCCCACAAAACCCAACCAACAACCAGCAACAAATCAACCAACCAGCTAACTGAATGCTATGAATTATGAGCCAGGATCGGGCATCCGACGCCTACACCAAAACATCTGCGGCCTTCATGATTTGGGCGCGATTCAACAGACAGCTATTATTATTGATGTTTCAGCTCGTTTTGCTTTTGCATTAATGCCCAAAATCAATTGGAACAAACACATTTTAAAACACAGCAGCATAATCAGCGTCATGATGCCCTGTAAGCAGATTAAAATAAATACTAAAATTATTACAACCATTTTGGTGAGTAGTTGAAGTGTAAATAAATATGTAAAACAATAATCACATCATAATAAACAAAAGTATTTACACTCAATTTAAAACTCATTAGTTGATGGTTGCAAAAGTTGATATACATATTAAGCAGCCCAAAAAGAATGTACATTTCATATGGCTAATTACTCACAAATAAATTAAATTTACTGATCCATGAGGATTCGAATTTTCTGATTTGCTGCTGTCTCTGCTAATTAAAAGAAAAATCCCATGTTTATTAGAGTTTTAATGTTCGAAGCTAATGCAATGATAGTTGCGGTTTTGCAGAATTTAATGTGATTTGTTTGGATGGTTGTCAGAGCTATTCAGTAAATGTTATTACGATATGGACTGTGTACAAGTGCTAAAAGGGCATAGACGCGCTACGAGTACTATTAAAGTGCAGCTTCATCGCTTAATGGTTCATTGGAGACTATTTCAAAACCATAAGGCGCAAAGTGCTCGAAAAGAGTTTAATTACCCCGAGTTCACTTGAAGTTGAACCGAACTTGAGCACAGGCGAAGGGATTACATCTTCTGAATTTTAAGTGAGTGAACAGCGCTAAGAAAAAAAACAAGTGTTTCGTTTAACTGCGCCCCGCTGGCTATGAACTTTTTATTTTCATTTATTTATGAGATAAACTTTTGATTTGTTATAACCCAAGAGGTTTGCGGCCAAATCTACTCGCACCCAAGCTGCGCCAGCTACAAATTTTATTACGCAAATAGTATTCGGCAGCAAAAGCAGCCCAAGCAGCTGCCTCCTCAAACAAACTGGGTGTATGTATAATGCGATGTTTGCTTGTGGCCAACGATGGTCCACTTTACTTTCAACTGGGGGCACATTTCTAAGAAACTTAACGCTTCAGTTAACAAATTTATTGAAACATAGAACACGAAGTGCTTATACCCTTACATGCTGAACTGGCTGCTTACTATTATTACATTATCACATTTCTGACACATGAATAATTTGTTTAATATTGGTATCAATTCATATATCTGTATTTCTGTCAATAGACTCAATTTTAAGCGTCTTGTCTCGTGAATAACATTTTAACTAATGCATACTATTTTTTATTTTGGTCTGGTTGAGTTTTTTTCTAAGGAGATCAATGATCAGAGTTTCTTGGTTTTTAATAAAAAACAGACTAAATAAATAAAAAAGCATTCTATTAGAACTATTATTGTTAATATTATAATATGCATATTTAGTCTACAAAATCAAAGTACCACGAATAATAGCGAATAAAACTTTTTAAATAAATTTTATCCGCTTTTTTATTGTCTGTGTGTCATAAATATAATTTTATGCTCAAATGCATTAAAGAAGAGCGACACAAATTGAATTCGAGTTTGCATTTAAAGTATTTTTTTTATGTTGAATTAGGTGATAAATACATATATTTCTAACTAGCTTACCAAACTATCAAAACAATACGAGATACCCTCTATTTATGTCCATCACATTATAGACTATTTGTGCATTATACAAAAATATGTGGGTTAAGTCTCTAAAGCCAGTTTTAAGTATAGATATGTATATCATATCATATATATATATATATATATATATATATATATATCATAGCCCCCGAGGTGTGTTATCAATGAAAGCAAAAACGAAAAAAATTGTAGGGAAGCTTTGTGCCATATTTAAATATTTTCAACTTTGCACCAAAGTAGTAGCAGCCGGGTTAATGATAACGCTTATCAGGGAAACTAGCAAAAGCTAGCCGTAAATGAAAAGAGTTTTCTTTGAGCGGCGAGGTAAGAGCGTATTAGCAATAATACCAATCAGATAACAAATGTAATGAGTGCAGTATATATATTTCTATATATATTCTTCTGGTAATGCTTTTATTATTGTGCTTTATTGAGAATCGACTTTTTACTTATGATTTTGTTTTAAATAAAAGAAATCTGCCGCAACAGATACATATAATTTCGTAATATTGTCACCGGAATTTGCGACACTTAAATGCCTCACGTTTGATCATAAAAAGATATATATATATATGTATATTGTATAAATCGCTATTATCATCCCATCATTTGTATTGTCCATATTTTGATTCATCGTTCGAGGAGTTGTTTGGAATATATTGGCTAGCACTGTACAACAGATTAAACTTTAACAACAACAAGGCCACACAGCTTGCCACAGTTGCGTCCCTTGGCACAGCTTATATGCCGGAGCCGCGCTTCTCCGTGCCTAGCACGTACTTGTTGAAGACGCCGTTTAGCTGCTCCATTAGTATGAACGTCAGCACCGTGTGCGGTCCCAGGCGGAAATAGTACGGCGTGAAGCCCTTCCACAGCGAAAAGACGCCCTCGTGACGTGCCACTCGGAGCAGCACATCCATGGTGCCCTTGTATTCGGCCTTGCCATCGACCATCTTCATGTTCTGTATGCGCGTCTTGGCAATGTCCAACGGCATCGACGTGATCGTGGTCAACAGGCCGCTCAGCATGCTGGCGAAGAAGTGCAGCTTGATGCCCTCCTCCATTTGGAGTGGTCCGGTGCGGAAGTAGGACTTGAACTGGGAGTAGCTGGCCAGTTGGGTCATGTTCACGACCATGGCACGACCCACAGTGGGCAGGCAGCCGCGCCACAGTGCCGCCACTCCCTCCTCGCGTGATATCCGGGCCAGAGCATTGCCCACGTTTTTGTAGTTGCGTCGCTCCTCCACCGGCAGGCGTCCATCGGAGGTCATGCGGATGAGAGCCACCTCTGCCGGGGTGCCAATGAATGCACCAGAGGCGCCCGCTATCATGCCCATAACCATGCTGGCGACCACGTTGGGTGCTCGATCGAAACGTGTCCGATACTCCTCGTTCAGGTAAGTGTACATACCCAAACGGCCAGTGGTGTAAGTCGCCTGCCTCAGCAGCGCTGCTGAAATGCCCTGGTACAGGGCAAGTGGTCCCTCGCGCTTAACCACCGTCTGAATGCAATGGAAGGAATTGCGGTATTCCTTCTTGCCGCTACCGGCACCAGCTATCTGCATTCGATTCTTGACGAGATCCAGGGGCTGGACACACATGGTGGCACCCATGCCGCTGGCACCACCAATCAGATATTTCGAAAACGCAGGCGGCGTCACTCTTTTGCTGGTCTCTTTCTGCTCTGACATGGCTGCGAATTTCTTCGTTCGCTTTGCTGATTACACAACACAAAATGTTTTAATTAAATGCACTGCGGTATCAATCGGTTCCAGGCTCAGTTCTTGCCGCTACAGCTGCCAATTTTGTTGTGCTGTTAACTCCTCACTGGTCGATGCTTTTGCTGGGAATGTATGTGCTGCTTTAATATAATCCTATAGCTGTGTGCCTTCCTGCCCAGAAGTTCAAATAGTTATAAATTATTGCTGATGGCCAGAGCGAGCAGCTGATACTGGCCGTGGCGTTAGCGGTTACACACACTTCCTCGGTTTATTTTTGCTTTTGCTCGCTGGCAACAGCTGCTTTCTCTCTCTGCCTCTTTTTGAATGTGAATCAATGTCAATGGCGTGCTTGTGTCGTCGTCACAGAATGCAGCTAATTTTAGGCGCCACTTATCCGTTATTTTCACGTGTGACAATATTGCCTGCCCCAAATTGCAAATTGTTGTGCAACGGAAAACTACAGAATTAAATAGTCGCAGCTGCCTGCAATGGAAATGAGAACAGTGCCACAGCGCAACAAAAACAATTCGCAGTTATTTGTTTTCGCCGCTCAGCTGATGACGTGTACAGCGACGGCGCAGAGGCAAACAGGGTTGTCAGATGCACGTGCGATGGCTGAACTTATTTTGTTAAATGCTTTGAAGGTGTACATACTAAATTGGTTAGATACTGCAACTTATGACATAAATATATTAATAGGCCACATAAAAATATTAATAGGCCACATTCCCTCAATAGTTGCTCTTAATTTAATATGAATAGGTCGGAGAGCACAAACTTAAAGCGGCCATCGCAAACGCTGACAGCCCTGCTTGAACGATAGCTCGCTGTTTGCCGCTGGCTGCATTCTCTCTCTCTCTCTCTCTCTCTCTCTGGTCAAGACGGTGCTGTTAAACACTGAACAGCTGTGTCGTTTTTGCTCAAATCATTTTCTGCCCGATATTTTTTAACATAGCTTCACATAAACTATATGTTATTAGTTTTCTAATAATGCATGCTGGTTTATTTATGTACATATGCATATATATTTACATATAAGTTCATTATCTGCTTTGTTGCCTTGTTGTTTTTAATCAGTCTTTGTCGGCTTCTTATCGCGGCCCGTGTTAAAAGTGTTTGTCAAATTCGTATTATAATTGTTCTAATCAACTATGTAATCTAAATATGTATGTGACTACTGACTCGAATTTGAGATATTATCGATTTTTTGTACACAACCTGTTGCTAATTGGACGCACACAGCTTTTTTTTTTACAGAATCAAAACATTTGTACAGCTCTATGTAAAAAGAATGCATCCCTGCCATATAGGAAAATTAGCACTTCTTTTTACATGCATACATACGTTAATACATACATGCATATACAATATCAATTAAAATACGAACTTGAGTTCAAGCTAAGTAAGACGTGATAACTATTAACTGAGTATATATACAAATATAAGAAAACAGTGGAATAATAAATTCAGGTTATGTATGTGTAGTGATTATTACGATGTGTTTTATCATGCCATTTTTCCGATAAAACTTTTTGTCAAACTGAACTGATACAGGCGAATGTAATAAAAGATTGTGCTATATTGAATATTCATACATATGTACTTGACACATGCCAACTAACCGATAGCAATCAATGTAGCGACATATGCATTCTCGATATTAATGACATTATCATTATGCGATATGCGCCGAGTTTGCTGTGAGTGTATATTGGGATGGCATCGCTTGGCGGCATTCAATCATGGATCTCAGAATTTATCCAGCGAAGCGCATGCAGTTCGCTCATTCGCGCTTCATTCAATCAAAGGGGCTCAACAGATTGCCCCTCCGCTCGCTAGCCCCCCTGCCATTCAAGCTGAAGCGATTTCAATTGAATTTAAGCGACAACGCCATTTTTCTGCCTGTGTGCGAGCTGGGGATTTTCGTATTTTAAAGAATGAAATCGAGAACGAACAAAAACAACAAAAGCAGAGATGAGAGTGCACAGACGAAGTGGCAGCAGCAGCAGCAGCAGCATCAGCAGCAACATCAACACCAACAGTAGCAAAGGATGACACAAAACGAAAATGTGGAACTGTCAAGCGAGCTTGGTACTATAGATACAACTACTCATACTACATCCAACTAGCGTGGTCGTAACCAGAGGCAGAGACAGAGGCGGAGACAGCCATATCCACTGCCCCAGTGCCCCAACAGCAATGGCAGTTAATATGCTCGCGAAGGCGGCAACTTCTGCGACAAACACACACACACACACACTTATATATATATGCATTCACTGTGAAGGACATTGTGAGTGAAATTGAATGCTTGGACGTTTTACACAGCTATCTGCAAAGTGAACGCTTCAAACGGGCCAAAACCGAGTCCCATAGACTAGCTGGCAACGCTTGTGACACTCTCCACTGAATATAATAATACTCACTTGAAGGGAGCAAAGCTTAACTGGGTTGAGAGGGCGTGCTTGCCAAGCGTTAATGGATAGTGTATTATAAAAAAAAATAGGATAATAACTTTGATGTAAAATGATTCTTACTAACTCAAAGCTTTCGATTTTTACGACCTTCACCCTATATCGGTAAAAAAATGCATACTTGATTTAGCTAACTTCAAAGATATCTTAAGTATTATATATTAATTGAAAATGAATTCAGAAATGAAAGATTCTTAGATCTCCGAAGAGCACTGTGTAGTTGAGCTAAAGATGGTTCTTAATAGTTTATTGAGAGTTTCACTGATAGCATTACTTTCAATACAGGCCACTTGCCCTTATTCACCTAAGGGATCGCCCTTTTGGGCGGTTACTGCCTCATCATTCATGCGACGTTAGCTGGCCAATCAATAAAATTTCACGCTGCTGTAATCAAAGCATGTGATATTAGCGTCAAGTTGAATGAATCCATGTGCGGCAACATCCCTGCCAGGCCAGATCAGAGCGCCGACGACAACCAGGGCCAAAACCAAAACCAAACCCAGCCAGCCAGACATACAGCCTTACATCAGCTATAGAGCCCGACAGCTTTGTGTGGCTTTTGTGCGAAAATGCTTAAGCGATAAGGTCGCTCGTTACATGTAGACTCCATCGTCGCTGAGCGTACAAGCCGGGAGTTGAATCAACAGTTCGGCGTCGACACCCGCGTCACTTGCTAATTTTAACACAGCGAGGCTGGCTTGGAGTGTGGAATATGGGCGGGCAACAAAAACTCACGGAAATACCACCAGCGAGTTTCATTTGCAACTTGGGAAATTTATTTTTGTGCAGCACGTTTATTGATGCGTTATGGGGCATACGACAGTATAACAGAACCGAATCTTCCGAATTCGCAGGTAATCTCATGCTTTAGAGATGAGTTTTGGCAAACGGCAAATCGACTGGAAGATTTTAGTGCGTTGGCAAACGACAATAAGTTTGCATCGTTGCCAAAAAAAAGTTCAGTTCAAGCTCAGACCGTATTCAGTGGTTATTCTTGGCGTAAAAGTATAATAAACAAAGGCATCCTTGAGTTTCCAACAAAGGTCACAATTCTCAGACGCATGCAGCCATTTCCTACTTGGCACCAGCTCTGAATTTGGAAACGTTGATGCCAAGTACTGGAAAATTGAAATTGCCACACGAATCACATTAGAGTTGCATAAGAAGTGTGTGGAGCTTAAAAATATTTAAATTTAAGTTTCAAGTTTTGTACTTGCTTGGACAAAGCATTTGCCGAGAAAGGAAATGTAAACAAAACAGTAGTTCAAGTTATGTAACCTGTATGGGTACCTATTCTATGGTGAATGGAATGGAATGGAATTGCAGAAAGTAGATCTAAAACGAAATTGAAAGGGGTTAATCATTGAATCTGAAAAACATTGTACAAAGCTACCTTTCTCATTCATAAGCAAGGAAATGATTTATGATAACAGTCATGCATGGTATTTCTTTACTTAAGGTTTTAATATATAACAATTTTGAATTAAAGTTACAAATTAACCTCCATAAAAATAAAAGCGGAAAATTAATTAAAAATTTAATGAAAGAAAAAAATTTTAATATAGGATATAATAAATCTGGGGATATTAAAAAGTGAAATGGTCCAAGATTTATTGGAATGTTTGGGAAAATCAGGAAAAATTCCCTATCAGACAAGAATATGCAAATAATATGAGCTAATAAGTATTTGTAAAGTATTCCCGGCTAAAAGTTGAGTTAATGGAGCCCAATAAATGTCATCAACTAGATAAACAGGTTGAACAGCGTTAACATATGGATTTGATTGTATAGCTCTGTTTTATTTAAGTCTAAGATTAAGATAGCTCTCAGAGCCGCACAAGAAAATTGTCTATATTTGAATTAAAACCATCATTGTAGCCTGTCCTTCCGGTTAAACCTTGTTCTCGGTGATATATTATAATTATTTATGTGAGCTTCCTTAAGTGTACTTATTCAAATGCCTCGGCAATTTGAATTCTATAAGATATTAAAGCTATCTGTCTGCGTTTGTGTTGCCTGGTGCTTAATTTAGAGCTGCATACAGAGTGATGGCAGTCTCCTGTAATGGAATTGACTTTACGAATTCCGCGAGCTAGAAAAAATGCCGGGCCGGGCTGAGCGGCGCGTTGCAGCAAAAGTGTTGCCTGTCAGCGGTGCGCAGCCATTTGCAATATGCAAAATACGACAAAATAGTTGAGGGGGCCACTGCCACACCCAGTCACTTGACATCCCTTGCTGCGTAAATAAACATTTAGCATTCCATTAGAAATTGCATGGCAATGACAGAAGCTGGTCCTGAAAGCAAAGAGGAAAGAGACTGCTTAGTCCTGCCAGGATAAGCACGACAGCAGCCAATTTGTTTGGGGGCAAGCGGCATTGGCTAAATCAGATTGTGAACTAAACACGCTAATGGCATTATAATTACCCCTGGGTCTTAACCAGCCACCCTAACTACACCTGCCGGGCACATTCTAAAATGCAAATTAAAACTTTGCACTAAACTTTTCGACGCCACTTAAAGGCTAGCAGCTGCAAAGCAGCCGATTAAATTGCATTGCGGTTGTCAACCACCCCAACCCTCTTTTCTCCTGATGATGCCGAACCCCGTTGGGACAACATCGCGTCGTTGGCCAGTTGGTTGAGATCCTTTACATTAACGTATAATCAACATTAATGGAGCTGACAATGCGCTTCCGGAGACAGGGACACAATACAAAAAACCACACAGCCAACTGTGGAGCACATTCTTTACAGTTTTATTGTGTTTGCTGACCAGCCAAGTGAAAGTGGCCCTTCGCTCCACTTAGTCCAACATGGGGATTACATTCGCATCAGCTCAATGAGAAATTATGTGTATGAGTATTCCTTTTGTATTTGTGCATTGTTGCTTAGGCAGACGGTAGTCCTGTAGCTGTCCTTGTCACTGTCCAAAATGGTTGAGTCCCTTATTAGCTTGTTATGTTTGAAGTAACTCCATTTATTTAGTAACTTAACATTTCTTACTTTCAGCTCAAAATTATATATTTTTCTTGTATTGTACGTATTTTATTGTAGTCGGCCCTTACATTTGCCCAATTCAGATGTGTGTCAGCAGGGTCCAGTTTTTCCATGTATATTGATTAAAGGTAGCATTACGTATACGCCGCATCTACTTAATGGAATGACAGCGCTCTAACTGAGTAAGAAAATTTATAGCTGCCATTGTGTGCTGTTTGTGTGTATGTGTGTTTGTGCATGTGCGTGGAATACACATTTTTTGGTCATATAAATTAAAAGCAGCTCAGTCATGAGCCAAACAACAAAGCCACTTTGTGCTGAAATATCTATCTGCGGCTTCAACTTGTAACTTAAGCCAGATTCAGATAAAAAGTTGAAATTTGCTGCGGCTGCAACTTGATGTGGCACTTGCTCCAGAAATGTGGCCAACTAGACCGCCATCTATCTGATGCTTACAAGTGAAACACTTTTACTCGGCCACCTCTCCAGTCTGCCTACTGCCAATCTACTCCGACACAAACAAAATAAGACAAAAACCAACAGCCAGCCAACATTCTGAAAAGGAGAAATGCCGGCAAAGTGTAACCTACAAAATTAATGGTGCTAATGCCAAGTGGGTCTGTGTGTGTGAGTGTGAGTGTGTTCTTTCAGGTCTTTGGTCAACTCAATTCTGAAGCAGACGTCTTGTTACCTAAAACCACTTTGCAATATGAGCAACAACAATCTTAAGCCGACAGAAATTTGTTCTTGACTTCAAGTGTTTCTGGGTCTGCCAAAACATCTAGGGACAAAACAGTGTATAGAAATACTCGCACAGTTGTACTTTAATAGGTATATTTGTGTGTTGCAGCTAAAAACGATATGATTGAAGTGAGCTACAAATTATTGAAAATAAATGCGATATTTGAAATACCAATAATTTATGTTATTCTTAAAATAATTATTTCTATCACATTATTAAATATAATAAATATATATACAAAACGGTTTACTTATTGCAATATAAATTCCTTACAGGCAATATATAGATTTGTATAGCTATAAATTATTCCATTGCTCTCATTAGTTCACCTTAAGCTTAATTAGAGCATTAAAAATAAACGATTTACAAACAATTGTATAGGGTTTTAGTTTTAGTTAAAGTCACGTATCTCAGAATTCTTTCTTTGATAAATTAAATTTAGTAATACACGTATTTCGTAGTCGGGCAGTTGTGGACGCTTCGAACTTGACCTACGTTCTGAATCAACACAGACATTTGCTGTCGTCATTTCCATTCGGTGATTTATTATACGGTAAGTTTTCCTTCATGCATGCTCGGCCTGGCCCTATAAGACGAAATTTGCCAGTGGACATTTGCCGGTTCACCAGGCACAATACGTGATTGATAGCCTCCTAAATAACCAACTAGCAACTGGGTTAAATGTTTCATAGCGGGTATGCCAACGATTTAAATATTTGATTCCGAGACCTTGACCAGCATTAATCATATAAATTGGCACCAAACGGCAAACACGAACTTACATTGATGATACAGAAATTAAGCAGGGAACAACAATCAATACTTCGCCTTGGAAGATGACAATTAATGACAGCATTTCGTTACTGTTCTCGAACTTAGTGCAATATATGTGTCATATGTGTTTTATTCATGCAATTCAATAAAATATTGTACAATATGTTATCAGCCGATCTATGTTGTACTGTCATCGTCTTTACAATGCACCAACTGGGGCAAACAAACAACCGACTGGAAAAATATGAGAATACAAAATTCCCCAGTCATAACCGGCTTGCTGACATTTCCCGCATTTTTTTAAACAAGTTTTCTTTTTATAGAGGCGTTGATAAGGGTTGCTGCGGCATTATAAATAGATCGCAACATGGGATTTTGAGTCAGTTCATCACGATCGCGATATGTTTAACAAGCTGCATTTACTTTCGTTCGCACTGCTGGGTAAATATGAATAACTCAAACTTTGAATGCGATTCAATGCTCCTCTCTGTGTTTAGTGGCAATAACTCAGGTTCGAGGTCAGTGTACGATCACCCGACAGAATATCGAGCGAGCGAATGGAGTCTACACCTTTATCGATAGGTCCAACAACATCCAGCTGTTGAGGACGGCAACTGTTGCCTCAGGTGCTAGAATCACCTTGCGTTGTCAACAAAATGAAGTGTATCAGACGACATGCCAGGGTAACATGCAATTTTCTCCGGCACTGCCGGTAAATTGCCGCAGTCCACTGAGTGTGCCCGGTGTTAGGCCTGTGGCACATAACGATCGCTCATGCCCGACATTAATGTTTGTCGTTGGCCATACCTTTAACAATCGCATGTTGGAGCTGTATCGTACCTGCTACAATCCGCAGACTGTGCGCGCATACTTCTCGGATGTGACGCTCTATCCGAAGACAATCTGTAAGTTTGAGGGCTGCTCACCATGTATTTGTATATAATAACTTTTTATTTAATATTATAGTTCCAACTCGTCCAAATGTGCGGTTCACAACTGATCAACTTATTACGCCCGCACAGGAAGCCTCTTATTTAACAAGAAATATTTTCACGACCTTCCGTAGCATTTATGGTCAAAACCAACAGTACATAAGAAATAACAGGGATTTGGTTATCAATCGTGGTCATCTAACAGCTTCATCCGATTTTCTTTTTGGCGACCAAGCCGCTGGCACCTTCAAGTATTTGAATGTGGTGCCCCAGTTCCAATCGATCAATGATGGCAACTGGAGACTCATCGAGGAGTGGGTCCGCGCTCAAATTCCCCCCAACTCTGTACTGAACGTTCGCACAGGCGCTCTGGGTGTATTGAGCCTGTCCGACTCCAGTCCGAGACGCACCCTGAGACAGGCCTATCTCGCACGCCCCAACCAGAATCCTGTACCAACCTGGATGTACAAAATTGTGCGAGACGCCACTAATCAGCCATTGTACGCTTTCATAACGTACAACAATGTTTTCACCCGAGCACGCCCACCCCCTCCGGTAAACTGCCGAACCCCGATCACATGTCCGGTGAATCTACTTAGTACTGCTGCTATGGGTTACACATATTGCTGTGATCCCGCAACATTTGCTGTCTAAACTGAACGTATTACGCTTAGCAGCTGATCACTGATAAGCATTCCATGGAAAGTGATGTGACCAAAAATTAATTTATATTTGTACTGTCATAATAAATGTATTTAAAAAATATAAATGTTAAAGTAATTATTTTTTATATGACGCTTTAAGGTAAGGGAATGGGGGCAGGACCAGAACCGCATTGTGGCATAGGGAGACACACTATACGACTGGAACTTAGAAATGAGGAGAGACAGAGGCGGCAACAGAGCTGGTCAGAGGCAGAAGGACTCCGACAAGCCAAATGTCTCCTATGTGGATATAATCTTAAACGATTTAAGCAAGTTATAACCATGGGACAGAATATCCTTAGGATTCTTACCGGTCTATTGACAGGACACTGTAGACTAAGAAGTCACCTAACTAACCTAGGTATATATAGTGGCGATCTTTGCAGGTTTTGTGAAAGAGGGGAGGAATCCTCGATGCACATCCTAGCAGAATGTGTCGCATTAACTAGAAGAAGATGCAGTATCCAAGAGATTGATGTTTTGAATTTCAGAGACATAGAAGACCTCAACTCAACAAATATCCTCACATTCGTGCGGAGTCGTCTAGGGATGCACACTCTATCTATTATTCGGACGCCCTTGCTCAGGGAAATGAGGCGTAAGTCTTGGGCTGCCTATATCGTAGCCAGAGAAGGAGTCAACTCGGAAATCGAACCAAACAAATGGACACAGACTGATATGCATTATGCCCTATCTAAAGTTGGTGAACTAAGATGGTAGTGTTCTCTTTTTATATCCACCCAACCTTGTAGGAATCAATCAAGGAAATATTCAGATCATAATTCATTTCGTATCGATATTATCCTACATGATTTGAATTAACCAATTTTTAATATTAAATGTACTCTGCTAATAAATGCAAATATAAAAATCTTACGACCTTAAGTGAGATTTAGTGATCCATCGATGTCAGCAGGCCTGTAGGCGACGATAATCAAAATTAAAGATGCAACAATTCAAAATAAAGTGCTCAACCAGAAAATATGATAACTAATTTATAAGTTTTGAATTTGAAACCGATGTAGCTCGTTGGGCTGTAAATCCATTTGTAACTTGAAGAACATTTTCAAATTTGGGGCCGTGTGGTGTTGGTGTTGCTGACCACCTTTACAAAAAGAGAAAATCTTTAGAGGCTACTCACGATCACTAAGGCACAGAAAAATACTCGCAACACAATTTTAGAAACGAAGAAAGAACATCAGTGGCCAGTGAGCTAGAATTTATTGCAAATATATGTATACATATATTTTGTATATTTATAAATATATATACTGTTTACTTATTTCAATATAAATTCCTTACACGCAATACATATATTTATGTAGCTATAAATTATTCCATTGCTCTCATTAGTTCACCTTAAGCTTAACTAGAGCATTAAAAATTAACGCTTTAAAAACAGTAGTTTGGGGTCTTAGCTCTTGTTAAAGTCACGTATCTCAGAATTCTTTTTTCCATAAATTAAATGTAGTAGTAAACGTACTTTATTGTCGGCCAACTTGCAACAGGCAACGGTTGTGTGGGTTATTTGTGGTTGTGTGGTAAATATTTGATTCCGAGACCTTGACCAGCAGTAATCATATAAATTGGCACCAAACGGCAAACATGAACTTACATTGATGATACAGAAATTAAGCAGGGAACAACAATCAATACTTCTCCTTGGAAGATGACAATTAATGACAGCATTTCGTTATTGTTCTCGAACTTAATGCAATATATGTGTCATATGTGTTTTATTCATGCAATTCAATACAATATTGTACAATATTTTAGCAGCTGATATATGTTGTATTGTCATCGTCTTTACAATGCACCAACTGGGGCAAACAAACAACCGACTGGAAAAATATGAGAATACAAAATTCCATAATTCACTAAATCATAAACGGTTCGCTGATATTTCCGCATTTTTTTTAATTCAGCTTTCTTTTTATAAATAGTTCCTAGCCTGGGCAGTTTAAGTCAATTCATTACGATTGCGAGATGTTTCACAAGCTGCACTTACTTTCGTTCGCACTGCTGGGTAAATATGAATAACTCAAACTTTGAATGCGATTCAATGCTCCTCTCTGTGTTTAGTGTCAATAACTCAGGTTCGAGGTCAGTGTGCGATCACCCGACAGAATATCGAGCGAGCGAATGGAGTCTACACCTTTATCGATAGGTCCAACAACATCCAGCTGTTGAGGACGGCAACTGTTGCCTCAGGTGCTAGAATCACCTTGCGTTGTCAACAAAATGAAGTCTACCGGACGACGTGCCAGAGGAACAGACAGTTTCGTCCGGCACTACCGGTAAATTGCCGTAATCCACTAAATGTGCCCGGTATTCGACCTATGCCACATAACGATCGCTCATGCCCGACATTAATGTTTCTCGTTGGCCATACCTTTAACAATCGCATGTTGGAGCTGTATCGTACCTGCTACAATCCGCAGACTGTGCGCGCATACTTCTCGGATGTGACGCTCTATCCGAAGACAATCTGTAAGTTTGAGGGCTGCTCACCATGTATTTATATAAAATAACTTTTTATTTAATATTATAGTTCCAACTCGTCCAAATGTGCGGTTCACAACTGATCAACTTATTACGCCCGCACAGGAAGCCTCTTATTTAACAAGAAATATTTTCACGACCTTCCGTAGCATTTATGGTCAAAACCAACAGTACATAAGAAATAACAGGGATTTGGTTATCAATCGTGGTCATCTAACAGCTTCATCCGATTTTCTTTTTGGCGACCAAGCCGCTGGCACCTTCAAGTATTTGAATGTGGTGCCCCAGTTCCAATCGATCAATGATGGCAACTGGAGACTCATCGAGGAGTGGGTCCGCGCTCAAATTCCCTCCAACTCTGTACTGTACGTTCGCACAGGCGCTCTGGGTGTATTGAGCCTGTCCGACTCCAGTCCGAGACGCACCCTGAGACAGGCCTATCTCGCACGCCCCAACCAGAATCCTGTACCAACCTGGATGTACAAAATTGTGCGAGACGCCACTAATCAGCCATTGTACGCTTTCATAACGTACAACAATGTTTTCACCCGAGTACGGCCGCGCCCACCGCGGAACTGTCGAACACCGATCACGTGTCCGGTGAACCTACGTAATACTGCTGCGATGGGCTACACCTATTGCTGTGATCCGGCACGCTTTGCTGTCTAAACTGAACTGATTACAAAACTGGGCTTTACGCCAAGCAACTGATCGCTGATAAGCATTCCATGGTAAAATAATAATTACACTGTCATAACACGTTTTTTTTTAAATATATGTAACGACTAGTTACAGTGAGATTTCAGTGCTGTTGGGTGGCAACGCTGGTTAAGAGATCTAACAATAGCATAAGCATCAGTCATAGAAGAAAGAGTCGTAGAAGGACAGCCCAAAGAGAAAGTCGAGTTCGTGAAGCGCAGCGTCATAAAAGTCCCGAGTACCCTAAAAGTTGTCGGTGCGTCGAGGAAATAAGTCGATGTTTATAAAGTCGAATCTCACATTTCACTATATAAACTTCTAACGATCTTAATAATAAAAAACAGGACATAATCATTCCAACATATATATGGTGAATTTCAAGGATATGGCTACACAAGTTTATCCTATTTGGAAAGGTAATTTAATTTCCTTTAATATCATTAAAAAATAGGCACAGGATACATACGGAAAGTAAAGTGCACAAATTAGTAGTACTTTGGGTAGTCTGATAATGACACGCTTTGTGAAACTCATTGGCTATTCCCTTTATCAAAAATTCTAATTTTTGAGCTTTTGTCATGAATATTTTCATGTACAACTTGACAGTATTTGGCCAAAGGCGGTCAGTTTAAATTATCTCATTGATTTTCAAATTTCTCCAAAGTTTTTCTTGTACTAGTTTTATTGAATCTTATATATAAGAATATATATATATATTTTATATATAAGCTTTGCATGGAATTGGAAAGTACAATAATTGCAATTTTAATGACCGTTCTGTGCTTTTTGGTAAATAGCTTAAAACAATATACTCATATCTTTCAGAATCACTACAATTCACTTCTAATTAAACGCTATCTTCAAGAAAGGTGTTCATATTTATATATCTAGGATATCTGATAGTCCCTCTCTCTCACTTTGCTTTCACTTAGTTAAAAAAGAGCTTAGTATGTATCAATGGAATTTATTGATTAGCCCTGTCAGACACAATTCATAAGGTCAGCAATAAATCGAATATGTAGTGCTTATAGTGAGTACTAATGATAATTAGCCAATAACATTTTATCTGTAATTTCCAGACTGAATCTTAATGCGTCTAGTGCTTCATTATGGCTATCATTGTACATAGTCAATGAGAGTATTTATAGTTGAGCAAATTTAATCTACTGGGACTTAAGGGCATGACAATATCATAAAGTGAACACACACAAAAAACCAGGACAGCCGGCCAGCTAGTCAGCTTTAACTGCTGGCTAAAAGGATGATCATAAGGTCGTCGGGTGGATGGCAGGGGTGTGGACGTGGGCCAGTCAAGCGCAGCTGCAAACAATGGCATTTTAAAAGGCAAGGGCAAAAAAAAAGAGAAAACATCAGCGAGTTTGAGGATATAGGGCAGAACTTAAAGACAAGCATCATGTTGGCGGCACATACGCAAACACACACACACATACATACACATACACGCACACACACAGAGAAAGCAACACACATAGCCACGCACAAGGCGTATGCGTAATAACATTTTGCGTTACATTTGCTTTTTATTGCATACCGCAAGGCGCTTCGACTGCCTCTGCCTCTGTGTCCTGTTCTTCTTCTTCTTCTTTATATATCCGCTGTGAGTATTACGTCGCTAACACTGTTGTTGTTTTTACTTTTATTTTTGTTTGCGTTGGCCTTTGTCTGCCGCAATTTCCGTGCCATGTGGCACAGCGAATGTAAATGCGAAAACTTTAAACTGCCCAACAGCTGGGAATCAGCCCAAAACAAAACCGTCCCATACTTGAATATATCCGTCCTTCGGTTTCTGTTTTGTTGGCATTATCACACATAATAATTCCGTAAGTCAGACGTAAGACGCAAAACGCAGCTCATATGCCTCCGGCCCTTTGGCTGAATGGCGTTCGCAGAAGTTGGTCAAAATTGCTTACCGTTTTTGGCTGGCATGACCCACTGAGTACGCTGCTAAGCTCCTTTGATGTAAGTAAGTATAAATACATACATATATAAATTGAAGGATTCCTGAACCATTTCAATAGTCAAATGCCTCAGAAACGTAGGGCGCCAAAGTGACAGCAATCAGCCGAGCGGCAGACACAAATAACGCCAGCAGCAGCGACAAATTGTGTCATTTTCATTTATTTGCAAATGTTGTAGGAGTGTAGATATATCTGTATCTGTAACTGTAACTGTATCTGTATTTATATCTATGAGTTTGCTGCGCTGCTCGAACTTCATTGAATATAACTACGAGCCGAGCAACAAATCCGCGAGCTGCGTACTCCGAGGCGGATGCCAATAAAACGGAAGCCGCGATTAAATACAAATAAGACATTAAGTGCAAAGGCGCTGAGGCGCATAATACAAATTGCGACGATTGCCAAGGAAGCGAATGGGCGCTGCTCTGAGGGACGACTATGGCCTGGAAGGGGGACGACAATTGAGTAGGAAACAGGATCGCCGGCGGACATATTGAGAGTGTCCCACAAACTTAAATACGGCGTTTTAGATTACCATCAGATGGCAGTTATTGAGAAAGGGGCATATTCACTTTTGCATTACATATACCAAAAATATAGATACAAAATTCAGGTCGAAGGCCAAGCTTAGTACTAGTAAGTCATAATTTTGTAAATGAATAAAAAATAAACAACATTATGCTCCATTTTCTTCTTTTGAGCATGCTGGAAATTATATACTTTATATATTATTTATTATTTATCTATCGCTTTTCAAATCTTGCACAACATTTACGATGGTATCAAGCAATATAATGTTAATAAATGCGCAGACTCCGTCTTCTAAGATTTTGTATTTGAATATTTTGCTTAGCTCTGTGAACTCATCCAGAGAATGCAATGTGCATTGCAGCCCGATGAGACCTTTCTAAGTTCTGCCTACATGGGCTCGCAAGAGCCTGTAAGTAGGCAATGCTTTTATTTTCCGCTAGTCAAACTTTTATTCGAATGAACACAAAAGGGTGGGTAAATGGAAGCTGTGTGTACTATAATATTGCGGCCGGACGCGCTTTCTATGGCTAATATAATAAAAGCTGGCATTGGAAAGTTGTGCCTTAAGTGTGCATTAGCATAGACACGGAGAAGTGAAAGATAAAAATTGGGTTAAATGGACTCTGCGCATTACAAAGTGTATGAATGTGGCAGGCAATTTATGTATGTGTGTGTGTGTACATGACTGTCAAGCAATTTTGAACAGTGCCAAGGCCAGGAATGGTATCATATTCTATCCTTATATTTAGATATTCATCTCGAGCAAATTTGGCCTGCCCATCTCTGTCTGTTTTTGTTGTTGTTGCTCTTACTTGGATAGCTGCACAATTTTGCGGTTCATTTAATAATTTTGCGTCTTGTTTACCTGGACAGCCAATTTTGTGTGTCGGCTTTGAAGGGGCGGTCAATGGGGCAAGTGGCCATTTAACCTGCGGCCAATGGCATTAGCCAAACTGCGGCTCAGCTCAGCTCGGTACGGCACTTCAGGCTAACGAGCTGCCATGGTAATTAGAGGGGGGCGCTGCCCACGAGTTCGAGCTGTGCATAGAAAATCACATGACTGCCATTTTATTCCATTTTCACCATTTCGTTTTTTCTTAAGTTCCACTTTATTTTTTTGCACAAATTTTTTTGATTAGCAAAAAATAAGAAAGTGCGATATCAAAGTATTTGCTCATTCATCGCAATATGAATGAGTCCATGTTCGATGGGTTTTTTTGTTGTTGCAGAAAATGATGAGGATGATGATGATTGTGATCATCAAATTGGCTTTATTCAGGTGTCTGCGTCTGTATTTGTGTATACGTATATATATATATATGTATATTCATATATGTGTGTGAGTTACTGTGTGTGCTGTAAGTGTCAAGTGCCTTGACACGGCTCAACTCAATTCGGCTCGGCTTGCTTTCAATAATATTTATGCACTCGGCTTGTATTCGAATTCAACAGGGCATACATTTCCAATTAAAGTGAAGCATTCAACTACAGTTGGAGTGAAAATACACAAGCAAAAATACAATCAGATCCTCGCACAAACATTTCTATTTTTTATTATATTTTTTTACGATATTACGGCACTAGTCAGAAAATTGTAAAGAAAAGTTTTCGATAAGTATCCGTCATGGATGGTATCTATAAATACAGATTAGGACGATAGAAAGGCGTGAAGCTTTAGAAAGGATTTTTTTTTTTTTTTAGTTAACTCTCTAGTTCTCAAGACCGCCCTTAGATGACTTAAGTTTATTTCGCGTTTATTTGCTTAACTATTTCCGTTTTACTCCATTGTTGTTAAACCTTTTTGGTTATACAAAACTTGTATAACGCCCTCTAAAGGGTTAAGATAGTTCAAGATCAATATTGTGAAAAAGCAAAGCCATAAAAAAATGTATTTAACTTGATTACTTAATTGAAAAACGCATGCGATATACTTGAGATTAAACATAGGCTATATTAACTAAACGGCTATTGATAAAAGTAAAATTAGGTTAGATTAACTAAAGAGAGGATTACAGCAGAGGATTAAATTAAACATAGGTTAGATTAACCATATGGTGGTGGATTAAAGTAAACGTTGGTTCGATTAACTCAAGTGTTGTGTGGACTATCATATTTATTATTTTATTTATTCGTATTGGGGACACTAATGTCAACACACTCGCGAGACGAGTCGCACAACAAACAATATCGATGCTTAATCGTAGCATTCACTGCATGAATAAACTATTATGCTGTCACACACATTAATATTCGCAGATGGCGCACAATGTACATTGCCTGGAGTTCGAAGTGGAATTGTTCGATTCAGATGACAACCATTGGGCAGCGATTTCCGAAAAATGCATGGGCTACAAAAGTTTGCGCAAATCGCTATGCGGGAGCTGAGAGTCGTCCTAATGACAGACAGGTGACTACTGGCTGCTGAAAGCTGACTCTTGACTAAGCGACTGGTAACGGTGAACAAAAAGCAAAGGGACAATCTGCGGTTGCAGCAGCTGTTTCCATTGTTGATGTTGTTGTTGTTGTTATGCCAGTCGCTGAAACCGCTCAGTTTGAATTGATTAAAATTGGCAGCGGAAACAAAAAGGAAACTGACTATGAAATGCTTAGACAAGGAATAATCTACAGCTGATGGCACATGCACAGTTAGATACTCGACTGGTTCAAACATTTCATTTCACAGTTTTTCAATTCGACTATATACTCTATACATATAGATGTGTTTGTGTTTTTGTGTGCATGGGCTTTTGCAGGAAAAAATACAATTTTATCTGCTAAATGCAAAATGCCAAGCCAATTTTAGGGCAACTCATGGCTTAAAGCTGGGGTTTGGGTTGGTGGAATGGGGGGAAACACACATTGAATCACACACACACACACACACATAGAGATATGCACATCTTCAGTGAACACCTGCCAAGCGTATTCGTTGTTTTGTGAGACGCACCGGAAATTGAGTTTAGCAGCATTGCAAAATGCAACAGTTCACGTGAGTGCTACAAATGAAGTTGACATTGGGGTAACGTGCGAAAAGCCAATAGGCGACCAAAAACCGTTTGAAGTGTCAAAACAAGATGTCCTTCTTCCACAGAGACCTTGATCGGATTAAAGTCTTACAGTTGAAATAGCTGCAGCCCTGTTATGGTCTACAAAATTCTTGTGCAAATCGGTCAACATTTTAAATGCAAGTTGCATGTTCTAGCTTTAACCTATTAAAAATTTAAATAAACAGAAGCATAACTTGCTCAGTTCGAATCAATTTTGCTGTTGCATGTCTCATATAAAATGCCATTAGTAAAATGAAGCAGAATACAAAGAAATGGAAAAATATTATTTAAATATTTATGAGGACTGGTCTTTTAATTTCAAAATATCTATATTTTTTTGTGTGCTCTGTTTCATAAATATGGGGTTTGCTTGCAGGGTGCAATTTGCAATGTTTTGCATAAGCTCTCAACTGCTTACTGTCAGCTCGGGGCAGCTAGTTTAGTACGAATCCAATAAAAAAGAGAACAAAATCAACTAAAAGGAACTTTTGCTTCGTGCTCTTGATCCAGGCGAGTTGCAACGATGCTTTTTTTATAAAGCAATTTGCATATTAATGGCAATTTTTTTTTCTCCCGATATTATTTTATGTATGTATTTTATTTTTCGGTTTTTCTTTTTATTATTTTGTGTTTGGCTTTGTTGTAGCTTCCTTTGGGTTGATTGTTTTTCAAGATTGTTGCCGATACAGAGCACACCAAGTGGCCTGTCCAGTGTCCTTGTACGTTTGTATGTATGTGTGTGTTTGTGTGTGTAGGTGCCTTACTGGTTGAATTCTGTTCAAATCCTGGCACATAAATCCGTGTGAGGTCCTTGCTCGCTGCTCGGCCAAAAGCACCATACAAAGTTCAGAGCACACATAACGCACCTAAACAAATGCATGTGGACATAAAACACGAGAGCACGCACAGAATCAGCGTCACTTACACACACACAGACACACACACACACTCACACTCATGCTAACGTTTGCTCTCAACGAGTTACGTAAAAAAAGCAAAATGTAGGCACTGATTACATTTGCATATTATAAGCAACCGCAACAGCCCAGTCTCCACATATTGATGAGGTTGCAACGACGCAAGGGTTAAGCAGGCGATCAAGTCCTGCCACAAGCATCGTCAGTCAGCTGCAGTTCCGGTGCCAGCGTCGTAATGCGTGTGAGTATGTGTTTGTGTATTCGTCCAAGGAATTTAATTTCCAACTTTTACGTTTGGCATGTGGCAGACACAACTTTGCCAGTGGCAAAGTTTACTCCAGCGCCACAGACTGTGCTGATCTAATAAAATAGGTGTGTGAGCGCGTGTGAGATTGTGGGTTCACGTTGGACGGGGGAGGCGGAGATGGACAGGGGACTGGGGGCGGGTTGTAGGGTGGTGTGGGCACTTGTTGAAGCAGCTGCAATCTCAGGCAGGCATTGTGCACCTGCAAAAACTTTAAATTATGTAATTCAACACGTTGCCATGGGACATCCGGGCCAAGAGGCAGCCAGAAGGCAGCCACACATCTACACACACACAAACCACACAGTTAAGAGTACGTACACAGGGAGTGTGCTTAAATGCAAGCCCAAACTTTAGCCCTATCTCGTCGATGCTTAAATGCCTGCCACAGCACCTGGCAGCCACGAATTTCAATTAACGTGCCAGCATGAGAGAGTTGTGCGTTGCTACCGCTAGTTGGCGCCCCAAGCGCTTGTCTGCTCTTCATGCCCATATTTGATGATACAACATTAATATGCAACACACTGATCCACAGAGGGAAATCAAATCGGCACGTGTATAACATATAGATAATGGATTTTCGAAAAGTATACCAAGTAAATACTGGCAGCATATTAGCCAAATAATAAATATCCATAGCAAAATATATATATTTTTAAAAGCTACGTTGATTTTATTAATTAATGCAAATAGGCATGTAACTCAATAGGCTGCGAATTCTGCTAACGAATATATGGAAATGGATACATCGATTCTAACAATTATTTGCCAATTAAATTGTAGCGTGAGGCTATCGAATATATGAAAACATATATATGTTTCGCAAAAAAATCAGTGAAAATTGCAAATTAAGTGGAAAACTTTTATCGATTGCTGTTTTCATATTTCATTTGATTGTGATTGTGAAAAATGAATTTTTTACTCAAACATCGAAACACATTTTTTTAATTAATCAACGCTACAGGGACATGTATATATAGGGTACTTCTATAAAAAATAGATATGTGTGTTTGTGCAGAAATTGGTGGAAAACTGTCAAAGGTAGTGCAACACACAACTAGTTTGCTCGCCGCGTATTTACTTTTTGCTATGCTCACTTTATCGGCTGCTTTTTTCGTAGACAGAATATTCACTCGCCAAACTTTTTGTTTGGCTTTTTGCGGCAAGCTATTAAAATGCGCCGTGTGAATATGTTGCATGGCAAAAACAGTGCCCCAACCGCCACTCAAGCACACGTGTCACAGTAGCAAAAATAAAAATGTGTATTTTTTTACCTTAACAGCAGCTATTATAAAAAGAGTGATTGTTTTCTAAATACGATTTCAACGGAGTATAAATCACAGTTAGCAGTTGTGGCTTAAAATGTGGTACCAACAATTTAACAATTTTGGTTTGCTTCGTTTGAATTCAGCTGCTGATTTGAGAATCCTATTTATACATAAATCTACTGCCTGCATGCTAAAGTTTAAGTCTATACCTATTTATTTAAAATGCCAACTGCGGGGCGCAGTGCACATACGAAAATAACTGAAAAGAAGCTGCTGCAAATACCCTATAAAAAATAAACGAGCCAGAATCATGATACAAGTTTGATTGAAATGCACATAAAATTGTGAGTGTGCGACTAAATATATAACCACTACAACGACTTCAACTGCATAACTGAAGTATTGAGCTATACCTGATCATTAGATATGTGTATCAAAGAGATACACATAATGTGGTATACAAGCATAAACAAAAATATACTCGTTGGACATAGATGTAAAGAGGCTATCACTTCATATCCCTATGCCCTATGATGGGGTGTCTCTTCCGCTCCTTCGTCGCATTACACATTATTACTTTATTATTTTTTACAGCGGCTTTTGAAAAAGATTTACTTGGGTGGCTGCCTTGGGGCGCCGTTCGCGTCGTTTCGTGTTGCATGAACCCAAAAAGGCAATGCGCGAGTGCTAAGCAAACAGCTTGAATCACACACACACTTCCACACACTCCCACACACACACCAACACTTACGTTTTGTTAAGCTTATTATGCACACAAATGCCGAAGGCTGACTTAAAAGTAAGCTGAATAGGTGAAGCCGACACCCAAGATGAGCCGCGAATAAACACACCAGCTTCTTCTCCCCCCCCTCTCTCTCTCTCTGTCACTCTCTGTCTCTGCATGTGCCTCCTCTCTTGCTCTGCGTTTGCATGTGTGTGCGTGCAGCATCATTGGATTAGTGCGATTATCTTCCTCAAATATCATTTCGCACGAGAGCTAACAATGTCTATATTTCGCCCTTAAGCATGAATATGACTGTACATATACCTATATGTAGACATATGTTATGTAATTGGCATGACTGCTAGAGCCTTCTAAGAGGCGGGGAGTGGCCTCCATACCAAACAAGCCTCATATCAACGTGCAGGTGTGCAGCGTCGCGTGCGCTTCTGCGGTTACTGCCCAGCCAGACTAGAGCAGGAGCCGTTGTCGTTGGCTATTTACTTTTATGGCTTGTTTGGCAGCTCGTGAAAACTTTTGGCCCAACTTTCCCCTCTGCCCCAAGTGACCCATTAAACAAATTGAAAATGAACCGGAGCCGATTCGGCAACTCGACTTTGCTTGGTTCGTTGAATGGCTTCGCCCCGGCAGCCTCCAGTGGCGCGTATGTGTAATAAATTTTAATTGACTTGTATTGCATTGCAGCGCAAAAAACTACCAGCAGCATTCGCAGCAACAGTAACAGCAGCAGTAGCATTGTTGGCAAAGTTTATTGCGGTTGAGAAGATTTCATTGAATAACGCGTCAGAAATCTCAAGTTCTTCAAATTTTGGTAGCTGGTAGACGTTTTCGCCTTTTCGCCCAAGCAAAAACTTTGGTCATAAACACAAGTGTGCAAAACTCGTGCCAGCAATAATAGCGCCAACTTCAAAAACACACAAACAACAACAGAAGCAACAACAAATACAACATTTTTGCCCTTGGTAGCATTGGGTATACGTAATATGAAGTTAACTGGACAATTTTATTTGGCTACGCTCGGCGGTGCAGGTGCGAACAAGAAATATGCGGGCATTTAATATTAATTAAATTCATATTTTAGCTATACAAATTTATATTACAAAAGTCTTACGACCCGAAAAGGGGAACTTCAGTTCCGGCTGGCTTCTTGGCTGCCTGCAAGCCAGCCATGAACTCGAAAGTCCAAAGTCCCGTTTGCTATTGAATTTTGTTAAGTATCACAGCAAAAATGTTTAAAAAAATAAATGTCTTTTGTAGCTGGCAATTAAATGCAATTGGGACGACGAATTCAATATTTTTGCCGCTAAGTTTGTTGGTTTCATTTAATTTGTGGCGTGTTTGGAACTAAACACATAGATCTAACCACAACAAAACTCATTTATACAACTAAACACCACACACACACACGTGCATTTACATACAAGCATTCCAAATTAGTCTAATATTGCAAAAACAAGGCAAATTGCTGATAACTAGATTTTCTCTTGTATTCCCTTTGCTAAAAATAACTATTTGCTTTGCAAAGTTCGAGCTTATCTATAAATAAAATATAAATATGTTACTAAAAAGTTGTCTATAAAATTCATTAACTATCTTGCTGCTTGTGGTATATCGTATTAAAATAATAATATGAAATACAGACTAATTAAATTAGTTACATTTCATGCTCATTAATTTTGTCCTTGTGTTAAATAATTGTTTTGATTATTTTTGACTAATTGAATTGACTATCGTATTAATTGGCATATGAACTTTAATTTTATCATATTTATAGATTTTTATTAACTAATGTGTAATTGTTTTAATTCTAGCCCATACTGAAAATTTAATGTTCAAAAATAAATGGAATACGTTTTGTCTTAATTAATAGTAAATTATAATTTATTTGACAATTTTTTAACCGCATATAATAAGCTTTAATCGAAATATTTACCCTCTTTCAATTAAAACGTTTTTTCTTATATTTATTTCTCCTTCGAAGCCAAGAACTTCTGATGCGAAGTTATAATTCGTGCAGTTTGAGATAATGCAAAAATCATTTGCATGTTCAGAGGGCCCTTTTTTTAAGCGCCCAAAGCACATCCACATCGGTTGAATAGTATATTTTCGATTTTTCAGTTTTTAATCGCGGTTTTGTTCTAGAGGTCAAACCACAAATATATTTTTTTTGTTATTTGGACCTTTTTTATTTGGCCGTTTAAAGTTTGACCCTATTTCATGAATTTTAATGCTTTCGATTTTTTAAATATTTTAACATCTTTCTGAGATGAGACTGAAGTCAATTTTTTTAATGCATTTTTGTTTCAAAAGTCAAACCAATTCTAAAAATAATTAATTAATTTTAATTTTACTCGGTTTCATTTCAAAAATACGTATTTTCAACTTTTGATGCAGAATCAATATATATAAATAGGGCTGCATAATGTTGGAAGAAATTCGGAGATTGGACAATTATGCATAACTTCTGGAGGAATGAAGTCTGCCCACCACAGCATTTGGTCCTTCGAGCCGGATTTCATCAACACATAAATTCTGCTCGCCCCAGCTCGCATCGGTGGATATTCCAACCGCAAAAACAATAAGTTAAGTACTTTCGATATAAATACAGTTCGCTGAATCGCCAATTATTGGCCTCCAGTTTTCGCAAAATACCATAAGGTATTATCGCCCGCCAATTGTACGTAGAAAAGTGTGAAGTGAAAAAACTTTCTTCTTGGCCGCCATTTTTCCGTCGCACGAGCAAAGTCCAAAGTGCTCACAATTTCACTTTCCTATGCCTAACCACAAACACATATGATTCTTATTATTCTAATTTATGTGTACATATAAATTTATTAAAAAAAAATCAATCAAATCAATCCAATTAAGCGCTAAAATTAATAACACAAAATAAAAATGTAAAAGGAAATCCGAATTCCGCACTATCGACATATCACATTTCCATTGGCATTTATACGTGAGTACACACTTACATCTGTACAGCTCCAACATCCATCCGTACTTCGCAGTCAAACTGCACACAGCTTGTACTCTTTATGAGAAAAGACAAACATTATAAAATTGTCGACAAGGGAAAAATAATTTTGTAACCCAAGTACATACAAACATACATGTATAATATACATGTCTTTGCCGTACGCTGCACATCGATACATACATACATACATACACACATCAATAACTACAGATGAAATAAGTCAATAAAACAATTAAATATTGTCGGCACACACAAAACACAAAGAGAGTAATAAAATTATAAGATCGGCATATCAACAAATATTTAATTTCCTTAATTCATTAAAACATATGCATGTATGTGAACACATAAACTATATCAGTGACGTCAAAAGACAAGACATTTAACACGCACGAAATATTTATACTCAGTCTGTTCCGAAGTTTACTTTCCACTGACTATAAACCAATAAACAAATTTGTCACTCCGCATAACAATTACATAGCCATCAGCTATTGCAATTATAAACCGCCACATCCAGGGCTACAGTGATAAAAAAACGTATATTTTTATGCGAGATCGCTGTTTCGATTCTTCATAGTCACGATCATTATCGCATAAGTAAAGATTTATTTACAAAATAATATGTACTGATTTATAAATCAAATAATTAATTAAATTAAATTAATTCAAAATTCAAATAATTAATTTTCGTCGCCACATGTAACTATAATCATCCGCGACTTATACAAAAAACAATATATATTAAATTATTATTTTTTAACCTTTACAAGTCTGAGTGCTCCGATTCCACACGATCCGACTAGACAATCTATAGTGAAAACTGACTTTTTTCTGTACTTTATTCTCTGATTGTCAGAGTGATCATATTATGCTGTTTGAATTGCAACGTTCCGCGATCCGTTCCTCAAAGCTTAAAAGTGAATCAGCTCCCACTGACTACAAAAGGCCCGTTAAACCAAAACAGCTTACTTTAAGGAGCCACAAAGGCACTCGCTCTCAAATTAGCAAAATCATTAGCTCGAGCATGGCGGTAAATGATTTTATTGCTATTTCCGACAGATTTAGCCAGTATGGGGCTATGATCAGTTGTGGCATCCACAACTCCTGCCTCAGTTTACATACTCCAAATCCGCCGTGGCCAAATACGATCCATATGGGAGAAGGTCGAAAAGGAGTATGATTTGTGCCCAAAGACTGCAATTCAAGGAGAAGGCAGTGACGATAGTGCGAGCAGGCAGAATAAATATTATCATTGATATACTGTCTACGAACGTTGTGCAGCTCAACTTCGGCTGCAAGTAGACCATAGAGCAGCCCGTCTGCACCCCCGATATTGTGACTTCCGCCCTGCAACACTGAAGTCTTTAGTAGAGACTATCTCCGATGGCCTACGTTCCGAGACCTTTTCGCGGCCGTCTATATAGACAATCCTAGTCTAACCCCGGTAGAAAAGCTTTTCCACCTAAATGCCAAAACTAGTGGCGAGGCAAATAATATAGTGGCCAAGTCACCTTTAACAAACGATGGCTTTCAGTCAGCGTGGCAAAACCTGACTGAAAGATTCGAGAACAGAAGATTGCTGGTTAACAGTCAACTTAAAGTTCTGTTCAATTTTCCATCAATATCCCACGAATCTGGAGGTGCCCTCAAGGATCTCCAGAGCACCATCCAAGGGTGCTTGACCGCGTTAGAACTAGCTAAGGTCAAAACTAATAACTGGGCTTGTTTCCTGGTCTTCCTTTGTTTCTCGAAACTCTCAAAACTCTGTCCTTGTGGGAGCAATCCCTGCACAACAATTCAGAAATTCCGGCATGGATTGAACTAAATTCGTTTCTATTGGAGCGATATACCCCCCTAAGAATCCATCGAAGATATTAAGCCAAGTACCAGCACGCAAGTCCAACAAGGACCTAACTGCAAGGAGGCGTTTCCCAACAAGGTCAACGGTTTGAAAACAAGGTCAGCATCAAGACCCAATCGTGCTGGTTATGTTCCAAAGAGAATCATCCTATTCGCTTATGTCCGCAATTTCTTCAAATACCTGTAAAGGACCGAGCTGCTTATATACAGCAGTAAAAGTTATGGTTGAACTGTTCCGTGTGCAGACACAAACCTCTCCACAAAATCCAAGAAATGTCTGCTATGCAGGTATCAAATATAAGGCACGTGCATTAATTGATTCGGGTTCGAAGCAACTTTTATCACAACTCGGTTGTTCAACCTGATCAAGTCTCCATTCCAACCCGTCAATTTTAGAAACTTGCTGAATCAATAATTTGTGATTTGAGAATTATCAAAGTATAAGCAAAATGCACGAATATAATTATCAACTTACCCCAAGCCCAAATGTGTAAAGTGTTCCACGCTTTAGATAAATAAAAAAAGAATAACGTAAAACATAATAAAAGAAAACAGGTAGAGTCTTAAAGTGTTATGCATATTTATATGTATATTGCCCAAAACAATCTCAGACAAGCGTTCAATATAATGCTCACAACTTAGCATGCCATTTCAGGACTGATCGAAGCAACAATCTGTGGTCTAATGTGCGACCAATCGGCTCAGGTATGCTTATGGCCATAAATATATAATAACACCGGCAATGCATAATTCATTTTAAGCACCACTTAAAGTTATGGCGAGCTGCCGGTGCGCAATTTAAGACAGACTTTAATGCATTCAATACGTCATTGGGCATGTTGTGAGCGGTTTTGGGTCGTTGCTCTGATTTATGGTGCGTATACTTGATGTGGCCGCAAAGCCGCACAGAATGTTGTTGCAGCGCAACCGTCCTTTTTGCTGCTGCTGCTGCGGCTCTTCCCGGTTAATAAAGCTCAAAACAAACCTCAAGTTACACACACACAAGCACACACTCAGTCGATTCGCGCTGGTTGTGAATGTATCTGATTGCGAGTCTTACTTTGAGTCGGATATTGTTGAATTTAATAACATTTCGATGCGTCTGCATTTCATTTGACCATAAACGGCTTTAGAGCCCTCAGCTTAAAACTTTCCCTTGAACCATAGTAGGCATACAAATTGTGTACGTGTGTTTGTGTGTGTGTGTATATATGTATATTAATACGCCCATTGTATGTATGTGTTTGTGTATGGAAGCAGCAAGCCGTGCCCAATTTAATTTATCAAAGTCATAAACTTTTAAACGACTATACCGTATGAGTGATGGGCTCTGGTAGGCAGGTTACAATCCGCCAGCAACAGATTCGTGTCAATTCGAGAAAAAAACACACTTGTAAACTTTTTGATATTTGCTGTATATGGAAACTACACAGTTGATAAACTTATTTGCTAAGTGAAGTTGTCTCAAATATGTTGTAACCTCAAACATTTTTAAATATTATCCATTCTGTGTTTCATTGAGTTTCTTAGCATCTGTTGTATTTCTAAGTTTAAGATTACTTATTGTAAGTTAGACCTAAAAGGAAACCATTAACTTTAGACGACGTATGATTAATCAAATTCCTTCTCAGGTATGTAGGAAGTAATATATATTGGATTTTTAAGGTATATTTTGATTTTAGTTTAAGATCTTGATGATCTGTTCTTTATTTTAGCAGTCAACTTAATTTGCGTAAAGTTTTAACTACCGATTTATCAAAGTCAAAGTATATAATTTCCTACCGGAGTAGTGGTACAGAGTAGATAACGTTATTAAGTTAATTTTATCTAGATTATTAATCTATCTAAGCCATCCAAGAATATGATAACTTAAGCATTGAATTATGTTTATGATTAAGACTACTTTAAGTATGCCTTGAGCATAAAAAATCTGGTAGACAAACTCAACAACGCAACTTTGGTTGACTACAAACTGTTTGTCTTTGTCTGCGGTGGATTTGGGTGCGGCGCCAAGGAACTGTCCGGAATGTAAATGCTCGTGGCCGAGGTCCTGAATCAAGCTGAGTTCAAGACGTTAACCCTTTACAAATACGAATTAATTGTATAAATTAATATAATATACATGGAATATATATTAATATACATATGATATTCAACATTATTCAACATAAAGCAATTCTTCTATTGTTTAATTTCTGCCCATCGAGTGATCCCCTAAAAGTATGCCTCAAAATATTTGGTTGTGAAAAGGACTTGGCTCTGCCATCTCCGTAAGGATTTTGAATGAGCACATTTTGATGACTTCACAGGAAAAAGGACTCTCCATTGACATTCAAGCACTTCTATGATTCAACAGACAAATATCTTACAACTGATATTTTGCCATTTCAAATTTCAAAAGAATTCATAAATATTATAAAGAAATAGAATTCGTAGACTTTAGATGATATTGGCTTCTAGGATTCGGAGGATTGGTGTTAAATGATGGGCTCCTCATAGCATCATCTTAATAATTTTCCACTGCATTCTTCGTTTCTTCAATTTCAATTTTATTCTCCAGAAACTTATTCCCACATGCAGATTATACATATTTAAGGTGGTCTCTTCATATTTTCGTAACTTTTAGCTACATCTAGCTAAGCGTAGCTAAAAATCGCCTAGGGCGCACGAGCCATCAAGTGGGTTAATTGCTGCCAAGCTGTGACAAACTTGATTAAAATGGAATGAAGCATGCCTTTCCCCAATTATGCATACTGCACCACCAATTTGCACTTGCGTGGATCCAAAAATACTACAAAAAACATATAAATGCAAGTAGGAGGAACTGGAAATGGCTTACACATATCCTCTTAATATGAAATATACACACACATTCTTTATAAAAAAGATTATATGCCCTTGACATCGTCTACCGTATAGGGTATTAATAACGGGAAATCGATGTGCTATCCAAAAATTTTGCCGAATATCTGTTGATGATGCATTACTCAGATTTTCAATCCATAATCTGCATTTAAGCCTCTAGCTGCCTGGAAATTGAGCAGTGTAACAGTTTATGCCATTTAAGCATAATTTACTTAACCAAGGTGTATTAAGGGTCGGTCGAAGAGGCGGAGTAGGAGGAAGGAGCGTGGGCGGAAACAGCGTTGACCTAGCACGAAGAAGGCTCGCAAACTTTCGAAAAAAACACATGAAAAAATGACGGCAATAATAATTTTATTTTTGGGATAAAGGTAGCTCATTCAGTGAGTGTGTGTGTGTGGAGTGTGTGTAGAGTGTGTGTGTCTGCCTTTAATTTATGCAGCGCCGCATTTCAGGACTCATCCACACACGCACATCCTTCAAGTACTGCCAGTCATCTTTCTTGCCGAAAATCAACAAAAATTTATTGGGCATAAATATAAATCCGCTTGATGTTCATTGCCAGCCTAGACTTCAGATTTGCTTTGCTTTGCTTTGCCATTTTATGCGATTTTAAATTGATTTCATTTCCATTCTTCAGTTCACTCCGCCACCGTCACCGGTCGGTCGTTTCCTTTACAACTTCCGCATCCGCATCTTCGCCCAAATCTAACTTACATATGTCAAAAATGGACGACAAAAAAATGTTGCCTAAATAAGTCGATCTGATCTGGGGCAACAGATGTGGTTGTTCTTTTAAAAAGATGTCAAAGAATCTGCATTAATGGCTTCATCATAATGAGTCACTCTGCCCGGGGCATCTGCCTCTGGCGTTTGCTTCCATTTGCATGGTCAAATCAATGAGATTAAATTCATATTCTGTGTGTTCCTCCCACATTATATTACCAAATTTGCCCTCCATCTTTCTGTGTTTTTTCCCTTTGTTTGCTGTCAATTTCGGTTTGCTTCACTGTTCAAAATTGGGTGCGATAATAAGTATCTAATTATTTGTTATCATTATTGGCTATGGTCATTTGCTCTCTCTCTCTCTCTCCCTCGGTTTCTCTGTCTCATCTCATCTCCCCCATCGCACGCACTTTCTCCCTCTCAAACTCACTCTTACTTTTATTCTCTATTCATCTGGCGCTATCTGCCGTTTCATGTATTAGCCTAATGGACATTACTTTGTGTTGCTGCCCACACACACACGCACACACGCACATACACACTTACACACACACACATACATACACACACAGACACACACACAGAGAAAGAGAGACAAAGAGAGAGAGGGAGAGCGAGAGCGAGAAAGAGCAGTCTCCTGGCCTGGCGTCCACGTCTCAGTGATTACAGAACAAATTAAATTAGTGGAAATGTTGAAGCGAGGCACGAGACAAGGTAAGACAATATAATTGCCTCCAGTGCTGGAGGAGAGACAGTCTGTCCCTCTGTCTGTTCATTGTCTGTCAACTACAACTGTATTTGAGCACAAAAACACATATATGTATGTTAAATCCGGCCGACAATGTGAACAGGTGCTGGCATCAATTGGCCTTTGGGACCTATAGAATTATACAAGCTAATTAGCATTGATAGATATAAACGCAAATATGCATGCATCTGTGGTTCAAAAAGCGTTTATGGATATGCCCGAGGCTGAATTCTATTTCTATTTACGCGCACAATTATAAATATAATGTTGATTGTTTAGAAGTTAGCTCGGAGTCAACAAATTGGATTTTTTTAATATATGGTTTACTCCTCTTTCTTCTCGCTTTTAATTTATTTAAAACGTAATAAATATATGGAAAATACTCTAAAATTGCTTAAACATTTTATATTATAGCTAATTTTATATTCACAAATCTAAAATAAAATTCAAATAAAATAAGATTTTTTTTAAAAGTAAGTACGTACACAAACCATTTTGGGCTATTTGTGGTAAGTACACAAACCATTTATTGTTAGCGACACCTAGCGTTCATTTCTGCGACACTTCCCAACATTATTCAGCAAGCTGGAGAAGCCTTGGCGCCTGCAGCTTTTGTGTGCAATTTGAAGCTTAATTTGTTGTCCACAGAATGGTTTTTAAACGAAAAAAAGCCAACGTAATTTTACTAGAGGAATTTCACAATTCACAGACTTTATTACATTTAAATTAAATCAAAGAAATGACCTTATATATTTCATAGCAAAACATATTCCTTGCATAAACATTCCGTTGGCCAAAACTAGATATTTTCACTCCCGCCCCACAGTCTTAGCGACCCAGACCTACAACCCGGAGAATCGACCAAACTAGTCGAATATGGCATGTCAAACGCTGCGCCCCCTCCCCGTCTTTTAGTGACACGGCAACGCGCAACAAATTAAAGCAGGTCAGCAAGCTGAACTCAAACTCGCTGGTAACGCGTCCTGGCAAAGGAATTTCGACAACAGCTGCGAAATGAGCGCGAATAAAATCTTTCTGCGCTACTTTCCCCCAGGTGGTGAGCAATAATCCGGTTAGAGGCTTTTAATGCAATTCCATTTCGATAGGTTTGGCCTTGAGTTATCGATCCTCGAAGGGTGAGGAGGAGCGGCTGCGACATTTTGATTTGCTCGACCTGGATGCCAAGTAAGTTCAAAGCAAGGATAATGGCCTGTCTACTAATCTCTTGCTAATCCCGTAAACAGAACAAATGTGGAAGCGCTGGCAGATAGCATCCTGTTCGAGGAGCTGCAGGCCATGGAGGCGGAACGTGGTCAGGATGTTGCAAGTGTGGCCAAATCCATGCCTTGCGCGCCCGCCAACTGCAAGGCCTCGAGCAGCCAGGACATGTTCAGTGCGCTGAAGCAGGCGATTGCCAAACTGCAGGCCAAGCTACGCGAACCGGTCAAAAAGAAGTTTTATCTGCACAAATGCCACAAGTCGCACATCCTTCCGCTGACGAACGTCTGCTTCGATCGGAGCGGGGAACACTGCTTGACGGGCAGCTACGATCGCACCTGTCACGTGATCAACACCAGCACCGCCGAGGTGCAACACATGCTCACCAGTCACGACAATGTCGTCTTCTCCGTTGGCTACAACACGCCACGCTGGTCAGTCTGTAAGAATCCGTCTACCTGTCCAACTGGTGTTAATGCTTCCCTTGTTTAGTGACAAAATCATTACGGGCTCATTTGATGGCACGGCCAAGATTTGGTCTGCGAGCAGCGGCCAGTGTCAGAGCACCCTATTTGGACATACCGCTGAGGTTGTGGCTGCCGAATTCAACCCTGTCCACGACAAGGACATTGCAACGGCCTCCATCGATGGCAAGGCACGCATCTTTGATACGGAATCAGCCCAGGAGCTGCAGGTGCTCTCACATCACGGCGCCGAAGTGATTGCAGCACGCTACTCCCGCGATGGCCAGCTGCTGCTGACGGGTTCCTTCGATCACACGGCGGCCATCTGGGATATGCGCAGCAAGAGGTTTGTTTGAGCTTAGATTCGATTATTATACTCCTGCCAGAGAGTGACCGGAGGGTAGAATATGGCAACCCCATAGGAATAAACTGTTGTTCTGTCTTTATTTCTTGCAAGCAAGTCTTGTATATTGTATTGACTACCGAATCTCTGTCGGTATCAGCCAGATCGGACGGCATCATATTGCTGACCTAGGAAGTATTGTTTCAAATTCCAATTCTTGTTTTCTATCTCATAAATATAAAGTGTTATTATGCCACAAACAGATTCGTTTAAAACTTCCTCCCTTCCCTAAGCACTATCAACCAAAAACGTATTTGTATTTTATATAAATTTATCGTACCTGAGCAGGGGTATTAAATCTTTGGCATGCCGAAGAGAACTATTCTTGTTTTGCAAATTGCTGCTACATGCAACCAACGTCTCACCGACAGCTCCTGCCATCAGCTGCGTGGACACAGCGCAGAGTTGTCGAATTGCGTTTGGAACTTTAGCAGTTCAATGATTGCCACCGGCAGCCTGGATCGCACTGCACGCGTCTGGGATGTGCGTCGGCTGGATCAGGAGCTGCATCTGGTGTCCAAGCACAGCGACGAGGTGCTGGACGTGAGCTTCGATGCGGCTGGCAAGCGGTTGGCCACCTGTAGCAGTGACTGCACGGCCCGTGTCTGGAACTTGGAGCCGCTGGAGATGCTCTCGTTGATGGCCGGCCACAGTGACGAGGTGAACAAGGTGTGCTTCAGTCCCAGCGGTTGTATGCTGCTCTCCGCCTCGGCGGACAACACGGCACGCCTGTGGCTGACGGAGACGGGGCAGTGCTCCCAGGTGCTGAGCGGCCACGAGTCGGAGGTGTTTAGCTGCGCCTACAGCTATGCGGGGGATGCCATATTGACTGCCTCGAAGGACAACACCTGTCGGGTCTGGAGGTGATACGACTGGTATACGGTGCAGCTAAACGATTGAACGAATAATTGCACAGAAATTCGTTTTTGTTTCTTTTTCTTTTTTTATATCAACATTTACTACAAACTCGGGCGTTATTTCTTTTCTTTTCTTCTTGTTTTTTTTGTTTTGTATGTTTCTTAATAATTCATCTTCTTACAAATTAATAGGTTTAGTGTTCCATTACAGTTTTCTTTCTTTCGTTTTTTTTTTTTTACATATTTTTTTGTTTTTGGGATTTTTTTTTTTAATCGGATATCTCTCATATACATATATAAAAATAATGAACAAAAATGATCCTTCAGTAACAAACATTATACAGCTTACAAAAATCCGTTTCGTTTCGGAGTCAATATTAATACACAGTTTGAAAAGTAAAATAAAAAAAACTTCTTGTACAGACATCACCCGAGCGACTTTCTTACACAGGGCTAAAATAGGTATTTGGTAAAAACTTTACACAGCTGAACTATCTGCTCAGTTCAAAGGAGGCGGGCAACAAAGGCGAGTCAACAGTTTAGTATGAATGCTTTCTATATATATATATAAAAATTTGATGTGTTAATGAGGCGTGACGGAACGACAGTTACGATGATGGACCAGTGACTAACTTAAAAGTAAGACGTAAGACGTATCGTTTCTGATCTGATCTGTATTGCTTTTTTGCATTTGCATTTGGCATCTGCATTCATGTACTATGTATCTGTATCTGTGTATATAGTAAATATAATGTGTAGTATCTGATGTGAAGAGTTATCTGCATTTGAAATGTGTTTTGGCTTTGAGCCAAACCCTGTTCATTTTATCTGTTATCGGTTGCTTTAGTTATCGATTCTAGGTCTGATGTCTGCTAAGGTTCGCTCCTTTCTATTAGTATGATCTACATAATACAAGGTTCGTGTAGTTTTGTTTAAGTCTGGCTTTCATTTCAACTATATAATAATGGTTATTTATATTATTTGGAGTAGGTTTTTCTTTTTCATTTTTTTTTTGTTGTTTGTTTTTGTTTTTATCAAAGTAGAAAACGGTTGTGGTGTGTGTGTTATTTGTTTGTTGTGTGTGTGTGTGTTTGTTTGTTTTGTAGAGTTGCTGTTGTTATAACATTCTTGTGGTTGCATTTGTTGACTTTGTTTGTTTGCAATTTAATGCGTTGGACTCTGCAAGATAACAAGAAAGGACAGATTATTAGGTGCTTGGAGGAAGCTGGGGAAAATCAAGGACAAGCACAGCCAGCACGGGTGCTTACATGAGGTGTGTGGAGGCAGAGAGTTTAGTGAAGTTGTTCATTACAATCATAACAATCAGTTAAATTCTTTATTATTATCGTTGTATTATCTTCAATATTATTATTATTATTATTATTGTTTTTGGATGAGCATGCGGGGTAGAGCAGAGCGAACATGCAGAGCGCCTGGTTATTTTTTATTTGTTATTATTTTTTTTTTTTTTTTTTGGATGCTGCAAATCTAACGGTAGGTTGTTCATTATCTACTATATTGTAAAAAACGAAGAGACGCAAACAACAAATTGGTTTTGGCCTTACACTTAGAGTATACGAATTTAAAAGGTTTTTGTTTTTGTTTTTAGTTTCATTTGTTCTCTTGTTGGTTGGATGTTTGGTTGTTGTTGTTGTGGTTGTTGTTGTTTTTGTTGATTTAGAAATGAACAATATTTAGCATTAAAAAATTCATAGCTCATCATATGCATACTGCTAGAAATAAAAGAAAGAGAATACGTAAAGAGCTTTCGGTTTGTTAAACAACAATTAGTTGGGGATGCAGCCTCATTGTTAGAGAATAAACAATAGTGATTCTACATTAGTTTCAAGTTACAGTAGTGGGGGTTGTGAGAGATAGATAGAGAGATAGACAAGCTAGTAAATAAGCATGAAAAGCAACAATGGAAATGAAAACGAACCTAAAAGAAAATGAGAAAGCTTAAGCAAAAATAAAGAAAACGATATAAGCATCAATAAAATGTGCAGCGTAATCAGAAATTGCAACTATTAAAGGTTGAAAAAAATATTTCGTACTTCACATGGTTTATCCGGAAATACCGCCTTGAATGTGCGCTCGATAATGTGATATCTGTAAAGTAACAAGAACTCTCAATTATATGTTTGTTCTATCATTGACTAAGTTTAGAATCAACATACTTGGACTGCAGGCCGCCGCCTGGTGGAAGACCTTCAATGTCGTCTTTGCTCTGTAGACACTTTAACAGTTCCACATAATCCATGACCTCATTATTCGCAATTTCCTCTGTAAGAATGCCAAAAGAAATATATAAACAAATAATTAGTGTGATAAATTCAAGGGTACATATCTTAAAAGTACAGCTCATGTTAATGGAATTTGTATGTACAATAAAATACGAATTATATGTATATGTTAAAGCTACGCAAAAGCAAAATTACAATTTATCAAAAATATAACACAAAATATGTTGCAACAGCAAGAGCCGACAAAAATTGAGCAACAAAGCTTTGACTAAGTGGATGCAGGTTAATCGAATTATAATTTTATGTTTAATATTTATGGTTCTCAAATCGATTGGCCTGCATCGTAAACGTAATCTTAAATAATATAACAAATGGGGTGGCACTTCACAAGGTCGGGAGTACACTTAAAAAAAGAAGGAATACGAGAGAGAGAGACAACGTTCTGCCTTGTCCCATTTCTTGTGTGATATCTTTGCATTGGGATTGGTTGATGAGAAAACTGTTTACAGCATTCAGTGTACGACAAACATTTGAAAATATCGAATTTGTAAAAGTGATTGAATAACATGTATAATAATTGATTTTATCTTAAGAGCATGCATATCATTTACTGTTCTTATTTGTGTGTGTTTGGTATCTATGTGCCTTACCTTATGCTCACTCATCATAATAATTTGTATTGATTGGCTTTCTGTTTTCTGGCATTGACTTGACACGCCCATTTTCATTTTGTGTTTTTTTTTGTTTTTTAAGATGCGCGATCAACGATAACAAAACAAGAACACCGCCTTCGCTAAATTTACTTTTACAATTTTCGTAGAAAGAATAAATAAGTCATTAGTTTCGACTGATCCTTCAAACAAACAAATAGACAACAACCAAAGAATAACTTCCAGAAATTAAAATTGTGAAAAACTTGATCAATCATAAATGAAACACAATGCTGCGTATTAGATGTGCAAGAAACTAATGAAAATTAAAAAGGATTAAATTGAATATTCACCACATGAAATGTGTGAGTTGTTTGGTTCTTTTTTCTCTCTTTTTTGTTTGTGTTGTATGTGTATAGAGGGAGGGGTGACGGGACGGCTTGTGTGTTGAAAGCAGCGATTGTGTTGAATGTTGAATGGAAACTGAAAACTTAACAACACAGCAAACAAACACTTTTGGTTGATTGGTTTTCGAATCTTTCATTTCAAGTTATATATTTTTACTTAGCAGCGAAAGAATTATTTAATTAGTTTGGTTGTTTTGTTGTATTCCATTTAGTAAAATTATTTGCTAGATAAACGCCGCTGCCTAAGCTGCAAGCGATTTCAATTATGAATGATTGCTATAGTACTTAGGTACAAGTGTTCTCAGATGTTCGACCTGATTTGATTTGGTTTAGCTTCGCTGTGTCGCCTCAATTGCATTTCTAAATGTAACATTTTAAAGTAAATCGGGTTTTACGGTGACAACAAGCACAACAATTGGTGAGCATAAGGTTTACAATACTTAATTTTGGATTCATTTTCACTTCATATCGGGCTGATCTGCCCCAAGGCCTGGCATTCAAAATCGTTTACCTAGGCTAAGTAATTTGTCTGGACATTTGATTTATCTAGCTTCTCTTTTTTCTTTTTGGTTGTACTTAATACTAGATTTCAATATACTTGAGTAGTGGGATCATATTTGTGGGTCGTGGCATATTTTACATACAATAAAGTAATTATCTACATTTTAGACTTTGACCTTAGGGTCGTTTTCAAAATTCACTTTGGTGTCATGAATACAGTGTGGGAGTATGTGGGTTAGTAACCTAGGATGTGTGGATCTCACTGAACACGAATTACTTAATACTTCAGCACTGACTACTGACTCATCAACATCAATCGTTATTTAATTATTTGCTCTGTTTGATCTACTCTCGAAAATCGAATACAATAGTCTATTGTCATCATTATTGACTAAAATCTTTTCTTATTGTTGTTTCTGGCTTCGTTAAACAATAATTCATTCTATTTGAACTTGATCGAGCTACAAATATAAGCATAATGTATGGTCAGATAGATATAGGATTATATACAGGCATATGTACACTGGCTGACGGGGCCTCACCAACAATTCTTGGTAGGGTTAATCAAAAATTGCCAATAAATTTAAGGTACTACTACATACTAAATGTTAATATATGCATATGACAATAGTAAGTTCTAAATGGGATGAGGTTATCTTTTTGTTTTTGGCTTTTCTAGCTATATGGAGTTCGCTCACTTCGAGCACTTTGGCAGTTGCTGTAGCACACAAAACGGCCTAAGGCCTATGTATAGAGAAATAAATAAATAAATAATACTGAATACTCATGCACACACACACGCACACTCAGTCACTCAGCCACACGCACAGCCAGTGGAAGTGGATATGAGAAAGTAACACGCTATTTAGTTATTTACTATGCATTAGCAATAGGACCTACATATGTATATGTGGGTAAGTCTATATATATATGTATGTATGGACTTGGTATGGCAATGGTTATAGCAATTGTTGTTTTTGAGTGTTACTTGGAAGGAACGCCTTGTTGCAAGTGCACTTTGCATTGCGGGTACGATTAGATTTGTTGGATTTGTTCAGTTATCTATCTAGCTAACAAATACACCTTGGTGTATTTATATGAGTGTATAATTATAATCTACTAATATATGCAAACGTTTTTGGGGCTCTCTCTTTTGTTTGCGTTTGCGTTACGTAAGGTACAATGTATTCGTTTTTTTGTTCTCTTATAGTCGCCTCGATCTGGTCGATGGGCTCGTCGATAGGTGGAGGGGCGACGACGGCACTGAGACATAAACACGCAATGGCGTTACGACTATCGTTAGGTTTACGATTAGTTATAAACAGACTAGACGACTTAGACAACCTCTTGTAATCTTCTCGATTTGTTCCTCCAACCGTCGCTCAGATTCTATTGCTTCTTCAGTTGGCTTTGGTGCTCCGGGGAAAGCAATTATTATGATGCTCATATTATCACGGCTGCCCTGTGGATCCAACGAGAGATACAAGATTAGGATTGATTATGTAAGCAAAACAACATTGATTACGCGCTGTACACGCTGTACCTTGTGCAAACAGGTGTCAACCACTTGATTGTCAATATTAACCAGATCTGTGGTCACTTTCAGCCTCGAGTAGATGAAACTGCATACATCCTCGTTGCTCATCACATCCCAGATACCGTCGCAGGCGAGCACTAAGAACTCATCGGTGTCCTGACGGCTTTGGCAAAAGATTTCCGGCTCCGGTGAAACCAACTGCTCGCATTGCCCCTTCTCCTTAACGTTCTTGAAGTCATAGTCGCCAAGGGCACGCGACACGGCCAGTGTACCATTGACTCGCCTAATCATCACACTGCCGCCCGCATTGTGTATGCGCTCCTTCTCCTCGGGCAGAATGGGCTTGTGATCCTGGGTGGCAAACACGGGCACACCGGTGCGGCACAGCACCGCTCGCGAATCGCCGCAATTGGCAATGTACACCTGCGTTGAGCTGATGAATACACATACGGCTGTTGTTCCTCCGCATTTCTCCTCCTCCTGGGTAAACTCGGGCAGTTGTCGCATCTCCTCATCAATGCGCAGGAAGCCAGTGCGTATGCCCTTCACGTGATCACCGCTCTTGAACTCCTCTGTCGAGATGATGCTCTCCAGCAAATGCTGGGCACAATGCTCGGATACCTTGCAGCCCGCATGACCATCGAAGACAGCAAAGAAGCTCCACTCTTCCAGAGAATTCCCTAGACGAGCCTTAGCAAAATACGCGTCCTCCATCTCACAGCGCCATCCCTGCATCGAGCTGACGCCAAAAAGCAGCTTGTTGCCCGCGCCCCGATCATTGTGTTTGGCTGTTTTCGGTTTATCCAGGAATCCTCCCATACCTATTGATCATAATGTTGTGTACCGCACACACGCCCAAGTGGAATTACTCTTGCGGTCAGTCGATCGCTTCAATTGTGCTTCTCCTGTAATTTCAAAATGCAAATGCAAAATCCAGTTTTAAAATATATATATCAATTCAGATTCGTTAATTTTCATGGGAACTATCGACGGGATGAAATCTTATCTTAAATACACTTTTTTATTAAACTCTTATCATTGGGACTGCCATAGAAACAATCATTCAATTTGTATACCCTTGTATTATAATCGTGTCATACAGTATATATAATCCTTATCAGCATCAATTGACGAGTCGGTATAACCATGTTCTCTTGTTCTTTTTTAACTAAATTGAACTCCAAGAGCTTTCTGTCGTACTTTTGCGACGTCGGATCGGATCACTCTATCATATGGCTGCCATAGGAATAATCGCTCGAATGATACATGTAACCTTTTCCGATAACCACACCGATGTGGAAAATTCAGTCAGTCAGTAAATTTGAAAACGAACCGCTGATTAAAATTTAGATGACAGCCGATTAGCTCCTGTCTACAAGGATATGTAGTTCTAGGTGTGCAAAACAGATGTCAGTTCTTTGCTATTTTTAAGAATACATACAATACTATTCTCAAATTGCAACTGCCTAAAAGTTGGTGAATTTAAACCTGATGTGGCGGGAATAATTTCGCCTTGTTAATCAGAAATCTTAGCAAAATTGGCTTAGTGATTTGTCTGATGCGAGCATAAGCCAGCATAGAAACATATTTATATACATATATATGTATATATCACATACATATTATACACATATATATGTATATATCACAAAACCAATATTCACCGACTGCCTTTGCTGAAGAGACACTAATACACTAACACCAATACCAATACTCTTATTCGCCCACACACACACACACAAGCATACGGAATCAAGGATGCGTATTGAGCTGTTACCGCCTACACTCGACTCGACCAATGCAAGTACCGCTTTTATTTGATTTTATTCGTGTTCATTGCTTTGTTGTTGATGTTTTGCTTCACTTTGCACATCGATTTGTCAAAGACGGGTGCTCAACTGCTAAAAATATAATATTGGCCGATTGACACGCCCACTTACGCCCTTAGAGCACCGGTTTAGCGAAGGTGTTAGTTTTATAACCAGCGGTGCTTTTAATTTTCATTTATATCAATTAAAATAAAGTCGGCTGGTTTTATTTAGGCGCGCGACAGCACGCAGAAGAGATGGGTAAGAATTGGCGTGCGACGCGCACATCACTTGCTGCGATATTTTTCAATTTCAAATTATTTGCAAGATATTCAATATTTGCTATATATTTTAGCTAGTCCGTTTGTGAAAACAACTTTACTATTAAATTTAAACTGAATAACATAGAACAATAAACGCTGGAGAATGGTCGTCAAATGCAGGCGCGAGCTTTGCTGTTCGTGGGCACAAGTATTTTAAAGTTACATGACTTCCATAAAGAGCGCTCATCACTGATGAATGTATTTGAGCACAGTTGAGGTAACACGAGGAAAAGTAGATAATGAATATCATGCTCTTCATGATCACACACACACTCACACCCGCCCTTCAATTTTTGCATGTACGCCAGCATATTGTGCATACCCAGAAATTGAACAACATAATAATCAGTTTAGTTGTCTCGCTAAAAATTTTCAATTTTTTCGCTGATTGCTTTTCCACTCACTTGCTGTTGTTGGCGTGCGTCCGTCTGTATGTATTTGTGTGCGTGCTGTTGCTGTGTGGGTAACTGTTCTTGGCAGATAAAGAAAATTTTCTTTGTTTGATTTATGCGTCACCGTACGAGATGCACCAGTGACCCGGTGGATAGGTGTGTAATCACTATGGAATCTTGTGAATGCAATTATTTTAGTTACTCAAAATAAATATATATGTTTTGATTGGAAAAAAAACAAGCACTAAAGAGCAGCGACTGACGTTGATATCTATAGGATATATCGATGTATCGATTGAAATGAATAATATATCACATTATAATCGCTACTATTTACGCAAGCATCAGCCATCCGGTGATTTAAATATCGATGTATCGCATCATTTTTTTGCGGTTTGCAAGCTGTCCGAAAGATGGCGCATAAACACAACTATTTGACAACAAAAAATTTCAGCGCCAATTGGGTTTTCTACCCTGAATTGGTAAAAATATTAGATTGAAGTTATATAAAAATATATAACAGACAGAAGAACAGTCGGACCATATCAGATATATCATATATATTTCTGTTTAACAATTTATCCTAACCAACCTCACCAGTTATGCGTGTTATCGAACTACTTTATCATTTAGCTTTCATAGGAACAATCGATTGGCTACGTAAATTTATAATACAATTTAGATGACGGTAATTCAATTCCGTTCTTCGAGGCTATGATGATTGACTGTTTATTTTTTTTGTAAATTGATTTACATGAGACTAATAATTGAAAGACAAAATAGAAAAGACTAATGGAACTTTCTTCAGTTATTTAAATATTTGTTATTTTATTGTATATAACACTAAATGTGAACATACTTGCTTATATATTATGTGTAACGTTGTAAGGCAAGCAAATCATATTAATTTCAAGCAAATAAAAAGGAGCACGCAATTTTCGGCCAGGCACATTCATCTCTCCTCGAAGAATAATGTTTTTGAAAAAGTTTGCATTGTTTTTGACCATTGGCTCTGCCCTGGTCTGAGGCCTGACCATGCCGAGGTCTGCCCAGGAGACCTGTAATGCGCTCCAGAAATGTGATGGCATTGTCAAGTATGGGATGCCTTTTATTGCATTTGCCGCCACTGTCAGCAGACTGATATTACCGACTCTACTATCGTATACTAACATTTTTTCTGCCCAAGGGTCCGGTTATGTCGGATACTCGAATTTCTTAAAATAACATTCACCTTCCTTCCTCACAATAGAGCACAGTTTCTTGATTGTTTTTATAACCTACTCAGCAAAAACCGAGTCGATCTAGGTGTCTAGTCTGTCTGCCTGTCTCTTTGTCTATTTATAAGTTGTTATTACGAGCAGATTACGCTCATTAAATTTGATCGAAAACAAATTTTACTGATAATAATAAAAAATTAACTGGAGGCAACAATACAGTTATGTTTTCACACAAAAGGACATTTGTCTTAACAATGCGGAACGAAGCTTTGTGGGGGAAACGACCAGGATCCACGGGGAATTAAATACCTGGCTGCAGAGCGGAATAATTGTTTCGACTCTATTCTATGAAAAACTCAATATTGGAAGGAATAAAAGCCAAGAAAGTCAACTTTTTAATTCTATTCTTAACCAAATTTGCATTATATGGATTTTAGCGGAATGTTCAAATACTTATTGCAGTCCTCGTTAGATGAGCTATCTAACCGATCTAGTCTGTCAACTGTGAATCAGAGAATGGATCGTTTAGTGACAGAAGTAATACCAAGCAAAAAAAAGATTCTTAGATCAACTGATGGTTTTACTCTTATCCTCCCAAAAGGATCCAGGCTGTTATATGAATGTTGAAATGCCTAATCTCACAAAAATTTTATAAGGGACCTAAAGTCTAAAAGAAAATCAATTATATGTCCTAGCAATTTTCGGTTCTGTATAAGTATAAATACCATTTATTAAATAGAAAAACCCTGTACCCGGCAAAACGAAACGTTTTTCGATGTCGATATATCTATGATGAAGAGTCAGAGCCTGTTGTATCCAAACAGCTAAATAACGTATTTTATGTAACATGAAGTTGTTTCATTATTTTTTATAGATTATTGTTGGTTTTTGGAGTCTGCTATTATTTTATGTACAAATGTATGTGCTTCTTATGTATGTATTTTAGATTTAAATTAAATAAAAAGATAAAATACATTTTGAATGATAAGCCATGTTACCTATTTAACAAATTTGGAACCGATCCCATTGAATTTGTATTAATTTGTATTAGAATAATTGATTTCTTATACGGCTTTTCGTGGAACGTATCTAAACCGTAAGTTTGGGTGGAGGTATGGGTGTATATAAAAAAAAAACTATCAGGTTATAGTTCTTGGTTTAAAAAATACTTGGAAAAAAGATTTCGCTTATTGACTAAAAATGTTGACATTGACATATTCGATTTAATTAGCCACATGTTCAAATTGACATTTCCTTAAATTTTTCCAATCTAGTATCCGGGTTAAATGCTTTAGTTAGACAAAAAAATAGACAATGACAACTTAAAGATTAATTAAGCCAATTTATAATCCAAGCGCTTATAATACCTAATGAAAAGTTTCTGCTCGATGAAAGCTATTGTCAATATTATGATTAAAGGCAGCTGGTATTGAGCATAGAGCCCTATGAAAAGAGCACTGTTCACAAAACGTGTAGTGAGTTAACTCAAAGCTTTGAAATGAGGCCGACATATGGGTTACTGATACTCTTGGGTCTGGCCGTTTTGGCAGCTGACAAATTAGAGACACCCCAGATTCATCGATTGAAACAAACGTCGGTGCTCCTGAGCTCCGAGAATCCGAGTAACTCCCCGACTTGCTTCGATTTCTACACACCGAAGTTGAATGACATCTCACGTCAATATGAGTTCCACTATAACCAATGCTATAGTGATTACGAGAGCCAAACATCATTGGACAACTCGCACTGCCAGGAAAAGCGTGAGCAACTTGTGCCAATTGTCAACAGCTATATGATAACACACTCGAAATTAAGCAGAAGATATGTATCAATAATGCGGAGAGGAATTATGTCGAGAATACGACCGCCACCTATGAGGTATTAAATAGTTGCTTGACTGGCAAAATAGAGGTATCGACCGCTACACCAGTAACAACGACAACTGATGTCTGGATGTACCTGATAACCCAGAATAATTTGAATAAATGTATGTTTTTATTTTGTCCATTTATTTTACAAACAAAGCAGCCAAATGCACGATAATCCTTATCAGTTATATTTGAATTAAAATTATATATAGATGTTTCTTGGTAAAAAAGTGTAACTCTAAAGCCGAGATACTTAAGCAAAAATCGGATACTATTCTCACTATATCCACTTTGATATTTCTTTTGTGAAAATCTTGCAGAAAATAAGGCAAAATTTGCTGGTATAAGACTATTTTCATTACTTAATTTTTTTATTACTATTACTGGAGCTAAGATTCTAAATCCTGATTTTCAATAATATATAATATATATATATATAATATACATACATATATATTCATATTTCATTTTTTATTGGTTTACTTAGCAGACCACCCGAATATCTTAGCCAACTAGTAACTATGTAACTAGTTTTTTATGTGAAATTTTATGACAATTTGCTGCAACAAAAGACGCACAAGTTTTTCCCACACACAAGCAGCGAGCTGGCACAAAAGATAACACTTGCGATATGGCGATTATCGGGTCAAATATATCAATGGCATTCAGTGACCGTAGGGCCGGTCAAATTCTCAAATCCTTTGCTTCGCAGTCTGCGTATTTATTTATGACCTTGCCACACCCATTGCTGTGTGCGGACAGGTAGAACAACAAATCAGCGTGCATCTTGTTGTACACGGAAGGACCTCTGCGTCGTCCTTTGTGAATTGCCGCCGTTGCAGGCTACCAAATTTTTCGCTTAATTAATTTGAAATATTTGCGGAAAAATGTCAAGTAACAATTTTAGCAGCTACTTCAATTGAATTGTAAGTAAGTTGTTCCTGCTGCCGTTGTTGTTGTTGTTGTTGCTAGTTATCCTCAATGGGCAGCAAGTAGGCGTCAAACAGTTTTGAAAAGGATGCGGACCTGATTGCCGAACTCGAACTCGACGGTGCTGCGCTGGGGCTGGGCTGAGTATGTAGTTGTTGTCGACGACGATGTCGGGACGGGACGGGCTGGGACAGGTTTCGACTACAATTGCCAGTCATGTCTTCATAAATTTAACTGAATTGAACCGCTTTCCAGGTCTCAACATGCGCCCCAAAACATACAAAACGGCTCCGTGTCTGCAACTGCCGTCTGTTGGGGTGGGTAGCCCCAGGAAGGTGGGGGTCGGGGAGAGTACTTGCGTCTATTTGACTATTTCATCTTTTGCCGACGCTTGTACATAGCCTTAAATTGAATCGTTACAAATTTTGTTGCTCGTTATAGCAAGCGTTTTATTGCCCAACCAGTTTGGCCCAATGCAAACCAGACCAGAGAGCGGGCCAAAAACTCCACAGATTATGATCGGGGATCGGGATCGGGAACGGGCCAGACTCGATCGTCGTCTCAATACGCCCTCGCCGTGGCAATCGCATTCCATGTCGACGTCCTTGTCCTCAAACGGTAGCCTGTCGGACCGGCTCCTGGCCTCGGTTTTGGGCCACAGCGTTAAATAACTTCATTAAATGCCCTTTGACATTTATTCTGAAACATAGACACTTATTTATGTACCGCTGCTTATCGCTTCGGGCAGATCAAGAACGCGCTCACAGGTAGCTCCTGGCTCTCTATAAATTACGTAATCATCTGATAATGAAATTGTTTACAAGCTACAACCTGCACCCAGCACGCCCACAGTAGCCACTGAGGAGACACAAAAGGTCACAGCAGCAATCAGCAATCAGCAATCGTTATATGTTTTTTTATATATAAGTATTTATATTTATTTCCATCATGTCAACGCTGATTAGTTGCTTTTTTGTGAACAGATCGTCAAGTGCTGCCCTCGTGGGCTAATTGCTCTAATTTCTAGCTAAGCTGACTCTTATTATGCGAACACGGTTGGCCTCCAACTCAGAGGCTTGACGTTTTTTTTATATTTTGTATTTGGGCACTGCCATAAATATTGGTTGTGTGGCATCGTTGAAAGGATCGCTGCGGATCGGTTAAGATCAGCGGACGCAGCTTGCGCCGCCGATGCTTATCAGGCTGCGAGCTGCTGCTTCTCCAGCTCCTGCTCCTGTTCCCCTCATCCGAATTTGTCTTCGTTTGTGGAATGGCCTTTCGATTCGGCGGCCCTTTTGGCGAACAATAGCTCCTTTTGCATTTGGATTTGACTGTGCTTAGCGGAAGAAATACCCACAAACCAATGATTTATTATGCGCGATGCTCTACATTCTGGGCTAGTAAGAATTTTGCTTATTATCGCATACTATTTATTTGTGTAGATGTAATGATATTTATACCTATTGAAAATCAAATAATATTTCGGCATTATTTTTTTTAATTTTTTGTTTTGAGAATTTATGAGAATTAATTTTCACCTTAAATAATACTTTGAAAGAAAGCTGGTATAAAACTCAAACAATATCTATGCGTACATCGATCATTGTTCTGAAGATTGTATTTATGTTTAGGGGATGATTATAAATTCAATTTTGTCCTTTTAAGACAGTGAAAATAATATTATCCGAACAATGATCGATGTACGAATTATTAGATATTTGGCTTATATAAGAAAATATCAAATTTCCCATTGTGAATTTTGACTCTAACGCTTATTAAATTAAATCCTTCATTTTGAATTTCAGCCAAACCCAAATAAAAACATTTTTTCGTAGATATATAGATATAGATATTAATGCATATATAGCTGTAACTTTTCATTTTATATGCATATATAGATAAAATAGAGATATAACTACAGTCTTTGAAAATAGCTTAATTACTCAAAAAGGAGTTACAAGTGTATTCGATTTGATTTGCAGCGCATTTCAGTTTCGGATAGTGCCGATCTTGAACCTTGCCCACTACCGCTGTGATTTTTGCGTATTTTGTTCATTTTTGCTGCGGCTACCCAGGCAAAGTGATCGATATGCGAGTCGCATCAGAATTGCGATCGCCGATCGCCTTTGGTTGTTGGTATCGTTGGATGCTGTCGCCGCCTGAGCATGTTTGACCACAAAATTATTATGTATCTCGAAACGATTAACAGACGCATTTCAATTTTATTACGCCAGATCATTATCTGCGCCAGATCGAACCTTTTGCGTAGCAGCAAGAACCGACAGAAAGAAGACCAAGAGCAAATTATTAGATTCATTCCAGCAGCATTCGCAGCATTTGCAGCACCATCAAAGCAGCAGCGCCGTTTAACGAGCAGGCGCGAAGAGAAACTTTGCTTTCGCTGAAACAGCAGCGATTTCACCCAGTGCCACACTTACAGCAACTAACTGGCCAAAAAGAGAACGCCAGCAGGCCAGCTAGCTGGCATCCATTTAGCCATTTAGACGTGCCATTGCGGGTGGCTTTGGTAATTAGACAACAAGTGTCTAAAGAGCGCGTCGCGGTTAGTTCAAAAGAGGCGACAACAACAGCAACAGCCACTAATGAGCAGCCAAAACAGTTAAAAAGGCAACCTCAGCACATCTTTATGCGTTGCTCTGGTCTGAGCTGAGGAGGTGTTAAAATCGTTGCCGCCTTTGGGCAATTGATTGCTCGACTGCCTTCTGCTTGCCAAGCATTGCGCAAATGCATCTATATATATACATATATATATATATATATATATATATATACATACATATATATTAATCAGAAGAAAAACGGTGTGCAAACGAGCTGTTTCTTTAAGTTGGCCGCTAATTTTCATAGAGTTTACTTTATCAATTAGGCAGCCACTGATCAAAGTTGGATCGCCCCGTTCAGCACTTAGCTGGCTTAAAGTTAACTCTCCGTTGGTTGTCAAATAATTTTCGGGTTTTTGATCACACCGCCAACAGTTTCAGCCATTCGGGCACTTCGGAAGCGGCTTCTGTGGCCCGGCAAGCAAATCAATTTAATTTGTTTGTTCAGCGGCAGCGATTGGTAATGGCCAGCTAAGTGGCCGAGCAGTTGTTTGACCAAAATGCCCAAGCTGTTTACTTGTTTGCGCCTCCACCCCCGCTCTTATATTTTGTTCTGACAAATTGTTGAGAATGTAAAAGTATTTTCAAATTTAAATGTCTGCTGCTCTTTTTTCCCCCATAATTGGCTCGGTGAATCAATGCCGAATTTTAACAATACAACTTCATCATATCGTAATCCTGACTTCACACAACTCACAACATGCGCAACTCTCATGTGGCACTTGGAATATGTTTTCAACGCCCCCGCCCACAAGGGAGAAAGAGAGAGCTGCTTAAATTGGTTTACATCAGCACAAAAGACGAGGAGGGTTAGCTGCACAATTTGAGGGTTAGTGTTAACCACCCGTAGCCAAAGGCAAAGCCCAAAGGAAAGCCAAAAGGTTAGATTGTTTATACATTCGTTCCACCCTTCAGCAGCATGATGCTATATGATATATGGGATACACATATTATATATATAAATAATTCTGATGCTGAAGATAACGAGAGCATTTAACCCACACACACACACTGAACCACTCACTTACTTGATCTACTTAATAACCCCTACATTCTACTCCCACTGCGCACTCTTATAATTTGCCATTTAGCATGAGCAACAGCCCGCCTATTCAGTTCCGAAATGTATATATAAGCACCCCCGCTATATCCATCTCCATCTCCATCTCCACATCCATCTCCAGCTCCAGCTACCCTGGTGGTTGCATGGCCATCATCCTGTTGAATTGACTGCTTGCTGGCTGGGCTGTGGCCGCTGTCAGCGCATATTAATCCAATTATCATGCAGTGTGCACGAAATCACTTAATCGTCTCCAAATCCGGCGGGCGACGCCAATGATGCACGTTTCTACATTGGGTTACAGATTTACCCAAAAATTATTACTGTTACGCATAGTTAGCATAGCTGTAGTTATGATAGCTTACACACTGATCCATTCGTCTAGGATGGGGGCAACTTGATTGATAGGGGCGGGTTGACAACATTTTTTTTTCAAGAATTCCAGGAAAATGTAATGGAATTGCAGTTGATAAAAGTCGAAAAGTCTTCATTACAGTGAGTTCATAATCAATGTGTTATTTGATGCTCAGCAGATATAGTTAATAATAATAATAATTTTAAAAAAGTAGTGATGGTCACCAAAGTCGTAAAAAATGTATTCTCAAAATTCAAGGAGTATTTTATTAATTTACTCGTTTTAATGGTAGTATTTTTTAAATAAATAATAATAATATATGTTTTTAAATAGATCGTTTTTAAAATTATTAAATTTTCCCGTATGGCTTATTCAGTAACACTGTTGTTAATAGTAAACACTGCTCTAATCAAAAGTCACACAATTGATGGGGACCAGAGTAAAAAAATGAAAACAATTTGATTTAATTAAAAAATTACGGGATTACACATATTAATGCTTGTCGAGCCAATATATATGCAAATTGCACACACAGCCCCGACAGAATGGCAGGGCAGTTGTGGCTGGGCCGTCAGGGTGCGGGGACAAGAATGGAATGACTCTGGCGAGTGTCGCATATTAAAGTATATTTTATTTGCTTTTATTACACAGCACGCCCAGTTCAGTTCACCCTGACCCAGCCCAGGCTGGCTGTCCCCGCCCGCACGTACCGGAAACTTGCAACACAGACGCTGATGCCTGATGCTGACGATGCCGTCGCCGGTGCTACAAAAAAAATAAGAATAGAGAAGAGAAGAGAAGAAAAAAGCAAAGGCAGTGCAGCCCACAATGAAGCTGAGAATCTAATAAATTGTGGCACTGTCACTTGGCTTAGTGAAGGATAACTGGCCACACGCCCGCTGCCAGCAACAATAACAACAACAACAACCCCAACAGCAACAACCACAGTAAATGCAGCATTGTGGGACAGAAAGAGCTCATCAAAAATTCATAACGCGCCACGTAATAAAAATTATTCAAATTTTTCGCAGGCAAAACGACAAAGGGCGAAACGGCTGCGGGTGGGTGGCGAAAAAGGCAACTAAATTGCGGTAATGTTTCATAAGGATGCTGGCGCAAAGGCAAACGCAGAAAAAGGACAAATCACACCCTCGATTATGATGCGCAAACATACACGCGCTGGCCAGGAGTCAGGAGTCAGGCGACAGGCGACAGGCGATAGAAGTGTTGGAGTTGGAGATTGTGCCCAAACGGAAATTGAATGATTTTGCGCAACAGTCGCGGAAGTTGCTACTTTATAGTCATTTAGTGGTTGGACGACAGCGCTGCAGGGACCATGCATCAGCATCAGCAGCAGGCTTAACACAATGCGTTGGCTCAATATGCTCGACGTCAGGACGAGTGTCACATGGGGATTATGCCATGGGCTTGTTGTATCATCCAAAAAATAAACCACAAAAGGGCAGTGCTTAAAAATTTTATAGAAATCGAAACCTTGCCGCTAGGATGTCCGATAACAAAATAAAAGTGCCGCAGGACGACAGCGACAGCAACAGCGACAGTGACAGCAAACGATGCCGATGCCAAGTTCGGCGCTGTTTCCGCCGGATGTGTAATTTGATACTTTTACAGTTTGGCACATGCAACAACAAGCAGCAACAACAACAGGAACGACGCCATTGTAAAAGGGGTGTTTGAATCGTGCTAATTTTTGCAATTGACTTTGAACCGTTAAGCAAGGCTGCTAGCGACCGGACGACGGAGGACGGAGGACGGCGCCTCAGAAACGCACATAACGAGCTCCTTTTTTGTGATATTTTTTGAATTTCAATTCAATTTCCTCTTGCATGCGAAATTGCACGAAACGACTGACTAGACAAGAACAGTGGACAGGGGCAAAGATAAAGCCTAGAAGGACCATAATGCATATTTTGTGTGGCTTTTCTACAGTAGTTATTGCCTAAGGACGAATGGTCTAATTGAGATTAAGAGAAAGAGTTTCCAGCCTGAAAACTGTCTGGGTAAGAAACAACATGATAAGTGTAATTTCAATTACATTTTTGTATTCGATTTTTTTCTTTTCTTTAGTATATATTCTATTTTATAAATCTAAATTTATATATTTTTTCCAATTTTTTAGGATTTGGTTACTTGGTAATTTTGATCCAATGTAAAATCGGCCTTAAAATAGCTTGATCAATGATGGAATTCAATATAAGAGGTGGATAATATAAGAATAAATAAAATGAAAATAAAAAGTGTAGTAAAATAGATTTTTGATTTCTAAAAAACATTTTTTTTAAATGTCGTACCTGCAGCGGGTGTGCACTGTAGCTGCCATATTCACAAATTCGTTGTCCAGGTTTTGCTTGGCTCGGTCTGCTTGGCCATTCAATGAATCGCAGTCTGTCTGTCTGTCTGGCTGTGCTGGCTGCAATGCGAGTGAGTGAACTGTCACAATTGACGTGGGGCGTATAAATTTTACATTTAACGAAAACGTAATCGAATTGAGGCGCTCTGTATATGGACTGGTGAGCAGAGAGGAGCCAAAGCAAAGCCAAACCAAGCCACTCTCAAGCCTGTTAGCCAGCTAGCCAGTTCGCCAGTTAGTCAGTTGTTGGCTGTTTAGTTTGTTTTGTTAGTGTGTGTGTGTGTGTGAGTGTGTGTGTGTTATGAAGACATCAGTGAGGCGCACGGCAATTTGTGGGACGCCACAGAGCCTGGGGCCTATGTATGCATTGGGCCATCGCCAATTTGATGGGGCTGCATGTGCAGAATGCATTCATCAGGCAGCATTGTTTGCCATTGATGGAGTGCTGGTGGTAAATGGGGGGGGAGGGGAGTGCCTGTAGCTTGGGATTACTATACGCATTCCCCGTTCACATTAATAGTCAATAATGGGCCACCTTGGAAAATAATGGGGGAAGCGAGAAATCAAATTAAATTCGTCGGACCGTACGAACATCACCTGGGGACACATTAAGCAGCGTTTTCCAATCAGCATAAAATTTATCAAATCAAATTCAAATGCTGCTGGCACAGCAAATAAAATGCAAAGCAGTTGCTGCTTCTACTGCTCTATGAACATAAAAATCACATGCCAATCGCATGGCAATCAAAGTACGCTTCCTCCCCTTTCCCAACACCCGCAATCCTCTCTCAAATTCTTAAATCTGGCGCCATATTGATGATGGCTGTACGTGATGTTTGCTCACCAAAAATTTGCATGTGAAAAGGTTTTTCATTGGCTGCTCTTCCATCAGGCTGTCGTTTTGGATGGCTGGCATGCAAAAAAGAAATGGCTGCTCAAATGGCTAAAAGTCAAATGGAATTTATATCGATTAAAATGAAATCAAGTCACAAACGCAAACGAATCGCAGCTTTGTTTGCCTGCAACGATATCGCTAATGTGCCTCACATCGCTTTCCCAGCTGCGCCCAAATCGTTTAACTCAAATTGATTTGTCAATATTTAATTAGGCACACTCTACTCGCATGCGGGCTGTAGCAGACGCCTTTGATGTCCGGTGTTTCCTGCGGATTAATCGGCGGTGTCCTTTGTGGGCGCATTATGTTTTCAGCAAAGGCGGAAAAACCACTTTCAATGTAGCTGATCTTTAGTTTATATGAAGTAAATGCAGTTAAAACAAACCGACAAACCCTTTTGATGTGTGATTAACTAGATTCAATGGTTATACCTCCGTGCAAGCCTGGCGAGAAAAACAGCTACTTTGAAATTTAAGACACGTATTTTGTATATCATAATAAAATAATGATTGATAAAAGATAGATGTGCAAAAATTCGATGTGGTATGTATAAAATAAGATACTCTTCCCTTTTTTTATTTTGAAGTTATAAGAAGGATTTTAAATTGCATAACACGGCTTCCAACATATATCTACATAAGTTCAACAACTCATTTTTTTATTATACCTTACCCAATGATTAATTGATTGTAATACTTGCTAAAGAAGCTTTCTCAAACAATGCAAGCGTATGAACATTTTTAAAAAAGTCTTCGAGTCTGTCAATCAGCGCAATCACCAATCAATCAATTTAACTGGCAAACATTTAGCACAAATTTTCACACACACACACAGAATCAGCTATAAATGTCAATCGCGTCTAAATACAATTAAAGGCTTTCCCGATATCGCCGGATTGACCAGAAGGACCTGCATTAAGAGGCTTAATTTTTTGGCAAACGCCAAACGCCGCATGCCTGTCGAAAGGCACGTGAAAAAACGTGTCCCATTGACATTTAGCTTGATGAATGATCATAAGCGCACATCCACCCAATATTCGCAGTCACTTGCCAAGGGTTTGACTGACTGCTGACACGTGACTTGGCGTTGGACTCGGACTCGAACTCAGTCTCGGACCTGGGCTGGGTGACATCTCTGATTGCAATAATTTGATCTTTAACAAAGCAACCGAAGGGGCACAAAACAAATCACAACTAAGGCCGACTGGGTTGTAATAAATGTACAACAATAAATAGTGATATCGCTTAAGAACTAAAAAAATGTATGCTCTGGTGTATATTTAAAAAAAATACATTTTTCAAATAAAGCTCAGAATTGAATTTCTCATAAAATATAAATATTACTGTCTTTTTTTTAAATTTGCATTTAATACTTTTATGCATATTTATTAAATTAGTGCAAGTGATGATTTTAAATTTGCGCAACGTTTGTTAAATTAAATAAAATTACTCCAAGACATTAAGCGAATCATTATTCATATTGAAATATGTTTTTCGCTGGCATCAAACTCTGAAACGCCGAAACTCAAACTCCACAGCTGACTAAAAGGACACTGTAAATCTCTCTATGAAGTCGAATTCCAACGCGATTTGAAATATATCGGAGCCACCTGGAGCTGGCAAAAAATATAGTTAAATTATAAAACTACGTTTGTAAACATCACCTCAGTCGTGTAAGACACACAATAACAAGGATTCTTGAAGAGCGTTTTTTTTTCATTCAGAATACCATAATTTGTAGTTATTGACGAAAGTGTCAAACTTTTCACAAACCTGTGACAACACAACAGTCGACACACACAAACACACACACACACTGGCATCCGGCATCATTAGCACATGTAAACATCGATCGACTTACATAAGTTTCCACCAATGCAACGTCAAATGGACTACGATTTTTATTTTGTTTTGCTTAGCAATAGTGAGCGGAAATTTTGCAGCAACGCAAACTTTTTTTTGTTTCCTGTTGTTGTCAATAACTAATTCGTTTGTCATTTTCCGTTTACATAGCAGCAGCAGCAGCAGCAGCAACAGCAACAGCAACAAGGAGGCAGGCAACAGCAACCGCAGGCAACAAAATGGCGCATATGTAAGGACAAAGTTTTGCCTGCGTCTTGTGGCTGCTTTGTCCTTGCTGTGGATGGCAGTTGTCGGTTTGTTTATCGCTTCAACTAACGACATAATGCAAAAATGTTCGAAACATATTGAAAGCAATGCTTGCGCCTCGCAGCCCCACCCGCGACACTGATGTGCTTATACCCTGTACAAAGTGTCGTCTCCTGGAGGAAATCGATTTATTGGTATATGTATGCACTCTAAGATTGAACTACAATATTAAAGAATGATTTTATGTTAATGTATACAAGAAAATAAAATCATTTTTGGCTATTTAACTTCAAATACGATAGAAAAATATTTTTAATCTTTTACATATTGGCCACTTTATCATGGTGAGTAGAATATTCATTAATCTGGCAACAGGGTATCTGCTAGTCGATCACCCGTCTATTAGATTGCCGCCTTACTTGTTTTGTGTGATTTTTATTGTTGTGCTGGCGTTTTGAATCTTGAAGTGTCAATTTTGTAGTGGTGCTCATAAAAATGGCGACAGGCCTATGAAAACGTTTGCCGCTGTGATTTACATTAATTTGCAATTTTTCATGCAGTGCTCAAAGCTGGAAATTGATGCGTGTGTGTGTGTGTGGGTGAATCATAAAAAAACAATGAACATTTTATTATGCAAATTATGCACAGGCACTGAAAGGATCAAGTTATGTGGCTGATGAGCGCTCAGATGGCTGTTTAGTGTCCTGGCACGCGTTGAGCCTTATTAAAAAAATGTGAAGTTGACTGCAGTCAGGTTCGATATCCTTAAAGTGGCAACTGGTTCTCAAACTGAAGCGATTTGCATTTGCAATAACATTTGCCTGCTTGACAAGCGCCTGCAAAATGTTAATTTAGTGTGCGATGCGTTGCGTTGCGATGCGATCGATGCGTTGACATCGACAACAACGACAGCGAGATGGACATCTGCATCGACGGCTTTATGCAGATATATCAGTCACTCAACTCGGTCTAAACGGGCTGTTGGCCAAAGTCAAAGACGTTGCCAAGCTGCTTGTCATAAAGCGCGCAGCGGATGGCTTGACATTTCAATTTGCAACCAGACGGTGGACAAGACCATTCCAGACAGGACAGCAAAGCCAGCAGCAGCATCAACAGAAACCAACATGCAAGACATGCAAATATGCAAATCAATGCGCTGACAATTTTCAGCCAAATCAAATATGCAATTGAGCTGAGAATTCCGCTGTATTTCCCTCTCTCTTCCCGCCCCCCACCCTCTCTCTTTTTCTCTTTCTAGCGGTGTCTCACGAACTTCGTTAATTTATATTTGCCGCGTGCCGTACACACAAATAATCCAAAAATCGCTGCAAGCAACGACGCTGCTAGCAACAAGCAATTACAAAAAGTTACTGTAATCCTGGCCAAAGTCCTGGTACTGGTATTGGTCCTTTGACTGCTCCTGCGCCTGCTGCCTGTCATAGTTACAAGCGTTAAGCCGCTTAGCGTTGTTGACTTTCACATGGGCATCACTTAGGGGTTGATTGCACTTCGCTCTCGCATTTTTGCCCTTATCCTTGCCTCCTGTGTGCGAGTATTTGTTGTTTTGTGCCTCGCTTTTTGATGTGTGATTAGCCTATTAGCCAAACAACACAGACAAAAAAAAAACTCATCCTCAATCACAAACTCTCTTGATGATGAGAAACGTAAATATTGAATGAGATAAACAGCAGCCAGGACCAGGCACACTAAATGTAAATGTCCGCAAGGCGTTAGTTATTATGGCAAATCGAATGGGGCAAGCGTGGGATCAAAATTCAGAAAATCACTTAAATAACAAGATTGTGCTTTGCTATTTTTTTAACGACTTGGATTGTAATTCTTTTTTTTTAATCACATGAGTGTTGTTTCCCAAAATTTTGGGCTTATATGAATGACTGTACTGCGATAGTGAAACAGAGTTTTCTCTTTTATGTATTACTTATTCTTGACCTTTAGCTACTCCTATTTCACCAATTTAACATTATCCATTCATTCACACAAAAGTATATTCCACCCTTCAAAATTTAAGTTCTTCAGTTAATATTACCATCTAAAACACGTCATGCTAGCGATTTTTGATATAATTTAAACTATCGCTATTTCTTTATCAAAAAACTATATATATTCTCCGTGTACTTATCTTAATTTGAAAATTTTATTATGTTTTTTTTTGCCAGAAACAAAAGGAAATTTTTAAAATTTGTAAAGTGGAAAAATTCATATTTTTGAATATGAATTGTCTGTAGTAATTTATATATTATGTAGTCAAAGACTTACACACATAAATATATTATTAACATAAAAATTTTTAACAAATTTTAGCATCAGTAGTATCCTTCCTTTTTTTATTCAACAGAGGAATCCAAATGTACTAAACTTATACGCTGCTGTTGAGACCCCGCTTGCAATGTTGAATTATTCCATGGCGTGTTTTGGCCAATTAGAGGGCTTTTTGGAGTGCCCACTGTACGGGTAAGTTGCTGACCAATAAATCAGCTATACCTACAACAGCTACAAATATGTGCAAGTATTTAAAGGCTTAAAGATCTTATGCTTGGGCCATGGCTGGCCAAATCCATGGGGCCCCTTTTGGGGATGCGAATGTTTGTTGCATTGTTTTCTCGTTGGCTTATTGACGAAAATTTCAGAAATTTTAATTTAAAATATTTCTTTGAATGCTAAATTGTTGACTCTTTGCACCCGTAGGCAGAGCTGAGCCAGGCAAAAGCCAGCCAAGCGCTTAGCCATGGCCATAGAGCCCCCAAAAGACCGGACCGGCCAAAACAAAACCAGCTAAACAAACCCCACGACAAAGACACAAAAGAACAAAAGCGCGCGACAGATAAAGCCAAAAGCAAACACACAGCTTACCGAATGATGATCGCATAGAGGAAAGAGAGAAGCATGTAGAGAGAGAGAGAGAGAGAGAGAGAGAGAAGAGAGAGCTAGCAGCGGTAACTTGCGGGTGGGGGCTGGCTTAAAGGGGCGGGGGAGTAAGCTGAAGAAAACTGAAACTGAGTCTGAGACTGAGACTGAGACATTCAGACAGTGAACAGGATCGTGTCGCTCGTTTGTTTCTGCTGAAAATCTTAAAATTCTCGCAATTTCATGTTCGTTAAATTTTGATGTTGCAAATAAATTGAATTGTTAAACGTGCAACTTCGAATGTTGTCGTTGTTGTTGCTGTTGTTGTCGTTGTCGCTGTTTGTTGTTATTGTGAATTGCAGGCGCATATTTAAACAAATGATGGTCAGATTTGGCGGTTGCGCTGAAAAATGGTCATCTTCATTGCTCTATGAGAGAGAGGGGCAAACAGAATTAGCGGGGTGTAGAAGTAGGTGCTGCACCATGAATAGCAGCGGTCAAAGACAAAGGGAGCAGCTAACCACTTAAGACTTGCTGTATTATCAACTAATTACAATATAACCTTACATTATATAGTGCCATAAGTAATGTTAGAGTAACATAATAAGTGAATGGTCTCTGTCTGCCCTCGGCTGGTCTTAAAGCTTTTTATTTTTTGGCAGAGCATCTGCATTCAAAGATGTCCCATTTGTTGCTTCGGTTGCCCTTTGTTATGGTGAGCTAAAATATTTATTTGTCGTAGCGCCTGGTCGGAGTGAGAAATTCTGATGGGTTTCTTATTTGCTTCGCTCGGCCTGTTTGTTTGCATATGTCCGGTCACAGTCGCAGTCGCTGCGATGACTACATTAGCCGCATGCATAATAAAAACCGCACCAAACCAGACCAAACCGAGCCAGACCGCCCGTGCCCGCCCCCCGGCCATGCGATTGGCTTCGATTTTATATGGAAATGCGACTCCAACAATGGCTTCATATTTTCATCTCTCGCTCTGTCTGGCTGGATGGTTGGCACCGGCGCATTCAAATCCTTGCTGCACCTTTGACATGTTAGCATCGCATGATTTATGCAGCCATGGAGCATCGCTCGCTTTTGGCTGCCACAGCAACTGCAACAGCTACATGTGAAAAATTAAGTGATATTTTTGAATTTGTTGGCAGCCATCGACTGCTTCGGTATCGCAATGGACGTGGACATCGACATCGGACATTCAGCTTCGCCATGACTGCAAACTCGAGAGTCAAGAGTCGAGAATCGAGCTCGTAATTGATGCTGTTGCTCTCAATCAATGCCCAAATAGATTCTTGAGCATTGCTCTTGTTAGTTTTCCCAAGCTGCAGTGGATTTTGTTAGAAAAAATTTTAAATGACTGTTGTTGCTGTTGTTTTCATTCGGTTTGTTTGTCCATTAATTCATCATTATTAAGATGTCAACATTGTGGTTGACATTTTTGACCGCCTCTCTCTCTCTCTCTTGTCGTCCCTCCAGCCCCGCACCCAGGCCTGGTCATGCGGGCCACTTGACATCTGTTTGCCGCCAGGCTGTTTAGAGATTTGCCTGCCAGCTTGTCGCTTATCGTCTGTGGTTATTTTTTTCTCTTGCTTGTTGTTCCCGTTCTTGGACGTCTGCACCCGCATTTGATTGATGCTAATTTTACACGACTTTATTGCAAGTTATTCGAGAATTTTTGAGAATGTTCACATGACTGATGGCTCGCCGGATAGCAGGCATAGTCTCCTTATTTCTATTATTAATCGATGTTAATGTGGGTGCCCCTGAACCCTTAACCAGATCGGAGATCTAAATATGCACAGGACAAGTAGATGTGTACTTGCTGAAGCAGATGTTACCCTTCCCAATCTGCTGATATATCCAAATCTTCTTGTATATCTTACTGATCATTTCCCACGTCAGTTTGGGCAACAAATGATTTATTTTGAAGCCTTTCTCTTAAATAAAAATAAATTTAAGATTTGATTGTTCCCAAAAATTAAACGTTGTCTGCCAAGTGGCAAATTAAAACTTTTTTAATTTATACATTTTTTGCAACATGATTTTATGTTACTCTGATAATAATTCTTTATTTATATATCTACGTATCTATTTAAGAGAAGAAAATTAATCACTTTAAAGATACTTCAAATTAATGCGATAAGAGTATTTGTACTTAAAAATATTATATTGGTAAATTATGCAAAAATCCTGTAAATTGACTTCCAATTGTTTTCAATTGCTTTTATGCCTTAAGCATGTGTATATTATTTAACTGAGTCATAATATTAAATTGTTTCGATAGTTATTGATTTTTTTAACTTTCTTTCTTACGTGTGTAAAAGAGCAAATTTAATTGAAATAGGAAGCTTACATTTACAATAAAAATATCAATAATAAATGTAAATCATATTAACATTTAACTAAGCCACTTAAGTTGGCTTTCAGCCATTCATCTACATTTTATAAATAAAATTGTTATTTTAATTTTTAATTAATTGCGTAATATTAATAAATATAAATAGAAAATGTAAGTCTTATTAAAATCTAATCAATTCACTTACCAGTCATCGTAATTTAATTAATAAGATCTTTGTATTTTTTTAATTATGTTCCTCAACTAGCCTAGTTTTTTCAAATGGTTAAGCTGGTGTTAATTTCAATTCAGTGCACTGTAAATGAAAATGATCAAGCTATTATTTTAATGAAGTGTCCTCTAGTTAGTGTGCTGTACTTTATGCTTGCCGCTTTGTGCGGATAATAATGATCAACTATTTGAAACTCGCACCAGCATTGTGCAGCCAACCACCTAACTAATGCCAACTGCTGAAATTAACGTTTGAATGCTTAATTGGCTGGCTATCAAAGCCGTCGCATCAAATCACATGGCTATTTGTTACATCAACACCACCAACACCAACCAGCAGCGCCAGCTGAGACAGTTGTCGACGGCTAAAACACGCAAAGCTTCGTACACGCACAGAGCCACCCACATCTGCAATACATATGTATGTAGATGTGTATGTATATGTGTGTGCTTGTGTATATAGTATGTGTTTATATAGCGCTTGTATATAGTGGAGTGGAGTGAGTAACGAGCAACGCCATTGCAAAATCACAAAATGCTTTCCTCACTTTTCGCGCTTAATTAAACAATTAAATTTAATTACGGTTAATATGGCTCTAATTGCTGTATTTCCTACTCTCTCTCTACGCCATGCCCAAAGGCTCAGCCCCACGCACAACTCCAGCTGCTCTCAGCCAGACCCAGTCCCAGACTACTATATAGCTATATTTACTATATTTACCCAGTTGCTGCTTGGAGCTTCTGCAGACCTCATCGTCGTACATAAAAGCATCAAATTAAAAGTGCCAACGCCAGGTCACTTTGTACTTCTGCTCGAGTGTGAGAAAGAGAGAGAATAAGGGGTATAGAGAAAGAGAGAGAAAGACAGCGAAAGTGAGCTGTGCGACCGAATGTCCTGACTCAGGCTATCTGTCTGTTGCGCAGGGGCACAATTAAGCGGAAAGAAAAATTATTATAACTTTTATGTTTTGTCATTCCCAGCACGTAGCTATATACCATATATATGTATTTATATATATATATATATATATATATATTTATGTTTATATATAAAGACTGTATATATGTACAGTGCTAAGTATATAGGCCCAGTGGCTAGGGGCAAGTAAATGGCTGAAATCAATAAAAACTACCCCAAAAACAAGATGCAGGACAGCCCATCGGGCGGTGGTGGGGAACGGTTGCCTTGAATATTCACCACGCTCAACATTTTGCTGGGCATGCGCATACATACATACGGCAGTGTTGCTTCTCGCGTGCAACAGGGACAGCGATAGTGGCATGGAGCGCTTTCCTCAGCTCTCTCCACACATACTACCCACATAGGCTGGCTCTCTGTCGCCGTTGTCCTGTCTGGCTGCAACATTTCTTTCACTTGGCTGCCTTTATTTGCACAGTTAAATTGCAAAAATGGCGTCGGGCAGCCCAACACAACGACGCTGTCGCTGTTGTCGTTGCTGTTGCCGTCGACGACGACGTCGGCGTCAACGCAACCATACTAATATGTCCAATTGTGGAAAATAATTATAATGAAACAAATTTCCACTCACTTGCCAAGTGAAAAGCAAAACGTCATATCCTTTTGGCCTGCCTTCTTCGCTCTCGCTCGCCCTCGTACTCGCGCACTGTCTCTCTCTCTCTCGCTCTCTCTCGCGCTCCGCCAAAGCCTCTCTCGGGCTCTGCCATGTAGTGGGAAAAATGTAATAAATGGTTGCGTTTACCGTTACTTTTTAAAAGGGTTGCCAGTCGTTTGTATGAGTGGCTTTGTGTGCGCCCCACATGTGTGTGTGTGTTTGTGTTCGTGTGTATGTGTGTATGTACTGTAAAATATATGCATGTTGTTGAGTTGAGCGAAATTAAGTTCGTATAAAATAAAATATAACAAGAACAGCAATTTCATAATGAAGGCGGGGGATTTAAATCGTTTCTACTTGAATTAAGGTGAATTCCGCACATATATATATATATATATATATATATATATATATACATAAACATATATATATATATGTATGTGTATGTGTTCTTCTTTGTGCTGGTGTATTTGTGTACATGAGCATAAATCTCTGTGCTTGTGCGTTTTATTGTTTCTACTTGCCTCGGATTTTCAGTTATAATTGGAAGTGTAAAGCAATAAACATACTAATACAGTTACGTTAAAATATATACAGATATACATTCATGCATACAGCAAAAGACTTACTGTTTAAAATGACTGCAGCAGGCTTATAAAATACAAAAGGAAAATAGATTACTGATGATGGGACACTTTAAGCAGATGACAAATGAAATATGTACCAAGTAGTGCAAAATTCAAATAGAAAAGTATAGAAAAAGTTGTAAAAAGATTTTATCAGAATATTTACATAATTATGATCTGCAAAGAACTGGAATCAGCGATATTAATTGATCATTTTCTTTCACAGTTCTAAAAACTTAAGCTTATTATTACAAAAACTGTTCATTGAAGAAGGATCTGATGATATTAATAATAAGTAGACATTAAATATTGATAATTACAATTTAAAATCATTTTCAATCTTTTTCCCATGTTATTCCTTATTTTAGATACTCAGTTAGATCGATTTAATTTAACTTTCCTAATTTTATCATTTGTGTATTTCGCTTACAAATTACTTTTAGTTTAATTTTCAAATTAATTTAAATTTATAATTATATTCAATTATACATATAAATAAATCACAAAATACTACTTATAAATACTTTATCTTTTCGTCAAAACGTAAATAGATATATCTTAATATATATATCGTTTTTGGTAGTATCTAGTCTTGGGGAAAAGTTTAAAGATTGGACTGGCTATCAAAATCTGTTATGCTAACAACCGTTAATTTTAGCTGATATGTGTGCAACACATTGCAAGATGGCAACACTACAACATTTTCTCGTCAAAAATTAAATACGAAATTAAATAAATTTACGAAAAATTTATAAATCGATAAGTTGACAGACGCAATATAAATTCATGTAGTTAAAGCTTAACTTTCAATACATATCATTTGTTTTTATTTTTATTGTTTATTGTAATAAGAAGAAATCATATCTTACATGATTAATTGAATCATTTGGTTTTACAGATATGCTAATATAAGTGTGATTATGAATGTTATCTATGCAATTTATCCATGTAAGGCTAATCAGTGCTTACATTGCGGAAGCTATAAAACTTAATGAAATAGTATGCTGGGCCGACTCCTTCTGAGAGGCATTTTATGAATGAGCTGTTGCAATTCAATGGCGTCCATTGGTGGCCGGCAATCTTGCCGGAATATCTAAATGTTTGCTAATTTGCTTAATAATTGCATTTTACAGTGTTGCTTTAGAAACGACAACAACAACTGGCAGACAGATAGATAAATTTTTCTATTTGGCATAGAACAATCAAAGTCATTCAAAGCAGACCAGGGCGCCTAATGGCAACAACGGCAGCGGCAACAACAACAACAGCAACAATAAGAAGAAGAACTACAACAACAACAACACTAGCTTCATATGGCAAGCCATCCATTCTAAGTAGATGACACCGCGCAGATAAATTTGTCCCACTAAATTGGCCAAAACATGAAATAATTGCGAATGTAATTAGTTATTGCCCACAAGAGCGAGAAATGCACACAGAGACCCAAGAGACACACTCATACACATACACATTTACACTCATAGATAGCTGCATATGCAGATGCTGCAGAGCGGAGGTGGCGAGGGGCTTGCTGACCGGGGAGGCTGAGGCTCTGGTGGAGTCAAGTGGAATGCCATGCTGCAGATGCCACTTAATTTCGCACAAAAGTGAATTGTCTTGTAGCTACAACTGCAACAGCAACAGCAACAAAAACAACAACCACATCAACGGCCATGGCACTAGAGAAACGAGCAAGCATTACATGCTCTGCTCTGCCCAGCCAGGCATGCCCCGCCCTACACCACGACCGCCCCCCATTACCAAGTGGTGCAACCTAGAAAACGTTGGCCTAGCCCAACTCAATGGGAACAGCCCGGACGACACTGATCTCGGAATCATTGGTCGGTGCTGCTTTTACTGCTACTGCTGCAGCCACTTCGACTGCTGCAGTTGCGGCCGTTCAGAGCGCGCATGCCGACGATTAAAATCTTCAGACAAATTTTGCATTTTGCTGGCGTCTCTGTCGCACACAGCGCGGCCTCATGAATTAAATACGTCTAAGCAGAGCTAACCGAAGGCTCAATACGCTAGCAAAAGCTATTGCTAATTGAAAGCCACACTTCCACTGAGAGAAAAAATCAAGACTTCGCATTTAAAACAAACACTAGAGAGCTTTATAGTCGGCATACGTTGAAATTGCTTCAGGCCAGTATTTTGTCCCTATTTCAAATACAATAAAGTATTTTGATATTTTTTAACATATTAGTAATGATTGAGTACGAAACATGATTGAAGCTTATACAAACAATGTAAAAACAATTGACAAAACAACATTTTCAACGATTCGACAGTTAGTTTGAATTTAGTTAATAAAATTTAGAAAAGCCACAACAAAATCAGCTAAAAATCTTTTCTAAAAATATTCGCTAAGGATTTAAAAGAAAACTTATGATCAACTATTAAGTACCTGCTAAATTTTCAACAGCCTTTGAGATTTAATTATCTTTTCTTTATTTTCAGTATAACTTTTTATCTACATCCTTCTATCGTCCTTTTTAATGTGCTTACTTTCTTTATTATTGAGCTTCTAACGCTTAACGATTTTTGGTCTGGTTCGGATCTTCTTGATTTCTCAGTGCCCAAATTTATTATATCCTTTATTTTATATTTTAATTGTGCATTTGGAATTTTATTACTCCCTTTATTTATTTAATTACATTTTATTTAATTTAATTTGTAACTTAAATTTTATTTATATCATTAAATAAATTGGAATTGGAATTGCTATTGAAATTCATGAGTATTATCGGTTACAAATAAACCCTCAGCTGCATTGGATCCTTAGAAAGCGTATCCCAAATTAAATTGTATTTGCGAACGTGGCGGCCTACACTTTCGCTAATGTATCTCACAGATACGTGCGTTCGTTTTGGGGCGCAAATTAATTGTGCGCCCAAACGGAGCGTGCCGGCAACGACGACGACGACTACGATGGGGACGATGGCGACGATGAAGACAAGGACGCCGGAGAGGATGGCGACGTCGACGCGCTTGATATGCGCGATTCCTTGAAATTGTTCGCATGAAAATGCAAACTGCAAACTGCAACTGCAACTGCCACTGCCACTGCATTTAATTCAATTGAGAATAGTGCGAAACTGTGGCAGCAACATCAACAGCAACAGCAACAGCAACAACAATCAACAACAACAATCAGCCACTGGGCACAGCAATTTAATTGAGTATTCAAAAACTTAAACTCAGCTCTTGGGCTCGCGGGTAGCTGAAGATGAAGGTAGATGCAGGCAGATGGAGAGTTCCGTTTGCACCGTGCTCCGTTCTCCGAGCTCATCTCTTCGAACAGTTTTCGCAGAATTCTAAACTTGGAAATTAGGTTTCAGTTTCAGCAGCTATGGGAGCGACAACGACGATGACGACGACAATGTTCTGCTCCGAGCCGCATATCGGACGCGTATCTCACGCTATTTTGTTTAATTGCATTCTACACATTTTGTTTCCCGGAATTTTTGCAGTTAACCACAAAATTAATGCAGGAAAGTCAAGAGCTAAGAGCCAACACTCTGATATTCGAATTGCCTTGCTTTCATTAAACGCCTTAAGAGCACTTTAATGGCAATCAAATTATTGCCAACTATTAACCTCACCCACAACACTTCACTCCACTTTATACATAGTAATACTATATTAAACATCATAATTACGCGCACATTTTACACCAATTAAAGACGCTCACCTGAGCCATTAAAACATGTGCTTTAGGTTCCAGTTCAGGCATTAGGTGAAATTGTCCGAAGGCACATAAAAAAATGATTAAAGTAAGGGTGCGTACAAAGTGTGTGGTGGTGAAAACTGTAATTGACCTGAAAATTCCATGAAAAATTAATAATTTGCATAATACACAGCAACGACAATAAAAGTGACCTCAAATGCTTTTGTGCTTCTGGCTGACCATTGACTATGTCCCAAGTACAGCATAAGAGTGCATAACAAGAACGCATAAGGTGTGTGAAATACTCTATAAGTCGTGGAAAATGCATTATTAAGGTAGTTGGTTTTGAATTGATAAAATTTAGAATTTTACAGAATATAGAATAATATACATAAACATTTTAATTTATAGTATCTACTATTTAGGTTAGGTACTTGTCTTGGATTAACTAACAAACGTTTTCTAAAAATCTGAATATGCTTTGTGCAGAATTCCATTTGGGATTCGAAATATATTGGACCATATATAAAATAAAAACACTTGATCTTGATCTTACCATATTTGAGTTCAGTGGGAAAGCTCTTTCTCTAAAAAAAAGTGCTTTGCATGCACTTTTGCTTGCACTAATCTACCCCGTTATGAGTGCAGGGTATGGGCACATATGCAGTCTGAATGAGTTTGCATATTGATCTAACTTCACAAATGTGAACTGCGAATGAATGTGAATGTGTTTCTGTTTGTGTTTGTGCCCTACTTCAGTGTGGAGCTGTGGTCTGATGCGAAGTCGATGGTCGGCAGGTGGTTGGCTGGTTGGTTAGCTGGTTGGCTGGCTTCTTGGAAAAATGGCAGCCCAATTGAAGTACAGCTGCTAGCCGCAGATGCCCGTCTGCCATAATGAGGTGAAAACATTATTTTTATTACCTAATTACCTCAATTTATTCGCGGTAATTGTGAATGCTTCCCACACACACACGAGCACAGAGTGCTCCGCCAGGCCGTCTGTCAGAGTTGCGAGGCTACCTGTATGCTGAGAAATCCACAGATATTTGTACATATGATTATCTCTGAAGTTTATCACTGTGTCGAAGCAGGTTAAATAAACGGATTTCCAATTCGCTTACGTTTATGAATGAATTTTCCGTTGTATTTGTATTTTTCATTTAGTATATTGATGTATCTGTTGCTGTTGCTCTTAGTGTATATGTGTATAAATGTTGAAGTGACCAATGCATTGCATAATCAGCTCATAATGAGCTCATTTGCATGTTTGGGCAAGGGTCGGTGAGCTGGTCTGGGGCTATTTGGTGTTAATTAAAAATGTTATGGCTGGCAAAGTGCTTCTTTCATCGTTGTAGAGGCGTTACTTATTCGTACTCGCTTTGCAACTTAATTATAATAATGAAAATTCAGATGAATTCAGAAAAGAGTCAAACGTGAATAGTTTTCAGTGTGTTCTTTTTATACTGAGCTGCATTTCTTTAGAAAGTAGATTTTAAATTTGTGTATTGTAGATAGATAAACTTAATATAATCTATTTATTTTAGCTCACTGATTATAACGGTAGTATATAATTACTTTATTTAGACATAGCTGGAAGAGCAACGTTGGGTTAACTAAACGTGCTTGAATTTTTGGGTCATTTCAAAAACGAGTCATCTAAGCACCTGAATCATTTTCACAAACTGATGGAATCAAAATAAAAGTAGATATAACAATAAGAACTTATTCTGACAAATTTATCAAAAACGAATCGATAGTCAAAATATAGACAAGTAAATACACTCTAGTCACAGATTGAGATATTTAAAAGAAAAAAAGGTTCCCAGGCAAACGATGGCACCATTTCCAATCTCAATTCGAGACCCATTCAATATTCCCGTTCGCTGAGCAGCGGCGCACTCATTGATAACTTCGAACACAAATATTATCATTGTAAATGCGCCGCCTCACGGTGGGGCGTTAATATCATGCTGTGCCACCGTTCTCGGCGTGCTTGGACTTGGGGACTGGAAGACACAGTTTCATATTTGATTGGGTGAGGGAGCGAGGGAGGCAGCGAGGGAGAAGGGAGGAGCGAGTAGGTTAAACAAATGCGTGCAATCAGCGCAGGCGGCGCTCGGTCCATTAGGCCAGATATAAAGCTTAATTGCCGGGCCGACAACGCACAGCGGGCTAGCAGTGTGACCAGGCCGTGATTATAATGTGTTCTTGTTGGCTTCGCCTGCCCGACCCTTGCCAAATGATTTGATTACGTTTTGATTAACGCATTGCACTTTCCGCAGCGGCACGTTTTGCATGCTGCATGCACCATCACCACCTGTGGCTACCTGCAGTCGCATCAGGGCTAATTAATAAAGAGACCAGGGCGCCAGCAACGGCAAAGGCCACATCGTCGTCGTCGTCGTCGTCGTCGTCCTCGTCGGCATCGGCGTCGGCGTCAGCGTGGGCCACATTGTAATTATATACGCGTAATTAATTGCGGAGACAATCGATTTGACATTCGAGATAAAAATGCTTGGCTGCCGTAGAAATTTGCATTCATATGGAAAAACATTTATCAATGCGGACATGCATATATGTAAATACATATACAAATATAATAAACGGGCTTACAATTGAATAATGTATTTCATTTCCAGCTAATAAAACGTCAAGTTCTGCCTATATTATAATTGCTAACTAATTTTGTATAAGCGGAACAGAAGTGTGGTGAGCACTGACAGTTACATACCCTGTTGTGAATGTTTACATTTCATTAAATAATTGTAAGTATGAATATTTAAAATAAAGATACGAGAAAAATCAATAGTATGTGTAAAGTACACTTAAATCGAAAATGTATACTTTGTGTAAATCAAATTTCAGGTTCTGGGCATAATAAATGACAGTTTTATTAAATGGAAATGCTACTGTACAAAATTCGAATGAATTTCGCTTATCAGCGACAAGGTGGCAAATAATAATTTAATTTATTTATTGAGCGCATGCCAATACACACAAACATTAAATATATATATATATATATATATATATATATATATATACATATGTATATATATTTGCGTCTGTATTCATCTGTTAGCAAGCTGGCAAATAAATCAAGAATGCGAAATTTGGACATGTTGCAATTTCGATGCAGCTGCCAGCGACGCGTTATTTCTATTTGTAATTAAATTAATTGGGGTTTAATTCAGCGCGATAACAACAGCAAACAGAAACAAAGATTAACGCTCACATATTGTCAACAACAAATAAATACAGTAAAAAGAAGCGTACAGCTAAGTTGATGGGCTGCGTCTGTTATTGAACCCGTCTGACACTCGACAAATCGCATAGAAATAAAAATTACAATTTGATAATCACTCAATTCTCAGCAGCAGCATCTGTTGTGTCGGCTTAGCCTCCATTTAGTTGCCAATGATCGGCGGTCAGAGTAAACAAGAGTACGCATACGCCATGTGCGCCGACCGCATCGATCATTCCCTCCTCAGGCCCTCGTCTGATTAATTAAATATTAATTGATCGCTGATAGGCGCACGTTGGCGCTTTTACATTTCGCACTTGAGTGTCTGATTGTGAAATTCAAACGATTGAATAGTCAAACAGTCAAACAATTGCGGCAAACAAAATAAGTACTCGTGAATTATAGTTTCGATGAACATTAGTGTTTGGCGGTCAAGTCAGTTGATCACTATCTGTCGTCAGGCAGACTTGAATATACATTTTGAAATCAGAAACATGTATGACTCATATATTTGCATATATACTGGAAATCTAAATAGCGCACATGAACTTCACCATTTTTATATATTTTTTAATATATTCAAATTCTCGGCAGATAGTACAGCAAATATATAAATACAATTCTTAGCAGTATTCCTAAGAAAGTGAAGAAAATCCCCAGGCAATTGACGAGATAATCTCAAAGTTCGTCAATGCAAATAAGTATGTATGCCAAATTTAATAAATGTGGACAATTAACGTACAGTGACAAATGACAACTTGACATTTAATTAGAATTACAACTGATAGTTAATCAGTGTCAATCAGCACTGTCGATACTCCGCAAAGCGAAAGCGAATCGGGGCTGACATGATATAGTTTAGTTGACTAATATATCTTCTATTGATTCAAGTGAGTACGAAATTTTTTCAGTTAAGCCATTTCGGCTGTGATTATATACAACACATCCCGAAATATATATATGCATATGTATCTTTATACACAACTGGTACTTGGCGATACGTGAAGTATACAAATTGTTCCTGCTTGCTTTCAATCTCAGTGCTGAGCTTAATAATATTCATCATTTGCTTTCAACTTGATCTTAATTCAAAATTTAATGCATTGAATCGTAATAAAATCGGTTTCCTATGGAAGTTGTAGAACATTTAATCAGATATTCACATTTACTTTTGAAGGCAGCATTGTGCATGTTCATTCATATAAGTTTAAAAATATTAATCAGATGCATTTAATATGACATTCATTCCAATTGTAGTCCATTAAATCCTAATCAAATCAGTTTTCTATACAAGCTGTATAAAATCTAATCAGATATTCACATTTAATAGTGCAAGCATCATTGTGCAAGATAATTCATATATATGTATATATATATAAGTCAATCGACGAACTGGACTGAATCGTCAGAGCTCATCTTGAAAACAATTACATTAACCTGTGCAAGGTCAAAAATAGACTGGGAGAGAGAAAGAGTATATAATAATCTCTTTCCATTTTTGTATGCTGTAAAATGAATCAAAAACAAAGTCTATTTAAATCATTCGTATAATTATATATTTTTCCATTGAATTCTTTTTTTTTTTGTTTGTTTTGGTTTTTTCTGGGGATTTTGTTTTATGATTTAAGTGTAAACAACTACAGAGGATTAACACTATATGGTAGTATTTCGTATGAATGTATGAGCTATGTATATAGGGCTGCGTATTATATTAGGTTTAATGTATAATTAACGGTATAGTTTATAGCTGTTTAGTTAAGTTCCTTACAAGTATTTTTTAAATACATACATGATCTTTTAACTAGACTTATAATGCAAAAGTACAAGACAATCAAATATCATTAACGGCAAAAGCTTACGTTGATTTTGTTTGTCTGTTGTTGTATATTTATTGACTTGAGTTTTACAAATAAATTATTCATGAAGTTTTCCATTTTAGTTTTGATTTATTTTCAATATTTTCGAAAGTCTATATATTACAGTTTATATTTAACAAACAGCAAATACTCTAAACGCAAATTGGCTCTTAAGAATTCATGATTAGGTTACTCTCTAGATGTATGTACAATTAGGAAACATTTTCGCTTGCTTTTTTTAGGTTTCTTTTTATTTTAGATATTTACAGATTTTGGATTACGAATCTATGCAGAACTAGCTCTCTTTCCGTCTCTCTCTATCTCCTTCTCTCTATGCTTACAGTATTTACAGAGTGCATTTTACAAAAAACATTTGGAAGTATCGTAAATAAAATGCGCTAACATCACAGCAAAATTTTGGGGTTTTTATTATTCTTCTTTTTCTGAAGCGAGCACGACTTTTTGTGGGCTATGCTGGCGGCTGGGCGTGGCTCAGTTATTTGGTTGTCACTCTGGCTGCTGGCTGCTTGTGTGGCTGGTGCAACAACAACGATTTGTTGGTGCAACCAACCAACTTGGCCGCCACTTATCCCAGATGCATCAGGCTCGGATGAAAGTAGCCGGCCATCGCCCATTGTGCACCAGGAGCACCCCGTCCCAGCGCCGCCATTTTGATCTTCTCGATTTCCGCTTCCTGCAGCCGCTTAGCCTTGGCGCGCCGATTTTGAAACCAAATCTTCACCTGCGTCTCGGTGAGTCGCAGCGACGAAGAGAATTCGGCACGCTCCGCTATGCTCAGGTATTGTTTCTCCCGGAACTTCTTCTCCAGCGATAGCAGCTGCTGTGTTGTGAAGGGGGTGCGCGGCTTGCGGTTCGGTTTATGTTTGCGCAGATTGCATTTGATGCGAGGCGGCTCATTGGCATCTGCAAGATACAGAGAGAGGGAGAGATAATGTTGATTAGTTGGATGTCATTGACAGGGAGAGAGGGAGAGAGAGTGAGAGAGTGCGTTTGTTGATTAGTTAGTCAGTTTAGAAACTGGGCCAATTAAAATCAAAGATTTCCATACAATTGCAGCGCCATTGAATGAGTTGCTGTCAACTGGCAGCGTCCGCTGTCCTTGGCCTTGTCATGGCTAAAAGCGGCAGCCACAACAACGACGACAGCAACACGGCAACGGCAATGGCAACGTCTACAGCCAAACGGTAATTACTCCTTTAAGTGGCCAATAAATTTGCTGTCTAAACTATTTGTCAGACAAAGCAGCAGTCGCAGTCGCAACCGCAGCCGCAGCCGCAGCGACGGGAAATGCAATGTCCCCAGTTCGAGTTCGAGTTCGATTCTCTCTCTCGGTGCTGGCTGCAAAACAATTTTAATTTGGGCATTTTGTTTTGGCAAAGACAAAGACCGAACCGAGAACGCGGCTGGGCAGCAGAAAGCCAACAAAGCAAAAAAAAAACAAAAACAAAAAAAACGTGCATGCCTTATAAAGCAGCCGCATGAAGCTGTAGCTGTAGCTGCAGATAAAGCTGGCGCTGCCTGCGGCGGGGTGCAGTGCAAGTTGGGGGCAAGCTGGCTGCAGCTGCTCCACCATCGTGCGCCTGTGGCATTCGCTTGGAGTGTTGTTAATGAAAGTAATGAGCTTGCCATTGAGCCCTGCCAGCGCCAAACCACAAAGATGCAAATGGCATTTTAAAGATGCATCCCCGGGTCAGCAGTGAATATATATTTAAATATAATATATATATATATATATATATATATTCGTAGTCGGACAAGACAGAAGCGACTGACGGCGCAGGCACGCGTAATTTATGGAGCATTTTGTTTTGCTGACTGAAAGGGAGACAGGAATCAAAATAAAGGCCCATGCAAATGATATGCAACGCTTTAATTTTATGCATAATTACACAAATTGAAATTGTTGAGTGACAAACCGAAAATTGCCGTTCCTGTTTGCATTGTAATTACATTTTATGCATTGATGGCAGCCAGCGCAAATGAGGCATTAAACAACAACAACAGCAGCAGAAACTATAACAGGCTGAGACCAGATGGGCCACAACTCCAAATAATAATTGAGAGTGAAATCCGCATATATGTATATAGAGAAGATTCCCAGCCCCAGACAACCAGTCTGCCACATACCAAACAATTTCGTTGTCCGTTTCACACACAAGCACACACTTTGAGTCGCGTTAATGTTATCAATAAACAAATAAATGTCAAATTCTGTTTGTCCATAAAAAAAAACAGCGCTGCTCGAAACATGTGTCTAAAACTCGTACAGAGTCCAACTCTGTTTTGTCATACAAAAACTAATAATGCCAGCTCGCGGACTCTCAGCGTTGTTGCATCTGCAGCAGCAGCAGCAGCAACAGCAACAGCAACCGCAACAGACAGTGGGACTGATCAGCTCATTAAGTAATTAGTGTGACATGTCAAAGTTATGTTAATGCGCGCCAAGCTCGATCGTACAGATTGGGGCCCGCCATATCTTTTGGCTGCTGCTACGAGAATATTATTGTATGCATATAAAATTTCATTTATTTGTTTGTGCTGTTTGACTGCAGTCTCGTGAAATCGTTTTGTATGGCCTAACAAGGTGAAACGAAATCAAAAAAAATTAAATAAACCTCAATAATATTGATAATCATTGTTGTAGCGACCACGATGATGATGTTGCTCTTGCCGAAGATGCGCCTCAGCAGCACCGAGAAATTTGTTACAGACTTGCAGCCGCGGCCTGCACGCATCTATAAATATGCATAAATACACAAACACACAACTCTGATATACATATGTACATATGTACATATTTTGAATATTTTCAGATTCTCTTTTAGTAGTGGCATATGCATGTGTATATTTATATTTATATTTATTATTTTGTATTATTGCTGTTGTTGTCGCTCTTGTTGTGATGCCCATAAATTAGTTGCCAAATTAGCATATAAACGATGCGGTCAAGTTTTACAGCTTTTGGCTGCCTTTGTCACATGCCTTTCGGGGCTAGTATCATTATTTGTATACATCTCTGATTCTGATTTTATTTTTTATTTATTTTTTGTTTGATTTTGGTTTTTTTTTTTTTGTTTTTGGGCATCATTATTTTGACAATACACAAAATGTTTCTATTAACCACAGGGCATCAATAATTACCACAAAATTAAACGCAAAAGTACTAAATATATACGTTGCTGCATTGCTGAAACTCCTTTGCGCTTTGCGTTTATTTGAAAATTAATTGCTCATTTGTCGCTAAATTGTTCGAATTGGGTTTCAGTTTCCATTGCAGACCAAAAAGCAAAATAAAAAAAACTGTAGCAAGTGGCATTGCTTGAGCTGCCCCTCGCACCACACCGGACACGTTGCCCGCAACACAGATCAACTATAAAACCAATAGTTTGGCCCGCCGCCTGTTGCACAAATAACCTGCAACAGATCCAACTTCGACAGACTGAACAGATCCAGAGATGGAGTATGGCAGGAAGGGAGGGAGGAGGGAGACGAAGACGGCCACGCACGTTCAAACCAGAGTGCGAGACTTGTTTTCGCCTTTTTGCGCTTTTATAGGCATTGTTGTTGCCATTGTTGTTGCTGCTGCTTGCTGCTCGCTGCTCGCTGCTTGCTGCTTGCTGGTTGTTACTGTGGCAATACGTCGCCAGCGTCGCCATCGCCATTGCCAGTGCAAATACATGCCACAAACGCCAATTGTGACATTTAGCCTATGTTTGTAATGGATTTTCAATTAATTTGAGTTCTCCGGTGTGTTGTAGACGACGACATATAAGACTCGATCAACGACAGCAACAACAGCAGCGACAGCAACAACACAAACAACCAGCAATTGTGAAATTTACGCGTATCGAACGCTCAGCAATCGACCATAGAGGCCTCTATCGGCATATTCGTATTGCCTTTTGCCTACGTCTATGCCTATCTATGCCTAGAGGCCTATGGGCCACACAAAAAAAACCAGCAACAACAACAACAATAAACAAAGACAACAACAACGATACGACGAACAAGCAATGGTGACAACGTTGGATTGATTTGCGCTGCAAATTGCTGGCAATTAATTCTTCATTAAAGCATTTTCGCATAGCCAAATAGGCAGCAGGCACCAATCGGGCAATCGCGCAGGTGACACAGGTGGGGTATACTTAATGCAAAGGGTGGCTGTGGGGTGGTGGGGGGCGGGTGGAGAGGGGAACAGTCTACGTTACTCTTTTTTTTATAGTGAAAAACATTTCGCAATCGATTGTAGCAGAAAACGGTGGCGAACGTTTGACTAATGCAATTACACGCTTACGGTCAAGCGAGCTGTGCTATGGGGACTCCATGCCAGTCCGGGTGCTGATTGGGACGGTCTGATTTTCTAATGAGGGATTTTAATTAGCACCAAATACGTGGATAAAGTGGGTGCGCAATGTAACCAAATCAAGCTATTACTGCCTGTGCGGGCGATTTATGCACGATGATGATCACATAATCTGCCATCGGCGAATTGGCAAAAATATAAAATGATTGGGAAATCAGTTATATATGAAAACATATCTACATATTTTGTATATATATGGAACTGTATTGAATAGATGAGCCAGTTAAAGTTCATAATGCTACCAATAAATCATACCAAATTAAAGTAAATAAATGAAAAATTCGACTAAAATTTTACTAGGATATTAGAAGTGTAATGGATTGGATTTGATGGAGAAATCATTGATTATGTCACCAAATTGAACACATTTTGTATATGTATATGAGGAACTTTAGCGAATGGATGATATAGGAAAAGATAATAATGTAAATTGAGTGACCACGAATGACTCGTCACAGGAGCAACAAATACTGGTAGAAAGCATAAACAAGTAAAGTAAATATAAGAGAATTTCAACTGACATGTAACTAATATATTATCATATAAGAAGTCAAGAGAATGAATAAAAATTAATAACTTAAAGACAGATACAACTAGAGAGCATACCATGAAACGTGACCATGGAGGATATGTAACTTTTACTGCTCGTTACTTTGCCGTTTTAATGCACTTGAGTGCGTATACTAAATATGTAAGTCTGATTACTGGCCAAAGTGTTCGAGGCGTTCATGAGAACCAGCCCATTAGAGCCTATTAATTAGCAAAGAGCGTGTTAAAACCGGCTGCCATAGATAAGTTTTGCACTCTTGGCAAACTGGGGGCGCGATCAGTGGACAAATCTTGTCGCATTGCATGTTGCCCAGTTGCCCAGTTTGCTCGGGTTGCTCGGGTTGTCCGGTTGGAAATTGGAATGTTTGCAGTGGCAATGAAGTGCATATTTTAATCACCAATGGCTGCCTCTGTGCAAGATAAGCGAACGATAATGTGGCCAAAGGGGGAGCCAAGAAAGAGGAACAAATCATGTGTGGGTTGGGCATGCATCTTCAGCTTTAGGAGGCTGTTGCCCACCTGCTAACTAGTTTAAGTGCGTCAGCGCTCTCTTTTAATTACCCAGCAGTAAGCACACACACATGCACACACACACACACTAACCCAAATAGCTACAGACAGTGCCTCAAATTAGTTGAACTACCAATTGTCTACAAACATTTAGCAAATGTTTGCCGTTGTCTTAATGTGCATACATACGAACAAATGTTGCAAGTTGGCAACACCTTGTGGCACATATGCAAGTCATTGGCAACAACACTATCCACTTCAACACCTCGCCCCATCTGCTGCTCCCCTCTTAGCTGCTGTTGCTTTTGTCTGCCTGGTAATTTAATGCAAATAAATTTTATTTACCAAAACATACATCAAAATGTCTGCGCCAGCACACCTCAGCAGAGCAAGCCCCCCCTGCTGCCCCTCTCCCTACACTTACATGTATTGCATGCAGCTATGTTGTGTGTGTCTGTATGTGTGTGTGAGTGTGAGTGTTTGTGTGTGTGTGTGTTTAGTACAGCTTATGCACGTTAGATGGCGTGCAGAATGCAAATATTATTTTAGCTTTTGGCTTTTGGCGTCTTCGCTTGGGGCCTGCCTTTTGGCGAATGGTGTTAAAACGCATGCAACTTCCATTCCCTGCCCCCGGGCTTACTCCCGCCTCTCCACACAAAACCCATCCGATTACTCGCCCAGCAGCCGTCGGCTGTCGCCGTCTGTCAACGTTTAAATTGCTGCCTGGCTGCAAATACGAAAAATAAAATTGCGTGCTTAGGTGGGCGTAGCTGACATGCCACACCTACCCAGTCTACCCAGTCTGCCAGTTGTTGTTGTTGTTGTGCCTCACTCTCACTCTCTCTCTGTCTCTCTCTAGCGCGCTCACAAGCATTCTCACATTCTCTGTCTCTGTCGAGCGCTGCGTGTGTTTGCATTTGTTGCTTCTGTTGTGTTTGCATTGTATTATATTTTGCAATGACTCCCAAGTTGTTGCTCGTTTGTTCAGCTTGAAAATTAATTTCTGTAATGGCTGCCAAGAATTGCAGCTGCATTAGTTGGCCACCCCTCCCCCTCTCCCCTCCCCATCGACCCCCTCCCCACTCACCCTTTACGTGCAACTCTGCCTTCATTTTTTTATCGCATCGCGAGTTGGTTATTCCATAAGGAACGTGACGTGCCTGCGCTTTGCAATTAGTTAAATTATAGAAAGCCTCGTCGCTGGCATTTTAACTGCATGTTCAATGCAAATCAATTGCACACTCTTTAGGCCATAAAGCCATGAAGAGCAGACTGAGCAGTCACGAGGGACAGCAGAGCAGAGTAGAGAAAACTGAGGGCCACACAAATGCAAAGTGCAAACTTCAGCTGTGTGTATTCTTTTGTGTTCTTGTGTGTTCCCTAATCGCAGGCCATTTAAGATGCCCAGGCCTTGTGGTATTTTCATCTAATTGAATGGGCCATGAAACATGAGACTAGCGCCGCTGATAAGGCCCAGTTAAGAGCTACCGTTTTTAGACACAGGCATACGCACAGACACACAACTAAAGACACAGACACAGATGCATAGCAGCTACAGCTACAGTTACTGCCACAGATACATTGCCGAGAGGCACTAAGTACCTAACACTTGACATAATGTGGCGATCGATAGCGGCACAGGTCACACGAAGACAAACACAATGATTGAGGAAGAAGGGAGAAGGCAGAAAAGAGAGAGAGAGAGAGATAGTGAGAGGGCACACAAAAAGACAGCAACCTGCTGCGCTAATGAGACCTACTGTGGATGATGGGTCCAAAAGCAGAAAAAAACACAGCTGCCAAAATGAAATGAAATAAAGTTGTATGCCACAAACTCAAGAGGCAATGTGTACGTGTGTGTCTGTGTGTGTGTGTAGCTGCAGTTGACAGCAAATGACAAAATAAGCGGCAAATGTTTGAAATAATTATTGTTGTTGCTGCTGTTGTCGCCTGTCAGCTGAAAGACAATTTGAATTGGCTATTTAGAGGAGCTAATCAAGTGTATATAACTTATGATTGAAGCAGAAGATCTAAAGAGATAAGATATAAACATTCACAATATTTTATTTTATTATTAAATATTATTCATCTCTTTGTTAGTTTGAAAATGCAAATGAAATTCACATTTTTAATATCTTTGATAATTATTCGAATTTATTATTCGCATTTTGACAACAAATCTAAAGATGAAATTGGCTCTTTTAAAAATAAATAAAAAATATTATAATAATTTTCCATATATTATTTATTGTTAATATTAACGATTGCCATGGTTAATTTTTAATTGCTTGCAAAACAGTTGTTGAGCAATCTAAAAAATGCATTTAATTATTTGGTTAGTTTACTCTAATGATTTCTAATGACGGCTTCAAAACTTTAAACTCGTTTTCTTTAAGCTCTTCGCAGGCACAGGCAACGGGTTTCATATGTTAATTGCTTATGAAGTCATTTTAGAAAAAGGAAATCCAATATGTGTATATGTAGAAAAACTGAATGTGGCGCCTCACCTGGGCGTCTGCCGGTTGACAGCTTTATAAAACAATGCACCACAGCAGCAGCAACAGCAAGAGCAACAACAAGTATAAAAACAGGCCAGCTTGTTGTTGTTATTGTTTTTGCCGGGCGGAAATGCAAAGTTCGCGATAGGTTTTTTGCCCCAAACGGGTAAAGTTCACATGTCTGTCAGCCGACGGGAGTTTTTTGTCCTGGACTGCAGACTGCAGCAAGGTGTGACCAACGGCGGTTTGTTGCAATAGCTGCAAGTGTTGGCCTGCTCACTTTTTGTTTGCCTGATGCCGGAAAATGCAAGAAAAGTGTGAACTGTGCATGCAGATACTAATCGCGACAGAGAGAGTCGCCGCCAGACTCGCTTCAATTAGTCTGGTCAGTCATTTCAGTTAGATATATACTAGGGCCTACTTATTTCAACTGGGGGGCTGACATAGACCGGAAAACACAAAAAAGTATCAGCAGCAAAAACGCCAATGCAATGAATAAGCAGACGCGCCAATTGAGTTAAATCAAATCCGACCCGACACCAAAGACAGCAACAACAACAATTGATAATAATAATAATAATAATAATGCTGTGGATGATGATGCGAGTAAATGGTTGGCGCAATCAAGAACGATTCATTGTTTTATTTAAAGCGACGGAGTAATTGCCACGCACTTTGACTACTGCAGCGGCAGACAGGGCAGCAGGCGCAGACCCTGGGGAGGGGCTGAGTAGGGGCCAGTTGCAGCACCCGCAGCCTCAATGGCCATTTGGTGGCAGCCATTGTCGTGGCATGTATTTGCCGTTGTTGCCAATTAAGGCGCGGGGCAGCTTAATTCAATTAAACTATGAAAACACACACACACACACACAAGCAGACAAAATGGAGTTGGCAGACCATGAAATACGAATCAATGGAATATTGAATTTGCTGATATCTTTATGGGTTTTCTATATAGAATCAATATTGATCTGCTATTTTTCAATTATGCACATATATCTTTTGGAATCGATATAAAATGGCTCAAACACTAATCGAATTTGTAAAATGTACAGATCCATTCTAATCGATTGTTAGATAAACTTCCAAGGCTAATCTCGCATCGAAAAACGGATTATTTTTTGTATCTCTAAAAAGAAAAACTGTCACTTTTACGAATGGCAATTAAAAAATAATTTCACGAAGCCATTAAGATAAAGTCTCTGACCAAGCGTAATTTAGAAAGGATTTGGCACCTGCCCCCAGACATATTTTTATCAGCTACCAGTCAAATGCCACACATATATATATATATACAGTAATTGGAATTCATTTTTCTTTTTGGTCTGTCTTGCGAAATCTTTTTTCTCTGTTTATCTTGTTTTATAACCTCATCTGTTATTTAATTAAGTTTTTAGTCTATTATATACATTTGCGATATGCTCCCAAGCGAAAACAATCGCTTAACAACTATACAAATAATTATTTGTTTACACATGTGTTTAATTTTTACTAGGTGTGAATACAGCTCCATTTTCATTTGAATTTTTGTTTTCCTATTGACGACATTTTTTCAGATTAAATGCCAATTATTTCCAATTTTTAGAATGGCCAATTTTAGTTTGTTATTCAAGAACTTTTTAGTAGATTTGATAGTTAAAATGCAGTCGACACTTACCTCCACCAAATCCTTGACCTGGAAACAGACCCGGCGGCCCAAACGGCGGCATTTGTCGAGCGCCCGGCCATGGAACGCCACCGCCCATGCCGCCCCAGGCGACTGCGGCGGCGGCGAGGGCACTGAATGGCGTTGGTCTGATAGGCACATGGCCACTGGCTGCCAGCGCCGCTGGCGAGAGGATTGTGGCTTGCATTTGGCCTGCTCCTGCACCGGAGCCAGGTGGTCCGCAGTGGGAGCCCTCGAGGGATTTGCTGCTGCTGTCGAGGCCATCGGGCGTGGATCGCGGCGAATCGTCGGCATTCATGTCCTCGATGTCCACAATGGAATCGTCGTCCTCATCATGTTCCACATCATGATCGTGTAGCATATCCTCGTCGTACTCCAGCTCCGAGTCCGTATGACTGCTGCCGCCCAGCGGCGAGTGCCTCTCATTTTTGGCGGGCGTTGAGCTGCCACCAGCTCCATGTGCGACCGGCGTTGAGCTGGGCGTCGAGTTGGCTGAAGCGGAGGCGGGTGGCGAACTGGCCCGTGCGTCCGCCTGAGCCTGGGCCTGGGCCTGACGCAGTTGCGCCATTGCCAGCTGTTGCTGTTGTTGCTGGTGTTGCTGTTGCTGCTGCTGGTGCTGATGCTGGGCGTGCGCTGCGGCTGCCGCATGAGCGGCATGCAGCAAGTGGGCGTGATGCGCAACGGCGGCGGGATGAAATGCATGCGTGGGCGGCACAGTTGGCGGGGCTGCTACCACCAGCGACGGCGGTGGCGGTGTGCCCGCTGCACTGCTCTGCGAGATGGGCGATGTGGCGGCGGAGCTGGACAGATTCGTCGGTCCATCGCTGTTAGTGTTCGGGGTGCGCGGTCGTGTGTCCGCCAGCAGTGACGCAACACTAAAGTTACTCAGCCTAGAGCTGCTCTTGTGCAGATGATGCGGTGCAGGATGCACTGCAGCCAAGTGCAAAGCCTGCTGCTGTTGCTGCTGTTGCTGCTGCTGTTGCTGCTGTTGTTGGTGCTGTTGGTGTTGGGCCAGCAGGTGTTGCTGGTGTGCCAGCAGCAGTGCCGACGGCGATGTTGGACTCGCCAACGGATGCAGAGCCCCCGTTCCGGCGGCAGCCGCAGCAGCAGCCGCAACAGCCACAGACGTCAGACTGCTATTGCTGATGCTGCTGCTGATGTTGTTGTTGCTGCTGTTGTTGCTGCTGCTGTTGCTGCTGCTGTTGTTGTTGTTGTTGCCGGCGCTGCTGCTGAGCGCTGTGGTTGGCGGCACCGTCGGGCTGGTCATCGTTTGGCGGAGGCCAGTCACTGTCATGCTCCTGCTCCTCGTCGTCGTCGTCGTGCTCCTGGTCGTTGCTGCTGCTGCTGCTGCTACGCTCGTTGCTGCTGCTGTTGCGGGGTTGCTAGACAGCTTTAACATAAAGCCAGCGAAACTTTTCTCTCTTGGATTTCCTTCAAAAGTTGATTGCTGTTGTTGTTGTTGTTGCTCTTGTTTTCCTTAGTTGTGTTTTTATTGAAACATTGCACTGGCGCGAGTTCAAATTGGCACTTGACTTGACTTTCAGTAGAAAAATATACATATGTGTTGTTAATTTGTTTTGATTATCTTTTAATTAATTCGCTCGTTCATCATCACTCTACACACACACACGCGTACACGATCACATACACGCGCACGTACACGCACACATAGACATATAGACAACGCACGCACGCGGCCTGCTCGAATATGCTTTTTAAATGTGAGACGTTCAATTCACGCTGCGGCTCTGAAACTCGAGAGAGAGACACGTCCTCTTGAGATCACGTCTGTTCTACAACTGAACGCAGACAGCGGCGCAGTCACTTCTCTGCTGCTGCCCGTACTCACACGCACACAAGTACACACACACACATTGGATGGTGGTGGTGGCTGTTAAACCGGCCTGGTGCTCTCTCGCTTGCGCTCGCTGCTCATGCGTTTGCCGCGACACCATTTTTATTGGCCTAACTGTTTCGGTTATGCTCTCTCGCACAGCGAATATTTATTTCGTTTTTTTTCCTATTTACCTCTTGCTGGGTTTGCTTGCGCCGCCTTCTTTTCTACCGCTGTTCATTTCCAGTGTGGTGAGTTTTGTTTTACGTTGCGCAAGGGAGATGGCAACATTGCAACAGTTGATGCCTTTGGCTGTCTCGCTCGCACGCCTAATTATTATTGAATAATTCAATCTTCAAAGCGTTTTTGCTGCGCGTATTAGCATTTTATAACAAGCAGCAGCAGCAACATCAGCAGCAGCAGCCACCGCAACCGTCGCTTGCCCATTTCCACATTGGATTTTTTTGTCTCTGCTGCTCTTTCTCTTCCCCTGTTAAGCGCCGTCTCGCTCTGACACGTCACAGCTTCCACATTCATGACTTCATTTGCCTGCCGCTTGCCGCTTCTTATTAAATTCTGCTGTCAACGTAATTGGCGGCAGCGTCGTCGTCGTCGTCGCGCTGTCTGCTTACGTTTCGGAGTCTCCACAGAGCTCGCCAGCTTAGCGCAAGGGAACGTTTAATTGGTGCTCCAGGTTGGGGCGCACGCGGCGTATGGGCAATCTTTTAATAAATGGTAGCATCGCTGCAACGAAGCATACATAAATATACACATCAATATACATACACACAAATACATATATACGTACATAAATAATAAACAATAAGCCCATCATTATGATGAAAGGCGAATGCGAATTCATTGACGATGGCATCTTATCACAAAGCTGCAATCTCTGGCAGGAAATTATGTTTTTTATGCCTGCCCAAAAAAGATTCTTTTGCTGCCTGCTCCAGAAAAAATAAAAAAATAATAAAATAAATGCAATTTATGTCCATGGCGCACACACCTCAAAGATAAACCATAAAATTCTTATCGCAGAGCATAAATCGAGTAGCCAGCATGGCAAATCAATCACACGTAAATCTCAAATATGCAGCATCCCGAAATAAACAGCAGCAAATTCTAGTCACTCTGCCTCCTCCTCCCAGGCCCCGCATCCGCCACAGAAAGCGACAACAAAAGGTTGGCCAGGATAAGCCAAACTTTGGGGTTCATTATATAGTATATTTCATAAATGGCATAAAAGGCATCTTTCTCTCTCTCTCTCTCTCTCTTCGCTCTCTCTCTTTCTATCTCTCTCTTGATTGCTTTGTGTCCTGCTCCTTTGTTGGGATTTTGTGTCTCTGTCTCTCTCTGGTTATAATTTTACTTTACAAATTAATCTCATTTTAAGGATTATTGTGTGAAAATTGTTGGCTCCGAAGTTTTACCAGCCATTGTTGCTTCGCTTTCATGTTGGGGTGAAGGGATTTGCGGGGGGAGGTGGGTAGTCCAGCAAGGGTTGTCTCCAAGGCGCTGTTTGGGGATTGTTAATGCTGATGTGGGTATAGTTAATGAAGCTGCTGCTTCGGCGAATAATCAACTCAATTAGAACAGCTGAATAAAGCAGTTAACTCTTTGAACTTCTCATAGGAAGAATTATAAAGGATCTTTATATCTTTATGTTCATCCATAAAAATAAATAGAAATATTTTATTGCCAATTAGCAAAGTGTCTAGAAAAGTAATAATTTTCTAAAAAGAACATTTAATTTTCTCTGATTAGCTCAACTAATAAATTAAGATAAAATATAAATTAACAAAATGCCAACTAATTGAAATGTGAAATTTTATTAGCGTAAAATAAACACACTATTTAATTAAACAAGAATTTGTCATTTAGATTTTGTCATGTGCAAACCTTGAACACGTGTCGCATAAATAAAATTTAACTTGGTAATTTCAAGATCTTTGAAGATCTGTGACAGCATCTAATGTGGCTATTTATAAAAGTTAAAATTCCAAAATGCCAAGATATTTAGTAGCCGCTATATATATTTATATGTATATATATGCAAATATGTATCTATATACTTTGTGGCACCTCCATTTGCATTATCAAACAAGTGACTGATTAAAACATTTAAGCGCTTCATTAAAAAACCAAGAAACCGCTTTCTTTTCAATTAAAAATATTGAAATACAACGCAAGACGAGTGCGCAAAGGGGCCTCATTAATATGGTTTTCTACGTTGGCACGAACAATTATAGCCAATTACAAATATTAATTTCCCAGACGAAACGCGTCAAGAGTTTTTATAATCTTCATCATTATTCATTGCGCTTTGAAAATGGTACGCAAATGAGACCCGCAGCCAAAACAAGGCGCAAATTAATTTTTCAATAAACATCATAATCATATATTTACTACTTGCTCATGAGCCGAAAGACTCAATGCTCGATGCTGATGCTGATGCCGATGCCTATGCCGATGCCGATGGATCGGCTGCCCTTCTATACAGCCCCGCCAATCGCTGTGACGCCTCCAATCGCAGTCAAAGCTTTTTCTTTGCCGGCCAAAGATGAAACAACGCCGGCAGCGCAGAACGACTGCCAACAACAACAACAAAAATAAAATGTACAACAACAACAACAGCAACTTTCAGCGGTTTGGGAAGTTGGTCAGTTGATAAATGGACGTCGCGTTGGCCGCATGGAGCCGCCGCATGTAAATGTTTTGATAGTTTTTCATAATTTTTTCAATATTTTTATTTATTTTTTTTTGTTGCTTGTTTGGTTGGCTGCTTTTTGTGTTTTTGATTTTGTTTGCCGCGCGCCCACTTAACCAAAAGCGCTTCGTTGCAGCGGGGGTGGTGGTGGCTGTTGCACGTCCAATACCAATGCGAGTGTGCGTGTGGCTGTGTACTTGTGGGTGTGTTGCACATTTATGTGGGCAGTTAGCTTTCAAATAGCCGCAGCCGTCATCAATTAAGCAAGATTGTTGCTTTAATGGCGCAATTAATTCATAATTAAATTGCGTAATTGCCTGATTAACAGTTGATTTCAATTGGCAAGTGCAAACGGTTTTGCTTAAAAACAGAAAGCATGTTGAGTTAAAAATATGTATATAAATTAAAAATATAACACGTTACAGAGTAGAATGAGATTCTTCAAAATTATATAACAGGCAGTAGCGATCATATAAATATATATATTCTCGATCAGCATCAACAAATAAGTCGATTTAGACATGACCGACTGTTGGTGTGCATGAGCAAGCCTATCACAGGGAATATAAGAGCTAAGGACTTTGAATTTGGCATATAAGTTATCGCCTACTAAACGCAGATCAAGTATATTAAATTTTATCTGTAGCTGGGCCCACATATATCAATACACATTGATTTCCGATAGCAATAAGAGACATAATTATAAAGATGTAGCTTTTCAATTGACATATTAGTAATCAGCTATAACAATTTAATTAAGATTGGACGAGAAACACAAATTTAATTACCATAACAAAGACTATCAGCAAGCTAACTGCAATATGTCTATAATTTAGAATGAAACAGCTATCCTAGGGGATACCCTGACTAGCACACGAATTCGGGGTATCCATGCTACCTCGACTAGAGCATTCCAAATAATTTAGTTTTTTTCACATGTAACGTGAACTTAATCTATAATGTAGTGTATTAAATAGTGATATTATTATTTTTTGGATTCCGTTCATTATTGTCAACATATATGTATGCCACATAAATTGCGAAGTATAGCAATGATATAATGGATAACTATTGATTTTTATGTACACACTTATAGTGTCTAATTTTAGACTCATATCTGAGTCACAGTTTGGCATATATCATATATGTTTCACACATATCAGCAAAGTTTCGATCATTTTTCTACACATATGACATATAATCGCTAAACACATTGAGAGCTTAATAAGCCATGTTAATTAGTAGCTGACAATGGCAGTTCCCACATGAGCTGATGGCTTCCAATCTGTAGTTCTCACACACACACATAGATTTAGATATGTAGCACTTGACACTAGCAGCGATAAATACGAATCGTTTTTGGCTAACAGAAGCAGCCAAGCGCAACATAATCAAAATTTCATTATCCCTGCGATGCGTTAAATCGCTTAAACATGCTAAAAACGTTGCCATCCCTGTTTAGCGGCTGATGACGCCCCCATTTGACGTGTTGACAGTTCTGATTTTTGTTTTCTTCTTGTGGCCGGGGGATGCAGGCGAAGCTGGTGCGAAATTTAGTCAATAAACGTTATTGAGCCGAGGCATGGAGAGCAAAAGAGGAGGCAGCTTCAAGTTTTGGCTTCAGTGGGGTGGTTTACCCAGCCGAGTAAATAAACCAACCCCCGCACAAGCACACACACACACACACACACACACACACACACACGCACTGATATACACAAATACAATGCGGTTGTCAGTCAGTCATTTAGTCGCAGCGGCTGTTGTGGCAATTGCGGCTGGCTCTCATACATATATATGAGTAGACGAGTAGTCGTCTCCCTCTATATACATACATATAGCTATATATATATATATATATATATATATATATATATATGTATATCCTAGCTAAACGGTTGGGTGTTGATGGCAAGGACAAGGATATCAGTAGAAAGAACAGGGACAGGGACAGAGAGAGGTAGAGGGATGAGTGCTGGGACTGGGAGTTTAACGGGCTGCCACTGTGATGATGGCGCGCTCGTTTATTGAATTACATCCGCATGACTGCGCATTTAACGAGCTCTTGGGTGTCGTTTTGCTGATGGCGTAAATGTTTGCCAAACAACAAACAAATAAATAAACTTCTGATTTGGCACTGATTGCTTTACGGGCTGTGCGCGCCAAGGGAGGAGGTTTACTGCACTGCAAGGTCACTTGGCTGGTGGTTGTCCAGAAGCCAAGTCAATCATAGCCATGCATTGCAATTGACAGAACCCCTCACCACCCTCACTACCCTCCCCACCACTGCCCTCCCCTATTAGCCACTTTGCTCACATAATTGCCAACACGGCGTACGTCGCAAACTCGTTATGATTTCTTTTCACGCGGCCATTTTATTAATTTATTTTGTATTTATTCTGTGCTCGTTTACTTTGGGCTCGACAAGCTAGACAAGTTCTTATCTTCATTGCCGGCATTTAATGCGATAAGCGCAGGACGACGACGACGACGTTGGCAAACAACAGGCTATGCCATCCAATTCCTGCCCATTCCCATTCCATTTCACTGCTCTCTATCCAAAAGCAACCCTATAAAAATGTAAATCAAATAAATTTACCTAATATCAAATTTCCCCTTCGCTGCAGCTACCAACAAGCCAACAAGGCCATTCAATGGCTCACCCCAAGTCCAGCCCATTGCTTACCCCTCCCTCTCGTACGCCATCATCATCATCATTCACGCTCATCCTTTATCCGCTCGTTTAACAATCGTTTAATAATTTAGCCTGGTAAATAACACTAACACTCAGGCAAAAGAAGCGCACTGGGGGAAGCTGAGCTTTGTTGGTTGCGGGTCTTTGGTTTCGGTTGTGGTGCAACTACGATACAGTGGGACAAAATGAGAACCATTATGTTCTATATAACTCTAGAAGGAAATACAACTTTTAAGGAATTTTCAAATATGTCTCAAACATTGAAGAGACATACTTATCCTGAAATGAAGGCATTTCCTGAAGTTAGTCTAAAGTTTAACACTTTGAATTAGCTTTAAATAAAATAAATAAATAACTAAAAAACATATCACCAAATTGATAGCTAACTAAGATACATGCGTATCAAACATATACATATACTTAATATAATGGTGATTCATTTTATTATTGAGATACACTTACTTGTGGAAATTAAACAAATTATTTATTGGAACGATGAATAACAAATCTGATTATCCGTAATACAAATAATAATAAAATATTAATTACTATTTCATTGTTGTTTACTTATTTTAAGTAATTGCAAGTGATTCAAACTAAATTCAACTTCTAAGGATAACCCATCTGCATGTCTTGAATTCTAGAGACATAGAAGACCTCAACCCAACAACGATCCTAGCATTCGCATGGGATCTGGGACTGATGAAAGATCTATAGGCTCAGAAGGGGGCACAATAGATCCAACAGGTCGCTGTGCAACTTCCCCAATAGTAATAAATAAAAGGATAACTCAAATTATTTTACTTATAGGAGTCATTTTCATACTCTTAATTTATTATTCCAGTTTTTATCTCAGACTGAGTCGACTTGTCCCATTGTTGCTCTGCTTCAGCGTGCGTTTATCCTTCTCAGCATATTAGCTGCTATCATGCGCCTAACCGCAACCCCCCGACCCCCGCCCCCGTCCCACATGCCACATGCCTGCTCCCGTCCTGTCCACAAGGATAGACTGGTAGAGCAGGCAGCCATGTCTGAATATGCCACCATGCCACCATTCTGGGCTACTTGGCTTTCGAGTCATTTAGCCATTTAACTTTGGCTTAATTCAATTTGCAATTTTTCAAAAGCCTCTGCCTCGACTCGGATGCTGATGATGCTGGCGGGGGCTGCTTTGGGGGCCGGTTGGCTGGGTGTTCAAGTTGTTGAGAGAACAGCACCCACAATCCACCCACTTTCCACCTACCAGAGACAGTTGCCGGCGCTTCAGGCTGGTGCTGAGCATACGCTTTTGAAGCGTTTTTATGTGCCTTTTGGGGGTTGGTTGACTTTTGTAATTTTAGCCGGCTGCTTCCTGGCACAGGATGTGCGGTTCTGTCGCCTTTTATGTGCCTCCAGGCCGCAGAGCATATATTTACTTATGCCTGTGTATTTAAGTGTGTGTGTGTGCGTATGTGTGTGTGTGTGTGTGTGTGTGTGTGTATATACAGAACACAAATTTATAGGCCTTTGGTTTATTTGTCGCCGCTCAGCTAATGAATTTTGATTGCCATTGTCTCTGCGTGCCTTTAGATGGTGGGCTTATTCGTGATTTGGCCTCGCAGCGGTGCGGTGTCTTTGTGTTGCTTAATTACAACTTAATTGCGTTTGATGCGTACAAATTTTCAGCTTCCGATACAAGTCGAAAATCAAATTAGCTAAATGTATTTATCTTGTCAATTGACAGACGCGATTGCAAATGCGACAGCGATCGAGAATGCCAATCAGAGAGAGAGAATCACAGTCTCGAGCATTGGGCAGTTCATTAGGCAGCGTCAAGTTGAAGTTAAAAAGCTGCTAAAATGTTTACAAGTCACTTTGCGGTTTGGCTCTGACCGCTTTCAGAAGCTGCTGCTGCTACTGCTGGTTCAACTCAGCCCACAGACAATTCGCGTTACTGTTGTCTGCCTTTGACTTGGCTCTCAGGCAGCTACCGAGTACAGAGTCTGGAGCACATCAATTGTTTGCTCGGCTCACAGATCTCACTTCATGACTAGGCTGCATTGCCAGCTACCAGCTACCAGCTAGCTTTTTTTTAGCACATTTGTTTGTCAACTGCGTAGCTGTTCATGGTCGATGGCTTTCGTTGGCTTTCTGCTTTGCACTGATTGCACTTTGCATAAGGATCTCCTCCATAGTAGTGGCAGCAGTAGCTTCTCGCGCGACGCACATAAAGTGTCATTCCGTAGCTGCTAATTGACATCGCACACAGCCGCCAGACATTTCCAGACCCAGGAGCCGACTCTCCACTTGGACACATGGACAATTGTTCTCGTCCCAGTCACCTTGCTCCATTGATGCTCTTTGAACGCGCGCGCGGCGCTTTTCTATACCCTTACAACAGTTAGAATACATGATGGTATATGGACTTAGATATATCCAATATGCTACCAATATGCTATGAAATACTTATGAAAGGAAGTACATTTATGTATTTATTTTCAACACATATACAAAAATTCATCGACTTATGAGCACTTTCATTTCATATTTCTTGTCGCTCATCACCGAGTAAATGCCAGATGTAGTGTCATTTTTTAATAAATACAATTTAAACATCAATTCACTGTATAATTTTTAGAAATAATATGAAATTTGTTTAATATGTCACATATACAAATATTTAACTTAGTCTTTATAATCTCATTACAATACTATTATGCCGAATCAGCTTTTTTCAACAGCAGCCCGACCGGTTTCAGTTCGATTTGGTAAAGTGTATTGGTGGCTCGACTTGCTAATTGGAAACTACACATATACCAATATATATATATACATATATATATGTATCTGTATATATTGTGATTGGTTTTATTTATAGAGCCCGGTAGCAATGCCACACAAAGTGTCGCAGTTAATTGGCAAATGTGAGTCAAAGTTTATAGAAATCTACCTCAAACAATTGGCGTGACGGTACTTTGAAGTCATAATAGATGTAGCCGAGAGAGCTGCTGAAGCCGCTAGAATGGCCAGCTTGAGCTGTCGGTCGGTCGGTTGGTCAGTGGCTCCCTGAAGTGCCGACTCTCGACCAGAGACAACACCTGACAATAGTACCATGGAACGGACCACACTGTTGCCGGGCCATATTTGCATGGCATCAATATTGACACTTGGTAGTTGGAATGGCCCGTCGAAATGACTGAAGATGAAGACTGAAGATGACGCTGCTGGCGGAGACGAAGTCGGCGCAAATAAATCATAAATACTGTGCGCGCTTGCTGTCCATTGGCTTCGTGTTTGGCAAAGTAATTGAGTAAGTGGCGGCAAAGGCAACGGCAACAGCAACGGCAACAGCAACGGCAACGGCAACAGCAACGGCGGCGACTTGTCCTACCCATTAGCATTTGTTTGCGAAGGTGGCAGGGGCGGGGCGGCTTTTGCCGCAGAAGCCGAAAGTCATATGGCATAACACAAATGCCACATTAATTGTTTCAAGTTGACTACGCGACGGCAGCGGCGGTTGTTCCTGCAAATATTTGCGCTCATTTTCAAGTGGCAAGATTATGACGCATTCACGCCAGTCAAGCGGCAGCAGCAGCAGCAATAACAACAACAACAACAACAACCCGAAAGGGATCCCATTTGACTGATATTTGCAGAAAACTCAACGAACTGAAGGTGTCGAAGAGAGAGAGATGGAGAGAGAGGGAGAGAGAAAGAGAGAAAAAGAGAGAGAGTTGGCCACTTGTGTGTTCCAGTTTTTTTTTGAGTTAAGAGTATTCAAGTATTCAGTCGCCAGCTTCAGCTGCAGTTATTAATTGGTATTTAAAGTAAAGAATAATGTTAGCTCAAACAAAAGGACACAACAAGCACTTGAGCCGACTATAGACTACGATGGCTCATCCATCCATCACCCACAGCGTCTCGAGTGCGCCGACTGTGCAAGTACACTCAGCAAAAAAAGGTTATAGTATTAGGCAAATTTTCCTGAAAAATTTTAGTTTTTAGGTAATGGTTTTAAGATTGTAATTTTAAGAAACAATTGTAAAAATATGTTATTTGCTTAACGAGTAATACTTAATATTTGGAAAAATATTTTTACTTTTATCTTATACATTTTCTTATGTATTTTCTGTACTTTAGAATTTTTAAAATATATTTATACTATTAAACCTCAGATTTATTAGCTTTTGTTCTACTTTTTGTCATTGATATATTTTAGAAAATTTAGCTTAATAGAAATATTGTGCTGAATAATTCGCTTCCTTAAAAATCAGTTGAGCGATTTGCGAAGTTTAGTGAATTTTGATTTCTAAGTGTAGGCATGTATGTAGGTAGACCAAATTGCCTTTCAGCCAAGAGGCAGCTGGGTACTCAAGAGAAGCAAAAACAACAACAAGTGCTGCGCACTTTTTCGACAATTGTTAAGGGGCTCGAGAACCGCAGGACACTTTTCCCGCTATTGGCAGTTTTATTATTTTCACACTCGAAAATAATTGCACGCTGTGAGCTAAGCTCAGCTCCGACTACAGAAACAGACGACGAGGCACCACACCCAGTTACCCAGTGAGTTAGGCACTCGGGGCACAAACAGTCGGAGCTCGTGGTAAGTGTTGTCCAGTGAGTTTATGACGCGGACATGGCAGCTGTGGCCCATGGCCTATTACCTAATGCCACAGACAGGGCTAGCCAGCTAGCCGTTAAAGCGACTGCCAAAACATTCAATAAATATGTTGGCTCATATAAATTATGGCGGCTAATGAACACGCGCGCCATTTGCCGCCAGCAATCCAACAGACACATATCCTACATATATAGGCACAATAAAGCGCAGTTGCATCTGCCGCCGTAGCCGTTTATACTGCTTCTGCTGCTGCGGCTGCTCCACGCTTATCAACGACCACCAATCTCTAAGATTTCTTTGGAAATTTACTGTATCAATAGCACCCAGCAAACAAAGTCGACACTTTGGCAGCCTCGAGCCCGACGCCCTTGCCCGACAGCCGTCGCCTTTACGAGCAACGTATGGCAACTGTTTCCCCTGTGGCCTTTGCCATCGCCTGATTGAAATTTGTGTGCTACTTGGCTTTATGGATTGCTAATTAATGGAAGATAGAGAGTAGAGAAAGATATGATATTGAGTTGAACTGACATTATGATATTTGTAGTTCGTTTCGGCATGGATATGATAGTAAATCTAATATAAACGATTTATTTTACTAAAATTTAAAATAATTAAGAACATCAATTGGTTGCATTCAAAGAAAATAGCGGTAATAATTTTATTTAAGTTAATCAGAACAATCAATAACTTCGTTTGAAGCATATGAATTACAAAGTGTGAGCGCAAAAATAAACATTTATATTTTTTTAGATCAGTAGATCATTGGAGAGTAATGGAAAGTAGTTTATTTCCATATATTTTTGCTCTTGACATTTAATCGAAAAGTCGACAATATTTCAAGAATTTCTCAATATTCTAAGCTAGAAATCGTACATTTTGCAAGTTGAGATTTTTGGTTCCGTCGAACTCTTATCACGAATCAAAGTCCTTATAGCGGATGCTTCTATTAAATAAAATATATTGAAAAGATTTTCATGTACGTGTCACTCTAATTTATATTGATATTTACTTGATTGTTAAATTAAAATATAATTTGTGAATGATCTCTTTGGCTGTCTAGAGTGCATCCACATGATATGTTTCGAATCCGATTTTAGTTGCAAATTATTATTTGTCAAAAGACTTCGAAGTCTTTTCAATTTGACTAATACCTCAAGTGCATTTGCTGCGCCTTTCAGCAATCAAACAAAACAAGCAGCCAACAAGAATATCTTTTAATTATACTTCACACAGCACTGGCAATCAATAATATTTAGCCCGAACCCAAGGCAGCTGCTTGAGCCCCCAAACAATGGGCTTAATACTGAGGCCCTTACCTAGCAATCAAGAAATGCAACCTCTATAGCCGATAAGCGCATAATGCCGAGAGACTGCACTTTGACTTCCAAATTGGATGATCCCTGGTCCAACAAAGAGCCAAATCCTGCTAATCCGTTTGTAGTCTCTGCTGCCTTTTTGACACTCATCAAACGGCTGAACAACTTGTGAAACTCAAGTTCTTTGTATATGTTTTTCACTGTTTATCTGTGAGTGTATCTTTTGCATATTGTATTGGTATTGTTTTCGGATTTTTCGCACAACAAATTCTGCTGAAAAAAATTGAAAAAATATCAAACAATTGACTTGTCAGCAATGTGGATGTCAAGGGAGCAGCGCTTAAGGCGAATTTTTCAGTTCATATATGATGCATTCGAGTCGCATTGTCGTCGAGTTCATTATTAAATCATTTTGGCATGTCTTGGACATTTGACACGTGATCTGGCCACACACATGGATACATAACCAGCTGGACATGACTTGGCTTAAATGGAATTTCATATGCAGATTTGGCTAGACTAACTAGCAGCTGGTAAAGTTTCCACCATTTACGGGTATGAATAATAATAGTTTATGTCTGTTGTCGTTTTGTCGAGTAAATCAATTAAGAATGCTGCCCGTCTGTAACTGCTCTCAGCCGTTGTCCCTCTTTATCTAACATAAGTGGCTTGTTGCGCTGCACAAAGCCAAAAATAATGAGGGTGCAAAAAGTGCCTCACAATAAATATCAACGGTATTATGTATTATACACGAACGATGGGGGAGACTGATTCAAAGATACACAGATACTCACAGATTCACAGATTTTCATATTTTTCAGGCAATCAAAACAGAACAGGAGACAAGCAAATGCGGATGACGATAAACATCTCCATAATGGTCTGATTTGGACATGAATCGCATGATACGAAAGAATTTTGTGATTGGGTTGCAACCAAAAAGGAGAACATATGCTTTAATTGCAGCTTGTTGGTTGCTTTAGCAACAACTGACAGCCAGCCAGGCAATTAAATTGCGAGTCAAGCACTCGCAATTGTATTCGTATTGTTATGCGGGCCCAAGAAGTGAAAAACGTTTGTTGGAGGTGCCAACAAACATTTGACAAAGGCACCACAAAAGGCCAGTTTGGGTAATTGTATAAAATTCAGCAGAGAAAGAGAAGCCGCCAGTTGTTGGACAAACGCACACGCCCCTAGCATCAGGCCTGGCCAGCATCAAGAATCGCACATCTTTTTGGGAGTGACCAAAACAATTTTCAAATTAAAAACCACTAAAGATGCAGTTGACACGCTTCATATATCAACGAGTCCGAACTGTAGCGCACCTTTTTTGATTTCCGGGAAAAATTCAGCCAGTCTCTTTCTCTCACTGTCTCTCTCGCTCTCTCTCTCTCCCTCTCTCTCTCTCCCTCTCTGTCTCTTTGCATGCATGGGGCGTTAAAACAGTTTTGGAAAACACTTTGGTACTTGGCACTTGGCACTTGGCTTTAACCAGCACGCTGGCAATTAGATGCGCTTCACTTGAACCTCTTTAAAACACAATTGCTAGAGCAAAATCACAAATACACACACACACACACACAGTCAGACAAAAGAGGTGTAAAATTTGTGTGTGTGTGCATGTGTGTGTGTATTTTGCAAAAGCCGCTGGCAACAATGCCCGGCCACTGATTGAAACAATGGAGTGGCCCAGGGTCCCGGCCCAGGATGCAGGCCCGAACTAAGACAATGGCCAAGACGCGGCTGACTGCTACAGTTTTTACATTTTGAAAGCGTGTAAAAGACCGTTGACGTCAGATGGCGACCCGCGGCCAAAAGGTGCACAAGAAGACAATGCCAGTGCATTGTGTTGCAAGCGGCAGAGGCGCTACAGCAACAACACATAAATGCAACAGCAACAGCAAAATCAACATCAACAATAACAGCAATCTGAAACCAGAAACCAAGCACTGGCAAAGATGTGTAGTTTGGTTTGCTTATCAAAACTGATTTGTTTCTCGAAGATTTTGTGGCAAGTTCAATAAACCCCGAACCCCAAATTCAATAAACTCGGAAAAATTACGGGGCATCAGCGATACGTGGCTTGAGGACCGTCGGGACCACATTATCAGCTCAAATTAAAACATTGCGCTTGTAATTGGCCATGGAAGGATAACGCTGCTGACAGCGTGCAGTCTTATCAACAGCGAACTATGCTGTGTAATTGACGCTGTCGTTGAGTGTGTGTGTGTGTGTGTGTGTGTGTATGTGAGTGTGTGTGTATGTGAGTGTGCCCTACCCCTTGCCCATTCTAATCAGGCGGCATAACGCTTGACTAGCCCCAACGGCAGTTGCTTATCGGCCCATACTCTCTCGCACACTCACCCTCACACACACTCATACACACACACACACACAATCGCACACATAATTATGTGGAGGAGATAACCCCTTACCCCTCGCACAGCATCCCAAGTCGCGCTCAAACTATCGCTATAGCTGTGGCAAGATTTATGGACTTGGGGCTGACAATTAGCGTTGATAACTTTTCTGTTTGCTTCTCTCTCAGCTATTATTCGTATTATTCCCCAGTTGCCATTGGAAAATTGAAATTGCCTGTCTAATTTCGTGAATTATTGGCCCAAGCTCAAAAGTCGCTCGGTTGCCCCACACAGTAATTATCAATTAATATTGAATTCAGTCAAGCAGTGCAACTGTTAGTACCCAAACTTGACAAACCTACACTTAAGCTTCAAAATTCAGGAATAATTCGAAGATGCTATTCCAGGATTCAAATTGTAATTCGCATAACGTTATTGTTGTCCTGTAGTTCCCCAATAAAAGACTATATCGTGGTAAAAAAGAGATTTTAAAATGTTCCTAAATATTTCAAATAAAATTAATAATTATTAAACGTAAGACATTTAGTTGTAATCTTAATTAGTCATTTCTAGTACTACTATTAATACATAATAATAATATTAAATTTGAGCTCCATAATGCTTAACATATAATGTATGTAGACAAAAGCTTATAATGAGTATTTTATACGCGATTCAACGACTTTTAATCTAAATTATTTATGAACCGACTTTTCAAATAAAAAGGTCTTATACTTAATTCTAGAGTGAACTGTTCTCGAAACTTTAAGAACGGTTTGGTTTTCCCCTGTGTGTGCATACTTATAGCGTCCCATTTGCAGCTTGCCTTTAGACACTGGTGGGCGTGGCAGCTTGGCTGGCCAGACATTAAACGGTAGTTAATGCGATTAGACAAAGACGGAGAAAGGCTCGAAACGTTGTAAATATTATGCTGCTATGCAAACACTCCAACACACAGTCTAGGCACCCAGACAACACCAGCACCTACTTTCTCCTTGAAGCGTGCCCAGAACTGGCGCCAGAGGTGGACACTTGTCGCACATTCCGAGACGCGTCGCTTTCTTTGTGTATCGCGTTACAGCCGGGAGCAGTAGCAACTGGTTCTTGCACGTGGGTGTTATCCTTTCTCTCACACGCCTCATTAATATGGCTCATATTTTTCACGCCACTGGCATAGTCTCCAACAAATGCCTAATGGGTTTGTGTCAAATGGTTCCAAAGAAACTAAAATTCGTTGTGAGCAACATAGTAATCTATATATTTCGGTTTTTTATTACTTGAATGCCAAAATCAAAGGAAATCTTTTAATACTTCGCTACACAAGAATAACATTAATTAAATGTAAGTGCAACATGAGAAATAAAATCTTTTTGCACAAAGTTTCAAGAGGTGAAGTTGAATTTTCCGAGATAATCAGTCGAGTTAGCATGCAACGCACATTTGCAACACTTTAATATACCAAAAATATACCTTTTGTATTAGTGATAAAGAAACAGAGAATCTCATATCTTTGTTAGCATTGTTTAGCACGTTTGCCTGTTTGCGTGAAGGACCAAACTTCAAAGCTTTCTATGCAGATCTCAAACAATCAAGAATTTGTCGCCATTTTGCTGCATGGAAGAGGTGCAGTTTAATCAACCTAGTGACACATAAGGCATGAAATGTAATGAAATGCAATTGTCATCAAATTTATTGTTATTGCTGTGTGCGTTTGAGTATGCGAGCAAATGGCTGTTTGGTAAAATAGCATGCAAATGGCAATGGCAATGGCAATTGCATTAATGGCCTCCTCTGCCTCATTATACAGGCATTATGCTGACAGATCGTAGAGGGGAGCAGGGGAATCAACTCGACTGGGCACATTCATGCTGGTCAATTGCCAAAAGCAGTGCCATTATTAACATACATAGCACACATATACACGATGCCAGTGAAGCGGGCTAAGCAGATTGGGGGATATTACTGCCATTATAACGTGTATTGTTATCCTTTCAACGCAAAATGGCCGCCTGACATGCCCGTTGAGCCGTCGCCGCAGTTTGACATTCAAATGCCGTTTTGCCATTGTTCCCAGCCAACTGTGCGTGCCGAGCCGCATCGAGCAACGAGCATCGCAGCGGGCAGCTGACGTCCAGCGATTAAAATCTCAGTTGGCCTAGCAAAAGTGCTACAAAAAACTATGCAAAACATTTGCCATGGTGTGAAATATTTGGCATACACAAATATTATACAGATTTAATTTCTTTTAATTTGATAAGTGTAAACTAGGGGGAAAACATTTGAAATCTAGTTTGCTAATGCATTTTAATTGATCTTCAGAGGTAACCGCCATTTGCAGCTGTTTCCGCTGGAGTCGGTGCAACGAATTGTAAATTTCTTAAATGTTTATTAATTGTTTGAACAGAATTGATAATTATAGACTGTCGTTGCGGCGCTTAATGTAGACAAACCTGCTCCAATTACAGCGCGGAAATTCCCACACGAGGGCGGAAATACGAGAGCAGACCGAAACGAGTCTGTCGGCCTTTGAGACTTCGCCAGGATCGTTGTCAGACTGATTGCCGCTGCAAGGATCGTTAGCGGCAGACAAGTTGGGCGCAACCGCAACAACACAATTCCCAAGAAACACACCAAACATTCAAACAGCCACAGCGACAACCACACGCGGCGTTTCCAGGTCGTGCTCAGCCAGACGGGTGCGGGGGCGGCAGCAGAGGCGTCGGCGGCGTTACAGATGCCGCAAGAAGCTGTCACTTCCAACACATGTTTTGACCGCGTCAATAAATCATCGCATGCCAGGCGTGTCAACATCAACCCAATAAGGACACCAAGTTCCTTGAAGATGAAGCCAACTTCTGAATTTTACTAACTGAACTACAACAATTATTAGATTTTAAATTACCAGAAGCTAAGGCGAAATTGGATTGAAACACATTTTTCAAAATATGTTTTTTTTCTTCCTCTAATCAAATTTTATTTTCCATCTCACTTCTTACTCTTTTTTCTCTCTGCCCAACGTTTAAAATTATGTAGTCTTTTCTTCTGATCCTGGCGAAATATGTTAATCCGTTTTCCATTTTAATACCAAAATATTTGTAATATCCCTTATATTTTCGAATTTTTAATTTTTAATTTTACTACTGCATTTTGAACTCTTTGTACTTCAATTTGTAAGTTAAATTTTACATTTTTATATTTTTAAACCTTTTGTAAAAATACTGAACTTTTTAACATTAAACAAATAAAAATTAAAATATTGACTGCAGTAAGCATTCAGATACGTATTAAAATGAGATTGTATTATTTCCCTTGCCCTGCGAGCTTATTATAAACTTTTCTTATCTAACTACTAAGTATCCTAATCTTTCAGCAGCACTTATAGTAGAAATTCCATTGTGCACACACAATCAATTATTTTCAATAGATAACAGCCTTCATAATTGTTATATTTTATTGTATTCCCACGCACAGCAGATTATTTCAAAACGTTCTACAATACTTTGTAATTGCTTGATTATTATTTCATTTATTTTCAATAATTCTCACTTAGTTTTTGGCCAACCAGCAGCACTTTAATTACAGCCTGTGCCCAGACGCCGGAACTTATCTCAGCTAGACGATCTTTAAGATACAACAGACGAACTGCTGGCCATTGGCAAAATATGCAAAGTCAAGGACCCAGCCCAACCAACTGCCCACAGCTGAAATGCTCAATAAATTTCAATGTTAATTTAAATGAAATTCATTAGAGACTCTCTGCAGGCAGGCACTGTGAGAGTGACAGAGATAGATGGAGAGATTCTATTATAAATCAAGTAAAAATTTGAAAATTCATCGCCACTTTAGTAACCCCTAATGACTTTTATGTTGGAATTGTTTTGGGCAATCAAGTCAAACCAATGCGACCCAGGTCCTGGGCAACCCCCAACGCTAAATTAGCCAGGCAGAAGGACGCAGGGGTTGAACGAGGACAAGTAACAAGGGACAAGGCAAAAGGTGCAAAATGCACAAATGAGTATAAATATTTTTACAATTAACGAGAAATTAAATGCGACAAAGATGCATGGCGGCAAAGGGAATACAAAAAAAAATGTAGATGCGATACTGCCGCAGTGATCCTGCAATACATTGATCCTGTTAGAGTCAGACAAACAAATAACAACCACTTCATGAGCCAACGTCCAGGTCCTGTGGTACTCGAGAGCCAGACAATGGACAGAACACACATTTAATAGACTCGGCGCAGGCTGACGCTGATGCTCCTCATTGAGCTGATGATGATGATGTCCTTCTGGCATTTAATGCGTACAAAATGTCTAATAAATTAACTTCACTTCACTGTTCGCTTTTTGAGTGTATGTGTGTGTGTTGTGTTTTGTATAAGTGGCTTGAAAGAAAAATCGTTTTCAAATGAATTTCAATGCAACGAAGCGTAAAACATTTATGCCGCTCCTCGCTTCTAGGGTGCCTGAGCGAGATTGGGAACGGGAGCTGTACAAAAGGACATGCGGCGGCTGCAGCTACCCAAAACCAGAGATACGGATATATGTATGCTATTAAACATTTTATTAATGAATCCTTTCAATTGTTAGCGCGTGATTTGGCTTTCACATGCGCGCATTCGATTCCAGTAATGCTGCATCCGAGGAGGACAATTAAATGACAGCAGTCTGAAGGACTCGCCGTGTCCTAAATAGGGAAAACCAATTGCTGTTTATGAAATGCTGCCCAATGAGCCAGAAAGCATATCCAACGTTTAGCTCGCTGTAAATATGATTGTCCATAAATTTGGAACCGCGTTGCAATACCCGATACGAAGAAAAAAAATGAAAAGGATAACAGATAAAAGTTGTTTGCCGCTACTGTTCGGTGTCAAATAATTTCCTGGATTTCCATTAACGCATGAGCGTTAGATTTTCTTAAAAAAATCATTCATCGCATTTCTTCATTTAATATTTATGATAACACCAAGGCATTTTGTAGTCAAAGGATGTCAACTGCACGTGTTACAAACATGTGTCAAAGGAAAGTGTTTAGAGATCGATTTGTGTGTACAAAAAATTGTGATACAGCCATATTCCAAGAATATAATTCCATGTTTACTACTGTTAAGACAGGTTGTTGGAATTAATTCTAACAATCTATAAATTGTTTAATTTGAAATACTTTGTGCACAATAATTTAAAAAAAGGACGCATTGAAGTGGACATTCTCGACTTCTTAAAGTATGCATAAATATATCCTTAATATATTTGGAATGGGCCATATGAGTCTGTTCTAGTATATTTTTCAATAAGTTCGAAGCAGCTCGAACGCATAACTATATAATGCATATGTCATGAATATGCTCAGTCCAAAAGTTTCTTAAGTCAAGAACTACTTACTTTCTTACTTACTGAAATATTCAACAGCTTTTATTAAACAAAATTGTTATAAAAATTCAATACAGATTCCAATCAAGTCGATTGGAAAAAGAAATAATTAGTATATCGAGATGCTTCAATATGTTTAGCATCTGCTGCTTTAGGCTACACAAATTATGACCCAAGCCAAAATCGATTTCAAAGTATTATATTAAATGTCAAGCGATTCTCGATAGGCTTCAGTCAGTGTAATAAAGATGAGCAGACAAAAGCCAGCAGCGTATTCATTATGAATTGTCTTTGAAGTGCCAGTGAATGGCATAAAAATCGTGGTGTAGTTTTCATTATGAGCGAACCATTGAACAAATTTACTCCATCTATACATCTCTTTCATTTGCACTCCCCTCTCTCACTCGCTCTGATAGATTATTGTTTGTTTGTCACAGGCGACCGGTGGCAAGCAGCACATGCAGCGACAACGACTAATACGATTATAAATATGCGATTATTAACACTCGATTGCCTTCTGACATAATTAAGACACGAGAGTCCATTGAAAGCAGCGCTGCACAGCAGCAAAGAGGCTGAGCTGAAATAAATGGAGAGTCGAGGGTTACAAACACTACTTATGTGCAATATGTACATATACATCCATTCATATAACAATGGCCGCGGCGAAATGTCACACGGTAGAATTGGCTGACATTGGATGACATTGGCTGATAAGTGACATGTGCTGGGGATGCACTCGACTCGCCATAATGGCCTGCTAATAAACCCAAATACACCATTTAAAATTAAATGTGAAACCACAAATAGGCCAACAATAAATGGCCACACAGGGTGATTTTGACTTAACTATCTAGTGATTAATGACAAATCCAGCTAATATTCTTCATTGTGTATAAGTTGAGTTGACAAGCAGAAAGAAAACTAATGGGTTGATATAAGTTACTTCTCTAAACGTAGGATGAATAATATGTGGACAAATATATTTGAAATAAGTAAATACTTACATTCCATTTTGTTCTTATGCCTTTGAAAATCGGAGCAGATATGACAAAGCTATGGCATTAAAAATTTCTCCAAACAGTTTTTGGGATAGAAACTACAAATAAACTTGGTCGGTATTGATGTAGATGCCAACCATGACCAAGAACGTACCGCTTTTAAAAATCGATTAAGTAGTGATAATGACTAATAAAACAACTGACCCATTCCTACAGGGCAAGATTTATCGTTCGATATAATGTAGTAATCCGATCCGACATATGACAACATACAAACGAATAAATTCCTGAAAGACTGGTTTGCATAGGGGGAAAAACACAAGTGCTCTACAATAAGCAATATATTATGTGAGAGGATCTTTAAATTAAAGAGGTGCGAATTAAAATCACTTATATATGTATGTATAATAAGATAAATAACAAAATCGGCATTAATTGGCATAATTATTGTGCATGAAAATCGTGTTAGCCTTGCCGAAACATTTTTTGAGTTATTGCATATGGAAAGGAAAAGGGAAAGGGAAAGAAAAGGAAGCTCGTTTAGTGCAATTAGCAACAATCGAGTTTATATGTCAAATTAATAAATAATCAACTTGAAGGTGGCCAGTGAACAAGTCGAGGTTAAGGCGCATAAATTGCGCAGTTTGAGGCGTTGATTTGTTGCGAACGAGCTGCGAACGGGTTTTCTTCGCTTTTTTTTTGGGTTAGGGGTCTGGGTTTGTGTCTGGGTCTGAGTCTGGGCCTCAGCTTGGGCTGAGCTTAGTCTTGGGCTTTGGGGATGTGTGCGTCTGCTGTCAGATGGCCGTAATTTCTGTTTAACTTTCGGCGCGCTGCTTCGATAAATTATCACAATTTGCGTTGCATTTAACGCCGCAGTCGCAGCAATCGCTGCAGTCGCGCTCGCTAAATTAACAGAAGCCGAATGCAACTAATTTGCGACAAAACGCCCTCAGGTACTGCCTGGCCTGGCCTGGCCTGGCCCAGCCGAGCCAATAAATCACGTCAACCCAAAGTGGGAGCCAGAGCAGCCGCTTGCCATCATTTGGCGCTCGAATTTGTTGTCGTCGTCTGCATGCGCGGCAAATAAATTGCGAGGCCTGGTTGGAGGCTGAAACTTAGGCACGGGCTCAAGCTGCTGCTGCTCAGGTTGGGGGCAATTGTGCAGGATCACCATGAAATGGGATTAAATCGCACAAAAATGTTCGTTAGCGTCAATGAAAAGGCCAAAAGCAAAGCAGGGCATCAATGGATGCAGACGCGGCTCCATCTCCATATCGAAGAGAGCGAGTAGTCTGCTAACTGCAAACTGCAAACTGCAAACTGCAACTGCAATGCAGCTGCTGATGATGCTGCTGTAAGCGACCCATGCTTCTAGTCGGGGCCAACAACAAATTAACACCTTGGCTTTTGTGTTGCCACATTGGGTACAAACAATAAATAAATATCACTCCACGCGGCGCGGCCTGTCAAGGCGTCAGTTGCTTGGAACGCGGGGGGATATTCACAGACTCCGTCTTTCAGATTGGCAAATTTATCGTCTTTTAATTAAAGTGCAAGCAACCTCTCCCTTAGTCAGCCAAGAAAGAGCCAGCTAATTGCAGCTCAATGAGACGCCTTCCCCGATCGTCACATGATGTTATATATACATAAATATATACTGGGTGTGGACAAGAGCAAATGGCCCAGTGCATTTCCGCTGAGCTGCGATTAGATCTTGCAGTGGTCGTTTCGCAAAATAATTGACTGGTTTATCTGACCAGTTTGGCAAAAGATGTGTACACATATCCAGCCGATAAGCTCCTGCACTACAAATCTCCGCACAGATCTCGAGACTGTTGCCCATGCTTCCTCATCAAAATTGAGTAATTTAACTACTCAATTCACGATAAATAACCCACTGTGAGCCTGCCCAGGCACAGCAAGTGTCCAACTGCCATCAGCCTAGGCAATTGCTCTGCGCGGGTGTCGACGCTGGCCTGCTTGCTCCTCCACCACTCGATCGCTGGTCATCGTTAGCGGCATTTGAGGTGTTTTTGAAATTGCCGATCATTATGTGAAGACATGCGCTGCGCACAGCGAGGGCTTTGCATAAAGTTGTTGAACGTCTTCTTAAGACTGCTTGTAAATTGGAAAAATAACTTAATAAAAATAATAAATAAACCTGTACGACTTTATTGTACTCTTTTCGTGGGTACTGAATAACCAAAAAAAATGTACATCTCACACGACAATCTTTTTCCAAATATTTGGCAAACTCATATGTAAGAGAATGTTGAAAAATCCTGCTTGAAAATTGCTTTTTATTCTTTATTAAGGAAAGTTGTTAGCTTACTAAAAGATTTGACTTTAAAATAAGATCCTTATGACCGCAAACCGCAAACGATGGAGACAACCCATGGTGCTAGTTTGCCTGTTTGCCGCTGCATGATCAAAATGATCGGTCCAATGTTTTGTGATCTTTCAGCGAACGTTCAACTTAATCACAGCGCACATTGTTCAGCTTCATCTTGGACTTGGGCAAACAGCAATAGGGTGAGAGAGACAAGGGGAAAGGACGTTAACAACTGCAGAGATGTAACTACGATATACTTATTGCACACTTTGTTTCTGATCGAGTTGGTGCAGACCGACTGCAATTTAGTTCATTGTTATAAGTGAGTGGGGTTAAGTACGAGAGTAATATACAAGTTTTCAGAGTCACCCAGCTCGGTTAGCCCATCTCTGTCTCTCTATTTCTCACTCTCACTCTCTCTGTCTCTCTCTCTCTCTCTCTCTCTCTCTCTCTCTCTCTCTCTCTCTCTCTCTCTGTCGCTGTCAGTGTTAGCAGCAGCACCATCATCATCATTTGTAAAAACTGATTGCATTCCGCGGCTCATGTGTGCCAAGTGGCGAGTGTGCCGGAGCAAAGGTGTTATAAAATTTGTTTAACTTAATTTCAGCGAGCGCCGCCATCAGAGAATTGACGCGGCTGGAAACGTGAAGCGGTGCTCCTTTAATCAAGTCACTGGTGCCGGGCTACGATCAATCAAGTCATCAATTTGAATGTGTTGTAGCACAAAATATAGTTATTTTCAATATATGTATATATTTTCAGCAATAATTCAATTTGCAATTATCCCATCCCAAGTGTTTTGACTTCAAACTTCAGGCCGTCCCAAACGTCCGATGCGAGATGGGCTACAATGTAGCCATCCTATTCGGCTTGGACTTGGTTGGATCGTTGACCGATTGGTCGCGTCATCAAGCAGAACAAACGAGCGGCCCCGGGGCAGTTCACGAGTTTGTTTGGAGTCGTAGTCGTTGGTCGCTCATCGTTCATCGATCGTGGATGGTGTAAATGAACCCAATTGATTAAAGCGTAAATTAACCTGGGGTTAACAATGTTTGGCTGCATTTGTTATTAATCATTGGACGTATGAATGCCTAATCAGTTAATAAATTATGACTGCCTCACGGGCGGCGATTGTCAAAGTGTCTCGACTTGGCTTTCCCATGATAGAAATTTCAATAAACGATGATTAGCCCAAAAGAAGAAAGTGCGATTGGACAAAAGACGCTCGAAAAAAAAATCAGAATCTCTGGTGTGATAAACAGAGCAATAAATAATTGTTAACAATCCTCTGGAGCACCAATGAGGAACGTGAAAAGAACTTTTCTTTTTTTCTATCACATTGAATTGAAACTCCAATTGAAATTCACTTCTTCAAGTTTCAATTGAATATGAAATTGAATGAAAAGGCCAGATTGACGAGAATTAATTTTTCATCATTACTATTTTTGATCACTGATCGACGATCGACGCGATCGCGTTCACCATTGCCACAATAAATCAGTCAACAATGCAGCCAAGGCCAGATATTTTTTTGGTATGAGAGTGCATCGCAGACACTTCGTCTGGCATTACACATATGGCCAAAATGCCAGACTGTTTGGAGCCACTCTTGCTATCGCTCAGGCTCGGCTTGATTTGTTTACAATTTGAGTTATCACAATTCATGCTTAGTTGGCACTTTTTACTGATGATCTTAATGGGGCTGGGCCCGTCAACAGCAACAACAATAACATCGGCAACAGCAGCCCAACGGTAGAAGAGGCTTATGTCAATAGAACTTCTTCAGCAGCGCACTCTAAAGTGGAAAACTGACAGGCCTAATGATTATGCCGCCAAAGCAAGAGTCAAACCCAATTTTGTGGATCAGACCGAAAACCGTTGCTTAAGCGGATTGGTCAAGGTTTTTACAAAGCAGGACTTCGGTTACCAATTAAAATCTAATTGAAATTATTATTGTTATACATTTTATTATCATTATTATAAATATTATTCTTATTTTTTTAAACATTTTATTAGGTATAAATATAAGTTCCAGGAGTAGTTATGCCTGATTTTAAAACTCCTTTCTCAAAGCAATTTTCTGTCTATATCCAGATTAACAAATTTAATTTCTTGATTAGCTGCCTAAGTCACTTTCTTCTTAAATTTCAAAAACATGTGTGGCTTGTCATAGTTAAGTATAATTCCACTAAATGTTAGCTCTTTATTCCTGTTATGATATGCAGGACAAGTTGTCTGATCGCCTTGTCCAGTTTGCTAACGAACTTATTTATGGCGAGGTAAACGGTGCCACAGAGTTTAATCCGTGATCACAATATTTCAAGCTTTTTGTCGCTATGAAAATTAATTCAGTTGTCTAATTTTTGCAACATTTACTAAATAAATTGCATGCTGGCCGCTGCATTAAAAGTGCCCCAACTAGTCCAGACATCCAAAGCCGCCAATCACAGCGGGTTTGGTGGCAGCCATGCGAAATGCGACTCCAAATCCACACAACAAAGACAACTCGGAGAAGTGTGTGTATGTGTGTATGTCTGCTTATAAAATATTTTGATATTTAAGTTGCATTCATGTTAAGTAAAGCCTTGTTTATGAGTGTTGAAAGTGCGGAGCAGCCTGCCAGTTTAGCTGGTGCTCCGTGATTGCAACTATTGTTGAGACCAAATGTGGCATGAAGTTTAAGGCTGCCATCAAATTTAGTAAAGACAATTTTAAATGCGCTGCGATATGGCTTATGAGCGGGCAGGAAATTCTACGTAAAACCCACTCGTTGCATTGTAATGCGCCTTTGTGTTAAACAAATCATAAATCAATAAAAAGAAAAACTAAGCTGCAGCATTCCACAAGCCAGATCTGGCCTGGTCTGGCCAAGCCACAAGCCAGACTCTGGGACTCTGCGGCCTGCAAATGCCTGTCCACGATAATTGCGCATACACCTAGCTGAAGCTGGTAGAGAGCTGGAGACCGAAGACAAAACATCTTAACTTAGTGGTAAGTGTAGTCAACTTACTGCTACCACTAACAAAGACAACAAACGAAAAGAGTGCCAGGCCAGGCCTCAAGCAGAACGCAGCATGTGCTATGGAAAATCGTGCCGACAGCTCACGACTCTCGATTGGAGCAAGAGGGAGCAACAGGGCGAAGAAACGGCAACAGGAACGGTACGAATCGGTTCAAGTCCAGTCGAGCTAAGCTCAGCTCAGCTTAGCTCAGCTCTGATCTTGCCCAGAGGCAAGTGCCAGAGGCTGTAAAACACTCACGCTAAGACTCGAGTGGGTGGCTGAGGGGAGGAGGGATAAGGGGCAGGAGGAGGCGGGGAGGGGAAACGAAGCACACTATGGAAAATTGTCGCGCTGCTTAATCGACGGCAGCAGGCAGCCTGAATGCCAGAAGGAAAATTATTATCATAGTAGTCACTGCTGCTGCTGCTGCTGCTGCTGCTGCTGCTGCTGCTGCTGGTTTGCCCAGAAAAAGGTTGTGTCAACAAAAATGCTCAAGGTGTTGGAGAGTTCACGCTTTTGGCAACAACAACTGAAGCAACAACAACAACAGCAGCAGCAGCAGCACCAGTAACATTGCTGGCTACAACTACTTACCAGGCCTTCAACAAGCATATTAAGCTACAAAATGAAGTTATCGTCGACCGCCAAACAAAAGCGTTTTGCGCTATGAAAAACTGATTCATGACTCGGGCGCTCTCTCTCTCTTGGAAGCCTGCGGAAGATCGTCGTGCATCCCAGGCACGGCATAGTTGTTGTAAATTTGTTGCTGCCGCAGCAGCTGTTGGTTGTTTTTGTTGCTGTTGTTGTTGGGTGGATTGGTGATTTACGGCATGCGTTGAGCATTGGGCTCGGCAACGGTTTGCGGCCGAGCTACCATTGGAAATTTGCATGCCCAGCGCGATCCTGCCGATAATAAAAAGTGCAGCGAGAGCAGCTAGCCACTAAGGCAGCCTCATCCCAGGCTCCAACTACTGTCGTCGTCGTTGTCGATCGTTGCAGCTGAAGTTGATGTCGTTGTTGCTTACGATCTTATCGCTGGCAGAGTCAACGCTTTGGGTTTGGGCAAAGTGCCATTTAGACGCAGAGACCAATGAACAACAGCAGCAGCAACAACAACAAGCACATAAACAACAACAAGTACAACAACAGCAGCTAAAACAGCAGCAGCAGCCACGTTTAGTTTGCGCATTTTATGATTATGTTGTTTTGATTTTCATGATCGTTTAGACCCGGCTAAATCTAGGGCCAAGCATTTAGTGATCGCAGCTAAAAGGCAAAGGTGAAGCATGCTCGATGCTTTGGCCTGGCCTTTGATCGTGTTACTGATCGTGGCATAATTATTCCGCAAACCCATGTTCTAGGCAACATAATTAACAAATGAGTTTGTTACCACTTCAAAAACAACATTAACATGGCGATCGTCTTAGATCGTTAGTATTTGGATATTACTCAACGTGTTGACTTTTATTTGGTAACTAAAACTTGATATCTTCAAAATTTAATAGGTAACAAATTATAAAAGTTGAAAAAGAATAGAAATATATTATATATATTTTGCAAATTTACTACCCATAACACGTATTCTTCTCGGCACAGCCAGTTTTAATATTCATTTTATATATTAATATGTCAAATTCAGTCCGATTGCGTATCTCTTCGTAAATCTAACTTATAGAATTGAGAAAAATCCTTCCGTACTTAACAATATTCTATATATCTTTCTTATTGACTTAAGAGTTTATTTGATCTTAGACTCAAAAGTTGATTGTTGATCCGCTTATCAATTCTATTATATTTATTTTCGAGCTATATGCGTAAGTATATTTTAAGCCCAAGTAGTCTCTAAATCAAATTTAAGCAGTAATTAAAATGTCACAAATGCGCTCTCAAGCAAAAAAATAAAAATAATTAAAAAGAGTTGTAAAATTGATTTATGCTCTGGTGTTCGTATTCAAAAGAAAATCAGTTAATAGTTTCGCTCGCTGTGCATTTAATAAGGATTTATTGTTTCTCGCTAGATCTCGCCTGGAGCAAGCGCTGGCTGCATGTAGGCATTCACGTTTCCAGCTGCCAAATGCCAATGGTTTAATGGGCTATTAAGTGGACACACAAACGACTGCTCATAACTCTATGGAGAAGATGTTTTAATCAACATTCGACATTCAAGATTTTTCGGACTCTCAACGCATAGTTGGCATTTTACGAGCGTGACCAACAAGGCCAACAGCAGGTCTCCCTCCATTACCATTCCCATTCCCATACCATTACCCAATCCCATTCCCGAAGCCCAGCTTCAGCTGCCGGCGGCATACCAAAGATCCCACTCATCATAACATTTATTTGTTATTTGTAAATCAAAAGCGCATTTAAATGCCAGCACATCTCTGAGCAAATAAATCAAAGTTTTGTGACATGAAATTCGAGCAATTTAACAACGGATTGTGGTATAGGCGGAGGGGAGTGCCCCAAAGCTGGCATGATTTTATGACACCCGCTTTTTTAATTTGTTAATTTGTTTTTGGGCAACACATGGCGCAATTTATGTTCTGATAAGCACAAATAAATGACGGGCAAACAACTTTACGCGGTTTGAATGAACCTTTAGAAATATATGCGAACATGTATTCCACGACGAGAACAGTCGTCAAATCTCGCAGGCTTGCCAACGTTTCCAGGAAACGAGGAAACAAACGTTGTTGCTACATGTAGATTATTATTTATTATACCAGTAGACACAGTTGATGTTTTTTGTGACACAAAAGGGTAAAGGATACACCATCATAGCTTATGTATTTCGCATTAATGGCATATTAGCTTTAATGCGTTGTTGTAAATAAATGTATAAAAAAGCTAACCCTAATATTAGCTAGGTTTATGTATATTATATTATGTATATATACATAATATATTTGTGGCAATATTTAATTTATATGTTGTTAGATGTTATTTTACATTTTTCATTTAAAATTTGTTTTTGTTAAAAATGTTTTTAAGCTTACGAACTGCTTTTAGTCCACTTTAAATAAGTAAATTAAAGTAAAAAACGGCTGTTCATGTTCGTAAAATATCCCGTTGTGCTGAGCGAAACATGTGAGAAAAGCCTTGTTAAAAAAATTGTTATTGGTTATTATACATACAATGAGCCAATCCTGTTCAAAATGAATTGGCATTATTGGCCAACAAACGGGTAACCTAACCTAACATATTCCATCTATAACAAGTTATTTAAAACCGAAAATATACCAACCTAAACATTATGGTTTTTATGTACATCTCATAAAATATAAACGAAGCAGAAAGTTTTAAAAATGTATTTATATTATTACCAAAAATATATGACTATTACTATTATTTTTTTAATATTCTCGTTATAAACACAAACAACGCAAGTGGTACAAACAAGCCAAGCAATTCTGTAGTCTTTTTACTTACCACCTTTTTATACACCCCAACAAATACATGAACACATAAACGTTATTTGACAACAGGACATTTGAGAGTAACCAAACAGCGACTATTCATTGATTGCTTTCAGATGCTTTATTTACCTGCTGTTAATGTTTTATTGTTGTATAAATGAACGAAAGGAAGTTGCAGCAATTCCTTCTCATTTTTTTTTTGTGGCTTGTCAGACTGAAGCGTGGCTAGCAGTTGTCACAACGTTGGCAATTTATTCCCAGAATGACGATCCTGCACCAGCTCTAGCTGGAGTGGCAAGCCAGCTCCCAGCCCTCAGCCCCAACAGGAAGGGAAGCAGGCAGTCGTCAGGAATAAAAAAAGAGAAAGAGACATTGCAGCATCAGCACAGCAATCCTGTCGAAGCATTCATCAAAAAATGGAAACTAATTTCCTGTCAGTTGTTGTTTCTCCCGTTGATGTTATTGTTGTTCTCGTAGCCGTCGCTCACAATGCCTTACGCCTTCTTCGTTCTTGTTTCTTTTTTATTTTTTTATTATTTATGCCATTTCTGTTTTATTGTTGCTCCATTTTTTACTTGGCTTTTTATTAATTTTTTGCTGTCTGACGCTGGTCGCGATACAATGAAGTGAAAATGGCGCTGCCTGCACATAAATTGACGCCGATTGCTGCGCGTATTTGTTGCTCTTGTTGTTATTGTTGTGGTTGTTGTTATTACTGTTTTAATACCTGCTCTTAAAATGAGTGCATGAGCATATTCCATTTTGATGTAGTTCAGGAAAATTCGACCATAATTCCTAGAATATGTTTAAGGGTGATGATCTGTACGATGTTTTGGTACCGATACGATACAGACCCCGTCGACCTGCTAACAAATCAGTTTCATTATAAATTTAAAAACCGACTAAGCAATATGGGACCCTTGCTTAGACACAATTTAACAAATATATTCATTATATATATTCGGCTTCAATTTAGTTCACTCTCTATTAAAAATGTTATCGACAAAAGCAAGATAGCGATAGACTTACAAAAGTTTAATTTGTCTTTGCTCAACCAATAAAATGTATATATAAATACGAAGATAAAGTTTATGCCATTTTATATCTATAAGAACGGGTGGTTTCAAGTCGTTGCCAGATGGATTCGCTCTTTTTGTTTGCCGCGATTGTAACTGCTGTGGTTGTTGTGCAACCTGTGCATATGCTGAAGTTATCTATAGCTTGTATATATGGTATCCCACCTGCCATTTTGGCTGGGCAATTTTAATTGAAAAATTTTGCATATTGATGGAAATCCTGGCAACGTCTAAGATTTATGGGCGCACCACAAGCATTCGTGCTGTAACAACTCAATAAGTTTTGCCGTTCGGCATTCGCTGCACAAAATTATATGGTGTTAGGCACAGCTTTAAAGCTGCATCATAATTTTATTGGGCCAAATAACAGAGAGGCAGCACAGAGAGCCAGAGGCTAGTTGGACGTAACTGGCAATTTGCTGGCGCATTAAGTGGACTCTTGGGCGGGTCTCGGCTGGTCAGATCTTGGTCGGATCTGTCTTAATTTGTGACAATAAGCTAAGCCATCACCGCTTGTTGATCGGCAACGTTGAAAGGATGTGCAGTTGTTGGAAAATAACTTGAAAATATGAAATGCACAATACAATTTATAAAATATTTGCAATTGGTTGCGCCGCCATTAAATTGCCGACGCGAAGTAGCAACAACAAAAACCAAAACAAAAAAAAATACAAAGAAAAACTACTTAAAAACGAAACGGAACGAAATAAAAGCCAGCAGAAGTTATATAGTAAGTAATCATAATAATTGCCGCGAGAGGCGCAATAAAAACCAAGAGAAACGCTGCAAACGAGTTAATTAAGACGTTTTGCCCAACGACCGTTACATGCGGCGTATACGCAATTAACGACTTAAGCATTCAAAATATGAAGAAAGCGGCGACAACGCTCACATTTACAACGATCCAACGATCCGCCTCTCAGAGCCTATGCTCGGCTCGAAAAGCGGAAGTGCACCTAATTACGCAATGCGTGCAAGGCGTCATGGCAAAAAATAAAAGAGGAAAGATGCGGAATTGTCGCACAGTGGGATGCAACAATAAAAACAGAAATTGAGTCATCAGAGCCGAGACTGTAAATCACTGCGATGAGCAGGCAAAAAAAATCCTCTTCTTCGATGTAAAAAAATGAGGTATCAATGAGAATGGGATAATATCCCTAAGCTGAAAGCTTAGTTTCATAATATTAAAATTGAAACATTAAAGCTACTGACAGAAGTTGTGGGTGGATCTTTTTTTAATAATATTTATACTGATAGGTTATGACAGAGAACGAAGAATTATAATAACTTAAAGTCTATGAAATAGATAAATAAATTAAAATTATTAAAAAAGTAACGTAGAAAACGGAGGCTATATTTTTGTATATGGTTGCTATTATTCGATTGAAAATCCTATAGTCTGTTAGATTAATGCATTCATACTAATAAGGCGAATCAAAGAGCTTATAGCAGTTAACTATATATACTATAATTTCAGTATTCAGTAGATTAATATTAGGTAGAAAATCCGCTCAATACCTCGTCTAACAAAGACATCTTTACTAATCCTTATAAAAAACAATATTAAATACAGGATTAATATAAGTCAATCTTGTTGTAATGACAAAAGATATGCTACGTTAAAGGCAAAGTCTGAATATATCCTTATGTTTCTAAGGGGGCTGCATTGAACCTTAACCTGCCTGTGGCAGGCCATTAGGCAAGCTTGACGTGGGCCAGAGTCTTCGCTTTACCACAAAATGGCAGGTAGCACTCGAAACTTAATTGCCTATTAGCAGGAGCTGCTGAAGACACAGACACGACCTCACTAAAAACAGCATGGATGGTGTCCGCCAGAAGAGGCACTCCGAGCCATTGGCAATTAAGTGCAAGCCAATCAAGCGATTTGTACATGCCCAACACTCACATGTATGCACGTATTGTCAGTCCGAGCTGAGTCCGTAGTTGGAGCCACATCTACAGTTAAGCGAAGTACACAAACACACACACACATACTTAGAAAACTCATTTGGTACGATTGTCGATGATTTTGGTGGTAAAGTGAGGCCATACTCGAACTGTAGCTGAATCAGCCTGGCGGGCGATGCAGACCGGCTAACCAATGCGCACTAAAAAACTCTTTTTTGACGCCTAAGAAGAGCGCTATAAACTTTAATTAAGACATAAAATAGTTTTAACTATGTACTAAACACAGCCAATGGAAAAAGTGAAAGAAGAGCATTGGTCTGAGGTCGCGCACCGTAAACGTAAACCAAGTCGCAGCAACTCACAAATCGGTCACGTTCAAATGGAAGCTTAGATGCACTCAATGGCGTACGCAGAAGAGGGGTCAGCTTCCCCTCTTCATCTAACTTTACATAGAAGCATACGCTGATTACAATATCAAACGGGATTCAGATTAAAATGTATGAACATTTTCAGTTCGGCCGCTCCCTTAACGAAGTACGGCACCCCCTTTATGAAAAGCTGTATACTCTACTGGATGGGCTTATTCCATTATATCAGAATATCTAGAAGAGTTTGATTTTGTATAAGCTAAGCCATGCTTTGTATACATATATAGCTCCCAGATAAAAATCATCAGTCTATCGGTTATAAGATCTTAAGCCTTGTGTGCTTGAATGCCAAAATATGTTAAAGTTTTAAATGTATTCCATATAGTTAATAGTCTCTCAAATTGCACAGTAAAGTTCATTAATTCGTGTATTACATTTAATGCTCTCTATAAGGCAACTAAATTGACATTTATCATCTGCTAAGCCTCAAGAAAATGTTTCAGTCGTTACAGCCGCGCTTCAAATCACTAACCAATTAACTTGGAAAGTTCACGAAATTGCAACCGCGCTGTGCGCACTAAAAATCGACACATAAAATGAAGTCATTTGAGAATGTTTTGGAGTGCAGCTACAAGCAGATGAAGATACAGGATGCAAGCAGACTGCCAGACTGCCAAAGTGGCAGAGTGGCAGTCAGGCAGGCAGGCGGACAACCGGTCGACAGGTTGACTGTTGGCTGTTGTATGTTGGCCAGTTCCCTCTCGGCTGGGATTGTCAGTCAGCGGCGATTTAACGTGGCGCACATTATTCATTCCTTACGTTTTTTTATTACTTCATGTTCGTGTTATTTGTAATTTTAACAAGATAATTTTGTTCAAGCATTTAATGACGACAACGTCGACGACGACGATGACGACGGAGTGCAAGCAAGTTGTCCATGGAGTTCGTCAAGAGATCCCATCCACCATTTGCCATTTGCCACTTGCCACTGGCCATTTGGTACTCCATTTAGCAGCGGTTCTGCGCTTGAAGGATGACCAGAATTGAGCAGAGCACATTCAGCAATAACATTTCATTTCCATTGAGCGGAAAGGCAATTCATGTGATTTTTATGCTGGCAAACCAATTATGCCAATGTCTTAGAGGTTCACCAATAAAAAAAAATCCAGAACGCTGGAAAACTTAATTGGCAACAGTTAACTGACTAGCTTGGCAAAAATATTAAATCAGCATTTTGCACAGCCAATTTGTAAGAAAACACGCCAAGAGCCAGCAGCCAGCCAACAGCTGCATAATCAAGCCATCAAACAGAAACAAGCCTTGACTTCACTCTGCCCTTCTTCGACACTGCTCAACATGGGTTGACAGCATCCTGTGCTCGACTACAACAATTGTTTGACTTATCCAATAAATATGACCAGAGCGTAAGCATCGCCGCTGGGCATGGCCAATATATCAATTTTGCAGCCATTGCGGCAGGGAACACCATTTTTAGTAGTAGTTGCAGCCGTGTCCGGCATTCAAATTCTTAGAACAATGAAATAATTCCATAAATTCGATCGCTAATAGCGCGACCACCATTTTTAAGCTGTCACCACCATCTTTGGTAGCCTGCAAGGCGCTCAAAAGCTCCACCTACCAATGAGTAGGCGTTACCCCGGAGCACCACACCAACACGATCGTCTTGGCCAGAAACAAGTTTTCATGGTTAAAAGACACACTCACACACACCAATATACAGATATAGAGCTTGCTGGATGAAACTGGTTTTTGCCATTTGGGGTGAAACTCAACACAGCCACGACGCTGTAAAGTTGGCCAGTATATGGCGCTCATAGTTCGCTTGGCTAAAATGCCTGTCCTGGTTTGAATTATGGTCAGTAACACTTGTGCTGAACGTCTGAATGGGTTTTACAAAACGACAACGACGACCCGACCAAGTCGCCGTCGGCAGTTACATATGGTCATGACCATTTGATCCAATTTACGTCAATTTAGTGTCATTCGAATCGAGTGTTTATTATATACTATATAGTATGTTTTAGATAAGCCCCATTCGCCTGCCGTTTTTTGCAGAATTTTTAATGCTGACAAAGCAGAAAATCGACACATCGCCAATAGCACATAACTTGTGATTACTGACCATCGTTAAAAAACTATTTTAAATTTGTGAAAATCTCTTTTGCAGATCGAACGAATTCTTACATTGAGTTGGATTTGGTTAGAACTGGGTTTTCGCAACTTGAGTATTGGATTTGGATAGCTTTGGTTTATAGTCTTGAATACACGTTTGGCAATTTCTTGATTATGCTGTGCACCAGTATGTTTAACAACTAAGTGGATAGTTTTGATCAGTGTTATTATTATGCCATGCACCAGTTTGCTTAACAACTAAGCGGATAGTTTTGATCAGTATAAATCTTAACCAAATACAATAGCAATAATACAATTAAAAATGCATTTGCATATTAAAATAAACAAACACAATCGCATCTTCTTTTTTTTGTCATTAACTGTATGCATGAAAATTTCAAACTTAATAGGCTGCATAAAAAAGTTCAAAATATTTCACCAAATAAAAATGCACACCAAATCAGAATGTCTTGTAACTTAGAAGATCTGAAAAGATTGCAATTTCCATTTGAATTTTTTGTTCGCTTGGAGAGCCTTTTTCTTTTGCTTATTACAAACAAGTTTGATCAATGACTATGTATAATCACAAAGCAGATAATACATGCTTATAAACTATGAAGATTGCATTGTATGTTGGAGAAAGCCTATTTAGAATGTGTGTCCGAGCTTCAAAGTTCAATTTCTGTTATATTTACACAAATATGCCATTTATTAATAAGGTGCTTTTGTTCCGGTTGAAGGAATTGTATTTCCCCTCATTACATAAACTATTACACATTTTAATGTAGATGCAGCCATATTTCTATAATAATCACAATTGTTGTTTATACTTTGGAAATTAGCTATAATTATCAAGCAACAGGTTTTTGTTGTGCAGAAACAAAGAGGCGCCTCCTGCACTCCCCCTCCCCGTTGTGCTGCCAACGAAGGGGCAATTAAAAGGCGCAACAGCGCGCAAAACGCACGAAACGGAATTAAAAAGGCATCTTGTTATTAATTAGGGAGAACAGTAGCTGACAGATATAAAATGTTGGCTAATTTGAGATATATATTCCTCGAGCTGAGCTGCTGTCTGCGCTGCGTCCTCTGCTGTCCGTCCGTCTGACCGTTCCTCCTTTGCCGGCAATGTTACGCGCTGTCTCTTTTATTTTCATTCCATTTTGGCCAGCGAAATTCGCGATAAAGCGAAATTCAATGTCTTTAGCTTATAATTGGCAAAGTCAGTCGCAAAACGGCACCGCAAAGAACAACAGACAGACAAACAGACTACAGGACGGGCGGATGAACAGACGAACGATGGAAAGACACAAGATACATTGCCTCTGCGACTAAGAACGACGGCCTTATGCCATTCCTTAAGAGCACGCCAAATTTTGCTGACAAAATGCTGCTTAATTTTCTATCATTAATATTTTCGAATTCCGTTCGCTTTCAGTTTCAGTTTCGTTTGCTGATCGTTATCAGTGCCTCAACTTTTACCCTCTCATGAATATGCCGGGCTCCGATTATATTATACTATAGGTAAAATTATAAATTAGCATAACTTCCATCTGCCAAATGCGCATATCAGTCGCTTATTATTTGCGCTAATTGGGCATTAAGTAGTCATATTGGCACGAGAGGAAACACTCCCCGGCACACTTTCAACTCACCTCTAAGCAACTCAGTGCTGATCCCAGAGCGGACTTTTAATATTGCTTACTTACGGCGTTGTTATGCCCTGTGAATTGTTTAGCTAGCAATTTCGCAAACGTTAAGTGTAGCTGTAAACCTATAAGTTGAATCATTTCTTATTAGTATTAACAGGTAATGGGAAAAATCCAAGTCAAATGTCAATAAAAATGATTTTTTTTTGCTAGGTTACATAATACCTGCGAACAGGGCATCCCAAAATCGAACCTTCTCATATTAAGTTGCTTCTTATCGCTCTATTTGATATTATGTGGAATACATGGAAATTCCACAAATCGCAGCAACCACTGTAACAACTCGAAAGAGCCATAGCTAATAATAATTCCAACTGTTATCGGCGATCCACGATCTCCAGCAAACTAAACAACCCATGCAAATTGATTTTCGCTCTTTGCATGCAAATTTCAATCAAAATTAATTAGTTAACATTTTTATTGTTGTACAAATGAGCAAAATTAATTTGCATGACTATTAAAAGGAATGACTTTCGTGCAATAAATAATACCAGCTAGCAGCAGCAATAACAACACAAACAAAAACCACAACAATCCAAAAAGGCAAGCAAGCAAAAACTATAAAAACTCAATTTTTTTAGGCACATACGTTCAGCAAACAAGTTAACAAAATAAAATGTATTAAAAAGCCGAAGATACAATGCACTTTCAATTTTAAGATATTTTAGGCCCAATATGGTGGATTAATTAAAATTATAATTTTTAATTCATACATAGCAATAAAAAAAAATGTAGAAATATTTTATTTAAATAACCATTGATTTATTTTTTAAGTTTATTGCGATAAATTTTTCCAAAATAAATAAATCGATTATGGAAAATTATTCCCCATTAAAACATTGATTTTTGGAAACAACAATAAATGACAATCATCATTACCTTAAAAATAATTTTAGAAAATCGTCTTGAAAAATATGCAATTTTCTTGTTTTTAGCAATAATTTGTAAATATACGAAAAACATTTCTTAAAATTAGAAAGGTATTTTTCAATTCGGCAGATGTAGATTTCTTAATAATAGAAATTTAAAAAAAATATGTTTCTTTAAATTAAATTATATCAATGTATAAACTATTCAAAATCTCTGTAAATATCAAATCTGAAAATACTAATGCTTAATAATAATATGAGTAACGAAATTGCTAATGATAGAGTTCTGGGTAGACATATAAAAAGAATCCCTGGAATTGTAGAAATTGTGGAAAATTGTACACTGGAATTAGGAAAAGAAAAACGCTGGTTTTTAGAAAGACACAACCTTCCATTTTTGAAATATACTTCGTGAATAATAAGGTGAGTTATCCTTGGCGGCAAAGTATAGCGATTTTCTAAAATTCAGGGCGATATTTGAAGGATAATAATAAAAAACAAATCGGTTGCAATTTAAATTTTATCGACATCTTTACTGTTGAACGCATTCGATGTGTTATAGTAAACATGCCTGATATATACTTAGGGTATACCAAATAGCGATGCATTGCCCGCTTAACACCTGATGCGACGGACGCAACGCTGCAGCAAAATTTATGGGTGCGCTACCACAAAACTACAAAACTATCGGGTTACAAGGCAACAAGACAACCTACAACATGTTCTGCATTGCTGCGGCTGTTTTGGGATCTGCCGCCTCAGACTGCCGCCCATATGTTGATTATGTATGTATGTATGGTGAACGTGGCACATTTGTGGCACTGCCAAGTGGCAATAGCATTTCGTTAGAGAGTTTATCGAGCTATTTGTGTATGGGTGTGTGTAACTGTGTTTGTGTGTGGGCATTGAAGATGCAATCATTCGCTGGCTGACCCAATTTGCTGTGCTGTTTATGCTTATAGTTGGTTTAAACGAAAGACGCGTATTGTATCTCAAGTCTTATCAGTTTCGATCTGGGCAGTATGTAATAACAAATGTCAACTGGAAATCGAAACAAAGCGAAGCCTAAGCAATGAAATTTTAAACATATTTAAAAAGGTCAAAAGCCTGTTCATGAAATCTTCAAATCAGCATTTTGAGATATATTCACGACAAATGACCAGAGTAGTCCCTAACACAATAGATGAGTTAAGATCGGACAAAAAACATAGGAAAGAGAAAACTAGCCACCGTTCACGAGATTCGCTTAATAGACAATCAGTTAGTAAATAGTAGCTGATGTCTGAGTTCTTGACACTAACAAAACATAGTACATCAAATCATGAAAGCCAATCGATAATTATATGCTGCCAAATTAAAGAAAAACACGCAAACAGTGAGTAGGTAGCCAATGGATTGGAAGGGCGAGCCAGCGCTTAAATAGTTGTTAATTAAAACCAGATTCTGTTTGGGAGCCAAACGTTTTCCAAGAATCAATTAACAAACGTTGCTCGCTGCACATTAACCAATTAACTGCTAATCTAATTTTATAGATACTTCGATAGGATAGACCTGAGTTGAACAGAGCATATACTCTAGTAGTATAATGTAAATCTCTCACATTGTTATTGCTGTTTTTGTTGTTCTGGCTGTTTGATTTTGTCCAATACTCACTGGCTATTATCAATGAAATGCAATCCGTTTGGTTGGAGTGGAGCCCTTCAACTAATTAGCATTTTTCACTAAATTCCCAAAGCCCAATTAAAAAACACGAAAACACGACGTTAAGAACAGAGCGATAATTTACCTACATCAATGAGTTTCATTATGGAACAGCCACAACACACAACACACAACACACACACAGTTCCCCTCAGCACACTCTCTCTCTGTGTGTGTGTGCGAGTGAGTGCGAGATCTTTATCTCAAAATGTTACTATGGATGGCCAGCCAGCCAGATCAGTTTTGAAGTTGGAGCTGCAGCTCTGATTTCACAGCAGGCGCATATTGAGAGACCACACGAGCGAACAGCATCTTTTGGTGATAGTCATAGCCAATGTCATTCATAATTAAAAACAAAAGTTATACCAATATGTCGAGCATAATTTTAATTTGAATGGCCTATGCAGAGCTGGAAATAACCAGTTCCAAGATCCCTTCACAGGTCGCTAAGTCACCATAAATTTCTGGCATAATCGAGGCAATGTTGAAAATCTTCTCACCTTTTGGTCGTCGCTTCCTGCGCACTGCGCCAGCGTCGAGCAGTCAAATTAACATTTGTGTTTGGCTTTTGCTCTTTAATCCGTTTGTTTGGATTAATTTTAAATTCAGTTTGCCTGCTGCTGCTGCTGTCGCTGTTGCTGCTGTGGTTGCTGCACCACTCTGCATTCTAGTATTAATTACTTTGGCTTCCGAAATCGAATTTACATATTAAAGTCGTTTTAAGGCAGTCACCCAGGCACCGAGCCGTCCAGGCAGCCAGCACGATCGTATCGTGCGCGAAGAAATGAACCCACATCGGGATCAGTCTGGCTGGCTGGCTGGCTGGCTGACTGCCTGGGTGCAGCTGTAGTCGTCGGGAGTCGATCCTCGATGGCGGTGCAGCAGGTTAAATGGAAATCAGCGCCAGCCCCCATTCCCAGTTCCTACAGCCACAGTGGACATCTGAAATCAATGGGAGCGAGCGTCAACGACCATTTCACAAATCGATACAACGACAAACGGAGCTGAGAGACGGTCGACTGTCGACTGTCGCTTGGGTCGCCAAGTGTCGACTGTGGTTCTGTCTTTAATTTGGTATTGCTTTTTGGTTTTGTTTTTGTTTTCTTTTATTTTAATTTTTATTTTAATTGGAACAACATAATTCCTAGAAGTTCGCACGAACTAAACACACAACACACCAACACCAGAACACAGAGCGCCCAGCTAAGAGCTGCTAATGGAGTTCGTTTCTTCTGCTTTGCTTGTCTGCTTGTCTGCTTGCTTGGGTTGCTCAGCTACTTGGGTTGTTTGGTGTCATGAGCTCGGCTCGGCTCAGCTCAACTCAACGCAATCGCCATGGGGCCATCGTAAATTACCCGATCGTGTACTGCGCTCAGCCATCCGGTTTTTCTTGGGCTCTGCCCGTTAAAAGAGTATTGAAAACAATTAAAAAATTGGCAAACACGAATCGATTGTGATTACAGTAAATTGTTGTCAAATTAGCTGCAAAATGAGCGACTTGTGAGCTTCAACAGAGCTGCAGAGTTGTTTGGTAAGTTTCATTGTGTGTGTGTATGATAATGATACAGATCAGAGTGGGTGTGTAGGCCGTGTGCAGAGAAAGTCGAACTTTGCAATGACTCCGAGCTGCAGAGAATTTAAATTGGTTCACGAGGGCAGAGATGGATATGAACAATATACGATATGAGCAAAAACTGAAAATGTAAAAGGCAAAAAAGAAAGGCTGCCCACAATAAAGAATTTAAAATAAAGATGCGACACTTTTTTGATTGCAGAAACGGTCAAACTTCATTATGTTATAGAGAATTCGAATTTAAAAAATTTAGAAAATGGAAAAATTGGATAGAGGTTGATCAGTTTTTGTTAAATTACCTAATCGTTTGGTATCCAATTTGATTGACCAGGATTATTAAATATTCAAACGATAGAGGAGAAAAATTATAAAGAGCTCATTTTAAAGTGGCTTATCAACTGATCTGTAAATTAGTAGAAGACAAGATAATCTGGACAAATTGTTAGCAGAATATTTCGATTATTGAATTTGAAGACATAGCATTCTTGATTTTTCTGACAACATAATTGCAGAGACGTTTCAATAATCCAAAACCCCATGGGGTTATCACATGAGATCAACATATTACAATATAAATAATACATATGGAGATCTTTAACGCACAAACACAAACACACACACACGAATCTATCATGAAAACAACTTTATAGCACACACACACACGATTGATCGATCGTGAGACAAGAGAAGAGTCTCGGACAGCGATTCGAGCAGTTGAAATAATTATGAAATGTCAAACTTGTGTTCGCGCTCGATTACGCCACTTGACATGGCCAATTAATCTCGGCTTAATTGGTTTGTGCCACAACACAACACAAACAGAGACAGCAGACCGGCCTGAGAGAGTCAAGACGATCGATATTGATGTGGCTGGGCATCTGATTTTGTCTTGTAAGATACTAACATGTATATATATTTTTTTGTCCCAGCGAAATTTGTCATAATTACGGACGCCGGCTCGGCCCGCGTTCAAGGCCTGTGATCGATATACAGATTGTTGGAAACTGGAAGCTCGAGTCTGAAAGTCCAGGCTTGAGTCGCGCCACTTTGACGTGGACGTGAGTGTGTTCAGCATTTTGCTTTTTTTCCTGCTCAATCTGAGGCTTTCGGAGTCAACTCAAGTCAACTTGGATCTGGCTGCCAACGCCCGCCACCGCTTGTAGACATTTTATCAGATTCTTTAATTGCGTAAAACATTTTTGGATTCTTCACGTACGAAATTCCAAAACACCGTACCTTGTTAAAATTCTTCTATCAATGAGCAGCAGCCAGCGACAAAAAGACAAAGACAACAAAATCAATGATTCCAGCCCCCCAACCCCAACCCCAGCCTCAGCCAGACAGAGACAACGGCAGGCGTCTGCCCACTGCGAGAGTGAGACAACATTAAAGCTTATTGGAACACACGAGCGTTTTTGAAGTGGAACGCACGAAACGCCAATTAAGAAATTGACAAATTAAAAGCGAATGCTTTTTATAATCAAACCAGACAAGGCAAATAAGCAGCTGGAACCAGTCAGATAGACTTTGCCAACTTGGAGGTTGTTTTAAATGAAATAAATGAAAAATGCATGTTTTTTATACATATATATTTTTGGGTTTTCTTGGCAAGTGGCGAGCTTGTTTAATTTGCTGCTATTTGATTGAATAGGCAACAAGTGCGTATTTATTTATGGCATTTATTTGCATTTCACAAGAAAAACACACCGGACAGACAAACAACAAAAAAACCAACTTTCCTTTTCAGCTGTTTGACATTTGGCAGGCAATCGGCGGCAAATTAACGCAACGGCTTGTTACAGCCACGTTTAACAATCTGAGAGACTTTTTCAGTTGCGTTTTTGTTTTGCCTGCAACGACAGCAATCAATCGATCAAGCGATCAAGCGATCAAACGAGCGAAAGCTGCACCGCTCATGTCAAAGTCCTTTGCAGCAGCAGAAGCAGCAGTAGCAGCAGGAGAGCCAATCGATGGACAATGATGGCCGCTACTTGCATTCCGAAATGACAAAACAGTTAAAAAATAATTAATTGCGTTGCCTTAAATGGCTTAAAGCGGTTTGACTTTTTGCAGAAACTGTTGCATCGCTTGTTTGCAACCTGCAGCAGCAGCGAGTGCATATGTTGGCCATTGGATATGTTTCTGTTGTTTGTTTCCTTCTCATTGCCCATTTTGGCCTTAGCTTTTTATTGCCCGCCTGGAGAGGCAACTGAAGCTACCGGTCATACAACAGCAGCAGCAGCCACTTTAGGGCTTATTAATGATGGATTCTCCTCAATTGTTGCGCAGCATTTTCTCCAGCGAATCTTTTATTGCGCAACGTGCTGCAACCAGCTACAACAACAACAACAAGAAAGAGGAAAATGTGGCAGACACTGGCTTACAGCAAAGTGCATGAATGTATGTCAACGGGAACAGTCCTGAATGACAAATGAACAAATGTTTGCAACAGGAGTTTTTTGCTCAAGTGCAACAACCCAAACACAGACACTGACTGCAAAGCTGATGGGGATAGTGAGAGCGTTGTACTAAACGTTTTGGCAGCTTGGTGGCTAATTTGGGCCAGCTTCATGATGAGGATGTTTTGGATGATGGTCAGCGGGAAGCAACGAAATTATAATAGCAAATTAATCAAATGCTGTCGACTGCATTTTATTGATACGTCACAGGACGTTTGAAAAGAAACACCTATTTTCGATACCCATAAAACATATTTAAGCTTTTTATAAACACGAGAGCTGGCAGATATTTTGTATAGTATATTTTCACAACATTGATACATCAATTTCAATTTCGCAAAGCGAATAAATATTTTAAGCCTCTTATGGCTTATTGGAATAATTTAAACTGTTCCAAATGATTAAGATACAATCTATGAAGCAAAAATAATTCTAATTCTGCAAATATTTTGAGCCTCTTATGGTTTTGGAATAATTTAAATTGTTCAAAGTGATTTAGATGCAATCTGTGAAGCAAAAATAATTACCCAATAAAATAATAAACAACGCGTGGAACAATCTTGTTTCCAAACACAAACAATACAAATCTCATATTTATCTAGCAGGCAATATAAATAAATCACGATTCATGTCGTTTAGACAAACAAACTAATTTTCACTATTATTTAACAAATGAGCTATGATCAAATAACACAAACAGACACACACATACACACACATAACACACTCGCACACCATCGCGATCTCACGATCATAAGATGCTCGTAAATTCGTTGAGATATCTGTGATGGCTTAGCGAGCCAGTTTTAATAACTTGAGATCCAAAATTGGCAGCCACCAAAGATGGTTGGTTTGGGGGTCCAAGTTATTTATGCTTTGGGGTCTGAGTCCCCCCTTCCGAGTTACAGACCGTAAGCTAATGCCCAAAAACAGATTAGCGATCGCCAATGTAAAGGGAAAACGACAAATCGAAAATGCATTGGCAATAAATTTAAATCCAAAACCAACACACACATCTTCTCAACAATTGTCGTGGGCTCCTTGCATAATTAGACGAATGAAAAAAAAAACATCTGCATAATAGCAGCTATATAGATTTTTATTGGAAATTCCAAAAGCACCGGCACTAAATTAGATTTACGAGTGTGTATCAATGGATCATGGGGCGCAATTAAAATCGGCTTAATAATTTTCTCGAGTCGGTCCGGAGACCGTTGCTGAATCGTTTGTTAACCATATAGTATATAATAGCCGAGCATTTCTGAGCGTGCGATAAATAAAGTGTGATAATAATTTTATGAAAGAGCCAGCGAGGCAACAAATCAATGCAACATAATACGCACCGATCCAATAAAAAACGATTTGAAGAAGGCATTTACATTCATGAACATAAATCTTGCCGTCCACAATGCCAGAGAAATTTCGGACAGCTAACAATTTCATTATGAACCATCAATGAATGGCAGACTGAATAAAGGCCTGCCTGACTGCCCGATTGAATGAATGAACGAATGAATGAGTCAAGCTAGATGCTAGATGAGACTTGGAGGACCTCACAATTGGACGCACGCATTTCGGGTCGATTAGGTGCTAAGTACACACACACACACCCAATTCGCTGAGCATTCCAAGTAATGTAATTTATGGGTCACAGAAACAAAAGCCCTAGCCCCTACTGGAGGGATTCAATTAGAATGGGCTGGCAGGTAATGAAGTTTGCAGTCAGGTTGCACCTTGGTGGTCAGTCCGTTGGCAATGGAGTGCAATTCCTGCGCATGCGCCGCTGGACACTTGAATGCAATTCTTAATTGCAATGCGGCTTTCTCAAGTCTGACAGCGCCATGGCGCCGTAATTAAACTAAAATCATTAACAAAATTAACTTGAACATAAGCGCGGGTCTGCTAATTAAGTGATGCTTGCCTGAGCCGCAACGCTTCACTGACCCAACTCCCTCTCTCACCCTCTCTCTGCGCCTCCTCTCTCTCAATTGGCTGTTCTTGCCGCACCTTTCGACAAGTCATTGAGCTGTTAAATTTATTTAATGCCTTACACAAGGCACTGCCATGTTGGCACTTGCTTTATTATTAATTTTTATTACTGTGCGCGATTGCAGCAAGTTGTTGTTGAGGCTGCCCGGGGACGATTGCTGAAAAGGATTCCCAGGATCCATTGATCGTTCATTGCAACCTGCTGCGCTTTTGTTGGCACCCCTTGAAAATTCAAGAGCAACCAAAAATTGAAACAAAAAAATATCCATTTTACTCAATGAATGCTGTTTTGTGCGGTAGTTGAGCAGTTCATTCATATCGAGAGTGCCCATTCAGCTCCTTGGGTCTGATGGGTGTGTCCACAAGGATTACACTAATGCGGCTGTTGTCCTGCGCAACATTTTAATGCACTCGCTCGAGAGGATTTAATGATGTTCAACCCATGTTCCCATCAAGTTCAAGTGCTCCATGGTCGGCAACAGATTCGCAAAAGGATTTTCTTCTTTCGCCTTTGTTCAACGACACGAGAATCCTTTCTATCTCTTTAGATTTTTTCTCTTTTCTTTTTTCAAGCACCTCTCATATTTTATGGTCACATATTTTTCATGTCACAAAGTCAGGCACTTGAGCCGCTTGAAGTGTTTGTTGTCTATTCGCATTGTCCGCAGAGCTCAGGACACTTGAGCACTGCCGTCTCTCTCTCTCTCCCTCCGTTTCTCTTTCTCCCTCGTAGTCATATGAGGCTGGTCAAGTGCCTGCTGCGCAGGTGCACGCACGAGCTGATCTGACGAGCCCTGACTTTGCGGTTTTTCGACAGCACTTGGAACTGATCCGCTTAATGCAAATCGCTTCATGCGCTTAACTCTTTGACTTCCATCTCTCGAGTTAGTCAGCAGGATCTTCACATTCATCGTGATATTATTTGACAAATGAAAATCAAGTCTTATTTCGAAGTGTCTGAAAAATATTTTCAATCAAGATGTACGTTTTGCAATGTAAGCGTCAATTTATGCAATGATGAACTCGGACTCTGGATCTTCAAAATTGGTCCGTCCACGTATTATTGGAGATTTGGAACGGAGCTGCAATACTTCAAAGAGGAACATATAAATATAGATTATATATATATATATATATATATATATATCCGTCCAGACATTTATCTAGCTTTTTTCTTAGAGACTGCAAGAGCTAGATTTACGCATTACACATTTTGTCAAGTAAATGACAGAATAAAAATGGCAAAAAAGTAAGGAGCGATCTTCTATTTATTTTTAAAGTACAGTGTACTTGAATCTCAAATATCCATACAACATATGCTTATGTATTGAAACTTGTGATTTGTTTTGGGATTCGCATTCTATTGAACCGTGAAGACACTTTTCAACGCCCCAGCATTTCTCCTAATGTGCATTACACGTCTCCACCTGGCTGTTGACGCCAAGCTAAAAATTAATATACTCACGCTATGCTGTCAGCAGCTAAGCTATCTCATAAATACACATGAGAGATCCATTCAAGCAGTGCCAGCATTTCAAAGGAAATTATTTGCCGAGTGTGCGCAGCTCAGCGCCAGCTCCCCCCACTCCGACTATGGTGAGTGTGTGTGTGTGAGTGTGCGTGTGTATATGCGCGTGTGCGTGTGTGTGTATGGATCTAATGCCTCTAGCAAGCTTACGCAATCGATGCCGTCTCATTACGAGGGTAAAGACATGGAGTCATGGCTGGCGCAGCTGGCAGCCAGCAGCAGCCAACAACCAGCAACAGCATAAAATGGCAACTGCAACTTTTTGTGTGGTTTTTAATTAACGCTTTTGCACAATGCTTGTCTAATTACGCCTATGGTGCCATGACAACAACACACAAAACGCGACATCGCCTCGTACTAAATCATCAATATTGTCAGTGGAGGAGCAACAGAAGAGTCGAAGCCGAAGCAGCAACAGCTGCTGCTTGACGCAGGCATCCTTAAGGATGAGCAGACAGACAATGACAATAACGATGGCAATGTTGCGACTACGATCATCGCATGGCAATTAGGCATTGCCAGCATTTGATGCATTATTAATTGAATTAAATTTGCATTAAAATGCGACAACAAACACGTCCCATTTTCAACTATCAACCCAGATGCTGATGAAGTCATACAAGCTGGTTGCGTTTAAGGGAAGCGCGACTACGCAACAACAAACACAAAATGCCAATTTAAAATGGCTGAAATAAATTGGTAGGCAGCGCAAAATAGACTATCATCAATTGAAAATCAATATGTCACATAAATTGGAAGGGAAATCAACGCCAACAAAGTTGGCAAAAAAAACATTATCGAACGAGGAAAAATGGAATGCCAAAATGGACAACGGCCGAAAAGGTAAGTCGCAATGCGATTACTTTGCTATAATTCGCTGTTATTGTTGTTGTCGCTTGCGTTTTATTGGCCACTTTTGGCCACATCAGCGACAACGATGAGACAAGCCCGCTTCCTGCCGGCCTGCCTGACTGCCTGGATGCCTAGTTCGTAGGATCCACATCGACAACTTGCCATTATTATGCGCAGTGGTATTGTTGCTCTTGCTTTTTTCAGTAGTTATTCGAATGTATTTCTTTTTTTGTTACCGGATTTGTCAGCGATCCTCAAAGTGATAAAAATTGCTCGTAAATCCTTAACGAGTGGAACTAACACGCGCTCAATACTCAATACTCAGTCGCTTGCTCTTTCAACCCCCCCTCCCCCTCCCAACCTATAACATCCACACACCACATTTGTCTTTTTAGCGAACTCTCAAAACAACCAAACAAACACAACAAGCCAAATGGAACAATGGCCGTTCCCGATCCCGGCCAGTCCGCAATGGAACCGCTCATCTCTTGATCTGCATTGTTAGCAGTCTCGAATGCGATTCTGACTTCTGTTTTTTGTTTATTTTTGCTGCTGATGCTGCTGCGTTTTGCATTCAGCACTTAGCATTGGAGATTCAGTAGAACTCACACCAACGCGCTCCACTTTATGCATCTCAAACACCAAATTGACTCCATTAAATTCCAATTGCCCAATGCTCGTCCTGGTCCCTGTGGATTCCTCGCCCGCCTGCTTCGCTCCTTGTGCGGGTGTTGAGTGGCCAAGTTGAAGGTTATTATAGAATGTCATTCACCGTTAAATTGCACGCTTGTGCAACATTAACAACAAGATAAGCTGATAAATTTCACAAAAATTTGCATAGATTGACTATGATAAGAAAGAAGACGTGGGAGCACAAAAGATGTCATTGCACTCGGCTCTGCTCTATTCCGCTTTGATTCTTTTATTTCAAGTATTGTTTTATTTTATCGTATTCTTTTTATTTTCAAATGTTGCCTGTCAATTTATCGGCTAGCCAGATGATAGATTTTCAAGGGAATTATACATTCGGCGAACATAAAATGTATTTGCATATAACAGCAATGAATTTTTGCAAAGTTTTCGAACCTCGAGTTGCTAATTAAGTTGCCACCTAAACAATCAACGTACAGATCTAAGTCGCCGAAAATAAAATACCCTTGCTAATAGTTGGCAGATATTCAATGTAATTATTAATTTGCTTTCTCTGAGGACTCTGTGTGAAATTCAGGCAAATTGTTATATTTATTAATAATAATATCATATATTCGTACATCGAGCATTTTTCTAATATTATTATTATCAGTGCTTGTATGAAACCTATTTCCATCTTAAATTATATTAAAGGTAAAGAAGTTACCTTTCCAAAAAATATACTTGTGGTCATCTCCGCCACATAAATCAAAGTTTCAGAAGATGCTCGGCGTACGAGTGAAAAATAATAATAATAATACTTGTTACTCAAGAGTTATATATATAATGCGTCGCATATTTTAGGAAGCAATACAAAGTATCTTTGTTTATATTTCGTTTACTGCATATAGTAGTCATTCCCGCACCTAACAGTAACTAAAAAAAAGCCGACAATAAAATCAACACATTTTTTTCCTATTTAACGATTGGTAAATTAGCATACACACACAAACACACACATGCAAAGCAAACCAGTTTTTGTAGACACTGTGGTAGGCGACCACCCAGTAGCCCCCGCCAGCTTGGTCGATTGGCTTTATGGGTAGGTGTTGACAGTTGGTTGGAGTAATAACTACTTTTAAATGAAAGCCGGGGCATGCCGATAATTAATTACCAACGATTAACGAGAGGGTTATCTAAGCGTAGGACAAACAGACACGCAGTAGGTGGTTCGCTTGAGTTCAGTTGAGTTCGAGCGCAGCACCACCACATAATGCAAAGTTGGGGGCGTGTTTAGAGTCAACTGTTCCGCCTAATTTGCAAATGATTTGATAAACGTCTCAATTGTCAGGGGATACTAGCATTAAACGGCATACAATCAACAGGCCACCAAGACAAAATAAAAAACTGACGGCGGCTGCTTTGAACCACTTCAGCGGTGGTTGTGACATTATTTCAAATACCGAAAATCCTTTTAATACATTATGTCATACTATGACTTACCCCCGCATTTGTTTGCCACCACACAGCATGTTGTTTGTTTTGTTTTGTTGTTTTTTACCACAGACGCGACATTACAAACTCCACTCGATTCCCGGGCGCATAATTAATGTGCATAGCGACGCGCTTCGAGGCCAGCGATCCTTAAGTAGGGTGCGTCCCCTCCTAATACGTATATGTACATACATACATATGTATAATTACATTGTTTCATTAACAGCATTAGTAGCCATCATATTTCACTCTAGCCCAGCCAACTAGTAAAAGACACAACGCCGCCGCGACAGTGCAACACTTGAGGTGCTCCTACTTTGCTCCAAATCTCTCTCACTCTCAACGTGATTTATCGGCATTAACAGATCGCTCAAATGCCTTTTACTGGGTGGCAACTAGAGATGTGTTTGCTATTCCATCTTTAATTGTCACTCGAAGGCACATCGTGAGATCGACAAAATATACAACATAATGATAAAGCTAAATACCTAAATGAACGCACTTTTAATATTGTTAATCTGATTTATAATCAATTTCAAAACCATAAATTTTTTTGTTCTAAATGTAGCTCTTTTCTTTTTGGTAATTAGATTTGGTGGTTCTTAGTACTTAATACAAGGTATAACAAAAATTTGTATGTTCTATTAAACCATATTTGAACATTTTATTAATTGTGTAATATTATAATATATTAAAATGAATATTAGTTGAAAGTAATATTCGAGTATGTAATATGAAAATCTTCATATTATTTTTTTAAACGAAATTATCAGCCATCAGTTTAAATTTATATGTATTTAAACACAATATTAACTAGTGTATCTGTGCAACATTTTAAAATAGTTGTCACGACAAACTCACGATCCTTCGACACACACACACACATACACACACACCCATCTCTAGCATGATGTTATGGATTATTAATGTAATGGGTTGTGCACGGGCATATGACGGGGCATTGATCATGGTCTGTGAAGTGGCAACGACACAAAACTGACTAATGCAATCTCAAGTATGTGCGATGGTGAGGATGCTGAGGAGGGGATGAGAGAGAGAGAGAGAGAGGGAGCGAGAGGGAGAGATAGAGAGAGAGAGAGAGAGAGAGCTTCAACATGTGGCATAAAAAGAAGCACCCTCCCTCGCAGTGGCTTGTCGAATTTATGTGGAGCGGCATGTTGCCATTGGCTTGCCGCTTGGTGGCAAGTTCTCGCACGCATTTAAATACCTAATAAAAGTTACACTTGAAAATTAATGAGCAGCGTTTTAAAGCAGCATTTATGGAACACGACAAAGTGACAACACTTGAATTAAGTTGTTCTACTCAATGTTCTCTGCACCCCCTGCTCATCCCCTCTGTTTCCCCACTGCTTGCTGCTGCTATAGCTGCTGGTGCTGCTGCTGGTTGCCTTTCAGATGTCACTTGATGGCATTGCCATTGCCATTCCGCGCACGCTACTGCTGCTGCTGCTACTACTGATTCTGGGACTACGACGGCAACCGACAGGCAGCATTCGCGCTGAGATTTCATTTTAGTTGGTGTAATAAATTTTGTGGTTTAATGGGGCGGGCGTTTGTCGACGTCAGCAACGGCAGCGACGTCGGCACGACTCTGAAGTTTCACTTTGATATTCGAGCGTCTATTAATGAAAACGTTTCCATGGGCCGCTCGCCGTTTTCCTGCCCAGCGCACTTTCTTGGCCTACTCGTATTTTATAGGGCACGGTTCCTTTTTTATTTTTGTTAATGCACTCGAACGACTCACTCAGCTAAACACATAAACGACACTATTAAAATGACAAAAATTGACACTAATCATGCTCGGCTGCCAAGCCAAAGGGTGGCCGCCCATTTGTTCAAGGGTGTGGGGAGGAACGGATAGACAACGGGAGCGGGGAACAGGGAGCAGCACCGACGTTTTGTAACGCTGTCATGTAGCACCAGACTGGTTATAATTTATGTATCAACAGCCAACAGATCGCCCATGCTACCAGTGTTACCACAATATAATATAAATTCAATTTGGTAAAAAAAAAAATTATAAACCTTTGAAAATTTAGTAATCCAATTAACTGAAGTATATTTATAATCAATAGGGTTTATATGAAAATTATCTCCAAAAAGCATAAATTAAGTAGATTATGAAAAAAATGTAAATAAAAAAGAATTAAATAAGATATGAGATTTTTATAATTTTGTATACAACTTTTTTGTACATTTAATTAATAAGAGATAAAAAACACATTCGGAACAATTTTTGTGCACTTTGTGTATATTTTTTTTAATGGTATTTTTTTTGGCACGAATTATTTAAATGTTTATTAAGGTGACAAAGCATACGCCAAAAGCTGAGGGCTATAAATTCCAAAGCAAGACACTAACCTGACCAAGCGACCAAGCAGGAGAATGATCATCAGGCAGCGTCCAACACCATCGCTAAACGCAGCAAAGTAAATTGTTCGATTAATTGGATTTTAACAGCGACAAGTAGTCGCCAGGCCAGGACAACAGCCAATGAGCCAATGAGCCAACAACAACAACATCAGCAAAAACAAACAAACAAACAAACAAAAAAACAAAACAAAACAAAAAATGCACAACATTCCCCAGCACCAAGCACAATGCACATGAACTCTTGTTTGCGAAATAGAGATGAATTTACAGCTACAAATCGCTTGATCAGTCGATCGTTTTAGCCACGTCTAATTGTCAGTCAGTCAAGCTGGCAAACGTCACTCTACACAGAGGGAGACAACGAAACGAGACGAGAAGACTACAACAAGTCGAAGGCAGCAAAAACGAGGCCCCAAAGTTGAATTTTTATTGTTGTCACAGCAATTTCAATTGGTTCGATGAGCATTCCAGCATTGCACGCGGCCAACTAGCGGAGAGAATCATGGCAACAACAAATAAAACCAGAAAAATAATAAAAAGAATCTAAAACAAAAACAAAAAATAAACAACAAGAAACAGGCTTAGACAACAGGCAAAGACAACAACGTTGGAGCACAGCTCCATCATCGATATTATGTCGAGAAGCAGACGATTAATGATTGCCAAGGTGAAGATCTCATCGGCAGGCAGTTAACTTACACATATACTTACATATATGTACATATGTATGCAGACTTTTTGTCCCACTGCTCAATGTCAGTCATGTAGTCAGTTCGTCAGTTTGTCACTGTCGCCAGTGGCAGGCAGTCAGGCAGTCAGCCTGGCTGGCAATAGCTATATAGCCGCAGTTCTCTCCTCTCTTCGACACTTGGTATTTATGCCAATTAGTATGAAATTTCTTACGTGCCTCCAGACAGCCGCACAGTGCTCCAACTCCAACTCCGACTCCAAGTCGAACTTCAAGTCCCGTCCTCATCACAGCTTCTACTCGTTCTTCTTCTTATTTAGCTGCTGCCGCTTCCGCTAAAACTGGTCCAGTTCCATTTCAAGATTTCACCCTAAGACGATAACTCCTGCTGTTCACTGGCATTGTCTTTCGGCCAAAGCGGTCTTAGCGCCATTTTTGTCGCGCTTTGTCGCTTGGCGCTTCTCGTCTTTTTGCCTAATCAGCTTGCTCAAATCGCTGTAGTCCCAAATATTCTGTATTTAATTTGCTGATTTGCATTTGGCCACACTTTGCTGAACAGTGCTTACACTAGCTGCTTAGTCTTTTGTCTTAAATACACTTTAATTATTTATTTAATTAATTATGCAACTGAAGGAGGAAGGAAGTCGAATACTCAATAATAACATTATTTAAATTTTTTCAAATAAAAAGAAAAAGATTTTGATTTTAACTATATCTACACTTATATAATACATTTTTAATATTAATTTTAATTATTTATTTACAACTTAGGCACTCATTAAAATGTATAACTGATGTTGATTAATTTTGTTGACAGAATGTTTGGAATAAAACAACACTCTTAAATGGTCATTTATATAGGTTTATAGTTAATTTGTTAAACAAATATATTCTCTTGTATGATCATATAAGAACTAAAGTTCCTATTATTGATTATGAAATAGTTGTCCGGATTTCTTCGAAGTTTCAACAAGATAGTTTTGAGTCGGATAACCTAGATTGCATAAAAAATAACTGATCAGGAATATGTATACTTTATATACCAGCAGACATCTCTTTTAATACTTATTAGACAAATTGTTATTTCATTTTAAATTATTTATTAATAAATATTTATTTATTTTTGAATTAGATATGCAGCTTTGTATTTGATATGCTCTAGCTTGGTTGCTTGTTGACTCGTCCGACAATTTTCCGCCTAGCCAGTGCCAGTCACCCACTCACCCACTAGTCTCCAAACTCCCCACACAGCCCCCACTCTGTCACTCTCCCACTGTGTGCTGTTGGCTCGTTAGGCGGCGGCGGCTTCAATAATTGAGCAATTATTCATTCAAATGGATTGCCAATTTCGCTGGCCAGCCTCCCAAACGAATGCACAACGCCCAAGCCAATTTAGCAACATGGCATCGCATCCCATCGCATCGCATCGGAGTGCAATTGCGATTGCAATTATAAAACAATCACTTGTCCGGCTAGGCGGCTCCCGGTCGCCACCTTAACGGCAGCCCATTATTTTGGGGCGGCGGCGGCGGCGGCCACGCAAATTGTGCTTACTTAATAAGTCGTACAACCTGCTAATGTGAGCAATTTACCAAAGGAACACTAACACAACCACATCCACTTCCAGATCCACATGCACATGGATTGGGTCTGCAACTGAGCTGCGGGTTGTCTTCGCGCATGCGCAAAACGCGATTGCAATCAGCAGTAGCACAGCCAGGGAACAGGGCTGAGACTGCTCGTTGTGGCCAAGACCGAACATTGGATGGAGTGTGTGTTTATGTATGTGACTGTGTACGTGTGAGTGTGTGCACAATGAAAAGGTGCGAGCTTAAAGAATTTATGGGCCAGCTTGAGACATCGATAAGCACAAGCAGTAGTAGCACGAAAAAACAAAGTCGCTTGGACAGCGCACCTAATTATTATAAATAAACCAATCGAACAATAAAGATCTGCTGGACAACTTTCCACGAAACTGTGCACAGTTGTGCCCATAAGAACTTAATCGCAAATGAGATTCAGAGCTGCTCCAAGACGCAGACTGAGGCAACGCCATCGATAACACAATCGATGGATGAGGCAACGGGGGCAATTGCACCCAAAAAAGCCGAAGCCGAAGCCGAAGCCATGCCTAACAAGCGCTTGCCACGGCTTGACGAGGCAGCAGCTCGGCTGGATTAATCGCTGACATGGGCCAAGGAGTCAGTCCATCAGCTCCCCCACCCTCAAATCCCCAGACCGCAAACTAAACTGAGCCCCAGATAACGCGCTGACGTAGTTAAACATATTGTAATTGCTGCTGCTGCTGCTGCCGTTTGGCCAAAACGGGTTTCGCATTGCAGCTAAAGTTGGGAGCTGCCTGATGGAGTCTGGTCATTGTTTCGCCCCTGGTCCGCTGTATCTCGGGCTTAGCATCAGATTACCACTCTATGTGCAGACAAAAGGCGCAGCAGCAGCAGCAACAGCAGCAGCACGGCAATCAATAAGTGGAAGGCGTCGCGACGTTGTTGTCGTCGTCCTCATCCTCATCTCCAAGCCCCAACCCCATCCTTAGTCTCGCTCTTGCTCTTTTCGGCATCTGATTTTTGTGGATCAGCCAAGCAGCCAGTAAGCCAACCAGCCAGCACAGTAGCCGATTCGATAATTTGCTACGGCATTCCAAGTGTATGTCTCCTTATCCCGCTTGTCAATCAAGCTCCTAATTATTCTTTGAATGCAAAAGATAATTGGCGTTTCGGGTGCCACGGCCAGCGACCATATCAATTTCAATAAGAACACCAATAACAACAGACGAGAACTGATCCCAAATCACCATTCCAGTGATCCTGTGACAGTTTTGTGGCAATTATGACAAACAATGCGGCTCTGTGGAGCTGTTGCTCGGCGAGCTTCTGTGGCATCATTCATCCTCATGCCTAATCAACACAACTAAATTCCAATTAAGTCCATAAAGAGCAACGACTAATAGTTAATCACCTTACGAAGAGCGAAAAACTAACCACAATGCAGCGAAGCAATAATGCTCTTGTTTAAACTTCAAATTCCTATTAATTATAATAAGTTTAATATAATATTGGTATATACAATTCTTTATAAATGTTATTCATTGCTAATAAAATATTAATTTATTTGTTACCATTATAAGCGATCTATAGTCATTTTTCAATGATTTATATTTTAAAATCAAAGAACGACACACAGTCTCATTTATTCGACTTTTATCTTTATATCGTTAGTTATTAATATGTCAACACATGTAAGATTTATACATTTACTTATTTCTGCAATACCAAATAAGTACTTGCAAAAACCAGTAGCTTATAGCTGCCAAGTGTACTTGTTTAATTATACACATAAATTAAGGTAATCACCTGTTTTGAATAAACGTTAAAGTTAAAACTGAGAACAATAAAAATCCATAAGTAAATTGTATTTATATGGTTATGACTGTTAATACATTTGAGATTTCCGATTATTTAATTTTGCACATAATTAAAACATATTTTAATAAATAATAATTTATTTAAGTCTACAGAACTTATATCTGTCTGATTGAAGTAACGTGTTATACTTTGAAATTTATCTAGGTGAGCTTAACCGAAATAATTATCAATATATGTAACCGTTTTTTAGTAAAGATTAACGAATATATTATTTTTTTAAAGCCAATTTCAGTCAGTTTTGTAGTCAAAATTTAGCAATATATATATTATTATTTAAGTTTAATTTAAAACGAAACAATGAATTGAAAAATCTTTAGTTTATATTTGCAAGTCTGTTTATTTATATGCCATTACATAAATTGTAGTATGTATATATGAGCCCTGCCCTATTCGAATTTAATAAATTTAATTTTCTTTATACTGTTTCGATTAGATTTCTTTCCTTCTTTTTTCATCTTGGATATTTCCAATTATTTCTTGTTTGTTGTGTTTTTAGTTCTTACTCTAATAACTTTTAATATTTATGTACAACTACCAATTGGTAAACATCTCCATTATTGCTTATTGTATACATTTTTAGATTGTATGCCTTATATTATTCCCTATTTACATACACTTGCGATGATCGACAGACTAGAATCCAAATTCAGTTGAATTGAATGCTCTGTTAGCGTAAAGATAATCACAAAGCTAATATGCCATAATAAGCAGCTGGCGAAGAGCATCCACAGAAGCAGCAACAGCAGCAGTAGTTGGTGCAGCAGTAGTGTGATCGTCAGCTAATTCATTTGGCGTCCCAGCAGGTTGCCAGTTGCTGACGTCGAGCTATCTATGAGTGGTAATCAATGCTGAGAACTGCTTCACATTCACACATTTGTATGTGTGCGTGTGTGTGTGTGTGTGTGTCCCAGTCCTGGCAATTCGGCGAAGTCGTCGAGTAGACGATCGCAGCGCATAGCTCTAAGTGTAATGAAATCACACGTAGAAAAAGACTGAGAGAGAGATAGAGTGTTGAATAGGGGGACATATCGAGGGTTTGTAAAACGATTGGCGCGTTAATCAACGTACAAATTTCCTACTTATATGGCCAGCGAATTAAATCGTTCCCTCAAGATCGCTTTCCAGTCAGCCAGCCAGCCAGCCAGCCAGCCAGTCAGCCAGCCAGCTAGCCAGCCAGCCATCGAGCCATATTGACAGCTGGCGATTAGAACTGGAGCGATAAATTATACAATTGCCATGCGTGAGACCTGAGCTGGGCAGCCAGTTGGCTGGTTGGCCAGGAACAGGTCCCCCAGCTCATCGCCTCTGACAATTACACTGATTATATTAAATATATGAGGTCCATATATGGGTTACTCTGGGGCACTGCTGCCATGGGAGTGTTAACTGTTAACTGTTTGCCTGCATGCGCATACATACAAATTTTCAGAATTATTTGCTGTGGTGCAATTTGTGCTGCGCTGCCCCGCTAAATATGCATCACAAAAACCAACAGCAACAAGCGCACAACACGAAAACTATGCAAATTACTACAAGGAAAAACACAAAAAAAAATTAAAAGAGCAAAAGAAAAAGAAAAACAAGAATAAAGGCCTGCATATTTGTTTGTAGTGAACGTTGTGGAAAATCAATTAAGTTTGCTGAAACCTTTTGAGCTAAGCACTAAACAATTGCGCATAATTACACACACTGCATTGCCTCAATTTGTGCATTTGCATACGAGTAGTGGGCAAACAACAACAACAACAATAACTAACAACAATTCAAGTTCTAAATGGAAAAAGCTAATGACCTCAGAATCGAGGAAATACCCACAACACACAGGCCAAGGCACAATTCGAATTCCAGACGGGTTTCTTTCAATGAATGCCAGCGATTTATAATAGACGTCTACTAAGTAAATTACATAAAAAAAATATAGAAGTGGGCCTCGCGAAAGACGTAAGTTTGTGTTCAACTTAATATACAGTTAACTTTATTATTTAAAAAATACTTAATTACTTTTAAAAATGCCTAAGAGTATTTGCCTTGCTTAGATATGAAATACAAGCATTTTCAAAGTAGAATTGAAGATTTAATAATACTAGTAGATGCATAAGTAAATAGCGAGGGTTTCGAGCTCTAACTTCCCTAATTGTAACTCAAAAACAATTTGCATTTAAAAAACATATTCTAAACTATTTAGTCAGTGACACTCGAATAACAACTTTATTGTATTTATTATTTTATTTTCATTACATAAATCAGCACATATTTTTGAATGGGCTTATTAATAAAAATAAATAAAATGTATAAAATAAAAATAAAAAATTTCTTCATTGGTCACTCGGTAAGAAGAACTGCCAATAATAGGAATTACCCAAAAATTGGTATCTGATATAAAATGCTATATATTTAAGCATTTTTTTCTTAAAGTTGTCAATGCCCTTTTGAATTTAGTATTTACGAGAAATCAAGAAAAATGTCTACGAAATTTTAAAATTTACTTTATTGTTATCATATGGTGATCATAAGTATATATACATGAACACTACACATAACTAAAACAGCTTGGGGTTGTAATAAAGCAATTATATAGAGAGATTTTTAAGCACCACTGTTCGTTTGATCATTGTTATTTTCAGCTTTAAATCATTGCAATAAATCTGAATTTATAGTTATTAAAGTTTCTACAAATGTATGCGCCTTCAAATTGTTAAGAAAGAATGTTTGGTTCAAGCTTTGAGCAAAAGTGCACTTTATGGCGAGTCCTTAGGAATGTGCGCCAGGAATGCGGGCAGACCGGCAGTTAAATATTTCATTTAATTTTTAGTAAGGTGTATAGTAGTAGGCATGGCTGAAACAATACTTTAAATTTTCATATTTTTTTGTAGACGCTTCAAATACATACTTGCACGAAGTAAGCCAAGGAAATAGCTGGCAATGCGTTGCACTGCTTATTGCTTGTGTTTATTTTACTTCCTTATCTAAAATTGCTTGTTTAAAATTGATTGCGTGCGCGCCAAATGAGGCAGTCAGCTGATTACCTTTCTGGCAACACCATATGGCGAATGTTTAGTGTGGCAAAGCGCTCGAAAAGAACCGATAATTATAATAACATCGATACGTATAACGACGAAATATCGAAAGAAACGCTCGCGAATCCCACGAAACAGGCAACGCAGAGGAAAAACAAAATCCCAATCGAATTGTGAAAAAGTTTTACGTTCGCGCTAAACTCAATACACATTACTTAGTTAGAAAACAGACGCAATTTGTTGGCTAGAGCAAAGTGAACGCTTTTAGCAAACGTAGATTAGTGCTGTTAGCTAAATAAAGCCCTCAAAGTTACCTTCACCACCGCCGCCACCTGCACCTGCCGCTCCCTTTCCAATATAATACTATTTTTTGACGCACACCACAACAACAACAAAAATAAAATAAAAAGAAAATCGAAGAGAAGAAAAGAAGAAGAGAACGCCAATAACATTTGCAGACGATTCTATTCGCTTTGTGAAATCGAAATCCAAGACAAAGGCTAACGCCAGCCGATCAACACAACAGCCGAGCGAGCGACCAAAACAGAAAACCCTACGAAACAGAGCAACAGCAACCACAAACAACAACAAATGAAGGCGACGCTCAAAAGTTGAATGTAGATTTTCGCAGCAAGCGCAATTTAGCAAAGTCACGCCGCGTCAGCTATACAACTAACAATTGCAATATAAAATATCAACTCATCACAGCACAGCGATGTCCATACGGACGCAGGTGCTCGGATTTGTGGATGTGATGATGCGGGTGCCGCCCATCATCGTCATCGATGAGATACTCAAAATTGGCATGGGTCTCCCAACGCAACTCAAAACAGGCACCGAGGACACACTGACAACCGTTGAGGCCATCGGCAGCATCAACAACAACAGCAGCGGCAGCAGCAACACCACAGACACATTTGCCACAACGATCAAGGCGTTATTTGGCATAGGGAGCAGCGCAGAAGCGTCACAGAACATCAGCCAAGCCGACATGCTGGAGCACAGCATTGTGAATGCCTCGAATTCGGCACACGCCGGCGGAATGCTGAGCAGCAACTTTAACAGCATCATGGACGAACTGGCCACCGATGGCATGTTGGCCAACATACTTAATATAACGACGGTGAAGTTTGTCGTCTGTTTGCTAGGTGAGCGATCGAGCGATATCTGGCTAAAGACCGCTTATCACTTGCATACACATACTTATCATATACATACATATATACATTTATATATCATATATTTGTACTTTAAACCGTTCGTGGGGCAATGGCAGGTTTCTTGGGCGCTGCTTGCATTTTCATGCTGTGGACGCGGCATTTGGTGATGGTTTATATGTATCTAACATCGGTGGGACTCACCTTCCTCTCCTACTGGTCGAATGTCAGTGCACTGGCACTAATGGAGGACAGTCCGTGCATACTCGAGGATCTAATGTCGATGAACACGACCAGACTGCTCGATTCGGGTGGCGTCATCATGACTCTGGCGCCGCATATCATAGCACAATGGTTTATGGGCATGCTCTTTGCCTATATACATCTGGGTCCACGATTTACGCTGCTCCAGAAAGCGATGCCCATCATATTTACTAGTCCAATTCTGATTGCCATGTTGCCCCTCTCACCGAGCATTGTGGACAAGCTGCCCGTCGTTGCCGGACTCACGCCCATCATTCTTACAAAAATCACCCTGATGCAGAGTGCCATGGACGCCAGTCGAACTGTATACAATGGCTACCAGTATGCCATGAACTTTGTATCCAACTTTGGACTCTCCGCGCTCATTGAGAACGAATGGCAGCGCCTCAATGTGCCAAGTGTGTTGCGTCTCTTTTGGACCATCAGGTATGTAAAGTAAAAAATAAAAATGTTCCTAAAGATGTAATCCTAATTTGTAAAGCATAAATTTCGAATTATTGGAATATTTTTCTTGGATTAATGGATTAATTCAATAATTGGACAGTTGAGCACGCATTGTATAAAGTTAGATATATTTTGTATATTGACACAACAGATAATTTAGACAATGGTTGGTTAGTTGAGTTCATTTATCCATTAGCAAATAAATAATATATTTTGTGGCGGTGCCGAGTATTAAATACCATACTTCATAGTTCATAATGATTGTGCATAAATTAAACATTGCTTCTTAAAAAATTATAAATAGTAATTTTGATCAAGATTGCTTTAAGAATATACATTTTTTTTATAAGGAATTAAAGTTTCTAGCAATGGGTGTCAGCTATGTGATAAGTAATGGGGATACAAGTATACAAAATAATATGCTCATGATTTTTGAACGTTGTTAACTCCACAGAATTGTGCAGGGCGGATATGCCTTGTTGACAGCCGATACAGATGAGCCGCTGCTACTGTTGCCAACGATCGAGAAGCTGCTCGTGGATGGCTGTGAAACGTTGACCGCCGTGCTGGGCATGACAGGGGTCATTTCGATGGTGTGCCATTACATTGGACGCATCTTTCAGTGGTATCTGCTGACATATGATACCGACGAGGAGAAATCCCTGGGCACAGTTTCGGCGGTGCTCTTCTACATCCTAGCACTGCAAACTGGGCTCACATCCCTGTCGCCGGACAAGCGTTTCGTACGCCTGTGTCGCAATATATGCCTTCTGGTCACGGCGCTGTTGCACTTCCTCCACAACATTGTGTCACCCATATTGATGTCGCTAAGTGCAGCACGGAATCCATCACGAAAACGACATGTGCGCGCCTTATCCGTTTGCGCCTTCCTCATTTGCATGCCAGTCGTGCTGCTTTATTATCTATGGGCGCAGCATTCGCTCTCCACTTGGCTGCTGGCGGTAACTGCCTTCTCCGTCGAAGTAATTGTTAAGGTATGTATGTCGAATGATGTTAATTAAAATCAGTTGATAACTAAGATTATAATAACTATAATATTAATAAAATGTATTCCATTGCAGGTGCTTGTGTCGCTGGCTACCTATACGCTCTTCCTGCTGGACGCACGTCGACAGTTCTTTTGGGAGAAACTGGATGACTATCTGTACTATGTTCGTGCCTTTGGCAATTCCGTCGAGTTCTGCTTTGGCATCTTGCTGTTCATTAATGGCGCCTGGATCTTGGGCTTTGAATCGGGTAAGTGACCAATGCAAGGCTGCTGCAGGCTGTCGTCGTCATAGTCAAATTACATTAACACATTCAGCAAAAGCATTGTAAAAAAAATAATTGTATTTAATGCATATTCACCATGTGAGTTGTTGTGTGCTTCTGTCCAGCTTTTTTGTTCCGTGTGCATGTAATTTTATTATTTAGTTGACTTTGTGTACCGATAACTATAACTTGATAGCCCGAAATGCTACAGGCGGCGCCATCAGAGCGATCATGATGTGTATTCATGCCTACTTCAACATCTGGTGCGAGGCCCGAGCTGGCTGGTCGGTGTTCATGAAGCGACGCTCAGCAGTCCACAAGATCTCAGCACTGCCCGAGGCGACACCTGCCCAACTGCAGGCCTTCGACGATGTTTGCGCCATTTGCTACCAAGTGAGTGCTCTCAACACTTTTTCCATTAATTCTGTTAATTCACCACTTCTTGCACACAGGAAATGTACTCAGCAAAGATAACACGATGCCGTCACTTCTTCCATGGCGTTTGCCTACGCAAGTGGCTCTATGTCCAGGACCGCTGCCCGCTGTGCCACGAGATCATGATGTACACTGACAAGGCGGAGGAGAACGCTCAAGAGGCTGACCCAGCGAATGCGGCACAAGCCGAACAGCCTCTACGCATATATCCACGAGACGTAAGTGGCAATTGCTTGGCTGAGAAATAACTCGGGCTTGCCAAAGAGAATTGTTAATTATTATATTTAATTTTCACTCAGGACGGTGCCAATGCCGGTGCGCCGCGTCGTTCGCCCGAGCGTGCTGCAGAAGTTATTGCTGACCATCTGCCGACATCGAGCAGTGGTGCAGCAGCTATCGCGAACATTGATAATGCGATAGCCAACCTCACGAATGAGGCGAATGCCACGATTGCGGCTGAGGCGAGAGCAGCCGTTTCCAGTAGCAGCAGCAGCACAAGCAACAGCACCAATGCCAGTTACATAACGGCGTCAGGTCAGCCAACACCATCGACGGCCACATCGGCGGCTGCTGTGGCAACGGCTGCGGCCAGCAATACGACGCATCTATTTCGGTTGTCACAGGAACAGCAGTGAAGTGTAACGCTATCCCTAATCTTAGCATACCATTTGTAACTGCTCTATGTGTTAGTGTACTTATGTAAAAATGCAAAACTCCTAAGCGAAACACTGGTCCGCTTATTGTACGTTTCGTGGAACCTATTCATATACTACATACTGATCCTCACATACACGCACACACACACATTACTCATAGACATATTCATGCACACAATCACAACCACATCCATTTGGCTTCAATTCCACAGTAAATTACATTATATATCATGCATATATATCATTCATATATGTATATCATCGTGCCGAACGAAACGTGAACTCAATCAGAGATCTTTCTACATTTAGTTTATGGTAAAAAGATGACCCAAAAATGTTGAAAATGGTTAGTTTTAAGTTTACAGTGAAATGGTGTTAAACAACAAAAAAAAAAAACAGCAAAAAAATAATGCGGTGAAGTCTGAAAATGATTTAATCAAGTACCAAGTAAAACAAAACAAAAACTAGTTAACGCAAGATAATTTTATGATGTACAAGAAATTTAAATTAGCTAATCTTTGTTTTCTAATTACTTATTTAATTTAATTAAGTGAAAGGAGAACGAAAAATTACAACAACAAATACAGTACAATATGCTAGCAATAAACAATTGACCCGTATTTTCAGTAGACTGCAAAATTTATGGAGCTTTTGGGCTTGGCCAGCGGTTTCGCAAAGTTCATTCTTAGTTAATTTAAACATCTTAGGTTTTTTCATTTTTGAGAGAGAGAGAGAGAGGGAGAGGATAGTATCCACAGTAAATTGACAAGTTGGTTAATTGGAAGCAAACGTGTAAGGCAGCTTATGTATAAAAAAAAAACAAAAAGTCAGCGATTTGTATCAAATTTGTATATAGAACATACGCATATGTAACTTAATGACAAGTATTTTGTATTGCAACATGTTTATCGAAATACAAAATTGCCTTAAAACGAACCACATTTGTTTCTCATATTTAATGTTCGAATTTATCAAATATGTTTTTCTTTAACTAGGATACAACAATAATTTAACATAGAACACCATTTATTTAACTTCTGCCACGAATTTGCCACTCGCTTCTCTAGTTGAAAATCAAGTCGTTGTAGTTGCGCAACAGATGATACGGCGAGACGCGACAACAGGTGGTGGTGCGCACCACCGTAATGCGATCTGCACGCTCGAAATTCGCCTTCACCGTTTCATAGTAACGACCATCACTGTGGATTTGGATTGGGATTTGGAGAACAGTCAGCAAAATAGAGACACATATATCGTATAAGCAATTGAAGGCTTACCTCAAGACCATGCAGCGCAGCTTGAGGCACTTGACACGTAGAATATCAATTGCCTTCTGGCTTTTGTCGGAGAAACGCAAATTATCCGGATCCCAACGCAGCTCCAGACGCTCCAAGTTGCCACAGTTGGAAGCAATGGTATCCATCAGCTGATCCACATGTATATTGACGCCCAGCTTCTCAGCGGTGCCCATCACGATTATTCTGATGGGTTAAATGATTATTTAGAGTGATAGCAGTCAACTGGTCCACTCCGGTCTACTCACTTGCAGTTGCCCAGAACCGGCAGTATGCTCATCCACAGTTGATCCGTAATGTGAGGCATGCCGGAGAGGCAGCAAGCGCTCATCTGATGGCCATAACGCTGCAAGAACTTCAGCAAGCCCTCATCTGTGATATTATCCGAGGAGTCCAAATCCAATGATGTGAGGGATCTGCCATGCAATTATTGGATATATTTAGAAATATACAAAATAAATGCCGGAATTTTAAAATATCCAAAAACAAACCTAGTATTCTATTAAATAAATTATTGCTTCATCCAAACAAATGTAAATAAAAATGAAATAATTGAATATTAAATATTAATATAAAAACTACACGAATGAATTTAAAACAATGTAAAAAAGGAATAACGAATATTTCAGTAAATACAAATTATTTCTTCATCCAAACAAATTTACATATAAATAAAATAAATAAAAATGAAAAACTCCGAGTAAAATCGGCTAAGTTCAGTAAATCTAGATTAAGTTAATATTATAAATATTCACCTGACACTGCCCAATTCCATCCATTGTTTCAAGACGGTATCGTTGAATCCGTTGATTTGGCCAGCGGACAAGAACTTCAGATTGGGTATACGCGTCAACATGTCCACGAGGCACTCGCTGGTCAGATCGGTGGCTGTGATGTCCAGTTCCAGCAGCGCACATTTATCCCACTCCACCTGCATCACAAACTCCGACTTGAGGCTGGTGCCATTCATCAGCAGACAGGTCAGGCGCTTGGAGCGCTGCACCAACGTCTTCAGGGTGGAGCCTGTAACCTTGTTGCAAAAATTGACGGCGAGGCATTCCAGCTGGATGCAGTTGGAGCTGAAGGCATCGATGTGCGAGTCATCGATGAAATTTATGCCATACAAATTGATTACACGCAAGTTGGGCGTGGCCGACTTCAGTTTGTGCACATTGATGACTTCATAGATTTCCTCCTCCTCCTCCTCGCACTTCTCATAGGTGCCCACCAAGTGCAGCACCTCCAAGCCATTAATGAAGTTGTAGATCTTTCGCATGAAACCCTCCATGAAGATCACCTCGGACAGACAGACGCACATATAGCGCAACTTGGTGGGAAAAGCCTGCATCTCGCTGAAATCATGTAATTGCATGGCTGAAATGTAGGTTAAATGAAAATGTTCAGTTTGCCACTTGGTGCAGTCAAATCCAGTCCAATCACTCACCCGTTGAGAAGTCCAGCAGCATGTGTGTTAGATTCGGGCACTTGGCAGACAGCTCGTGGAGCACCGTATGTGTAATCAGCTCAATGGGCAGCTCAATGTAACGCAATGTTGGACCAAATCTCACCGAGATTAGGCTGAGCAGCATCTCCAGAGAGCCGACATGCAGTCCAGAGATCTCCGGACGCAACGATACATTCTTCCACAGGCACGTGTCATAGGCGATCTTGCGCCACCGCCGACAGATGCGGGCCAGGCGACAAATCTCTCGGTGCGATAGATATGAGAATATGTGCAGCAGCACCTTGTCGGGCAGCTTCTCAATGGTCTGTAAGAGAGATCACACAGTTTATATATATATACATACATATATGCGTACGTAGGTATATACAAAAATTAGGCTGATCAATACACATCACTCAATCCAACTCGGAGAGCTCTTTCGATCAGTGTGCAAAATTATGTACCGTGTCGGCGAAGGGACTTCGCATGGTGCCATCGGAGAGATACACCTGTGAGGCCTCCACGGCCAGTTGACCCCAGATATCGGTAGAAATATCCATTGCTCAATATGGTAAATAATATATATTCGCAATTCTCTTGCTTATATAAATCAAAGACGTTCACTGTTCACTGTGCGAGAGATACGCGCGTTGCCGAGCACCTTCAACGTCTGTCTGAATTAGCTGCTGCTTGGCTACTTGGCGCTGCTGCTACTGTGAGTAATCTCCAAAAAGCACACAAACATTTGACACACTCGCAGGCGGCCAAAGAGAAAGAACGAATGCCTCCGAGGAGTTCCTATTTATAGCTGAGCGCTAGTAATGTTCAGAGCACCCCAAAACAACAATATGCCAAGAATTTCTAGTGCATCTTGTTTTTTTCGCGGTGGTCAAAAGAGCGAACAGCTCTGGGCCTGCTAATCAGCTGTTTCGGGGCTGGGCAGTAGTATATACCCAGCTATATACAGTGTCTCACAGCTCATCAGGACCAGTGCCTAGCAAAATTTTTAATTGCCTGCCATAAACTAATTATACAATATTTTTCAAAAATTCCAAAGACCGTTGGCAGGATATATTAACCACCATAATGAATATATGATCCCAATAAACTGGGGTTTCCCCACCTAAAGCACCTTAATTTGTGGTCACATACTATTTGGACCAGGGGCGTTATGGACACCTGGGTGCCATAAAACCCGGATTTTGTACGTCATGTTGATTATTTTCGGTAAAAATAGACCAATCCTTCGTAGTCAGTGTAGTTATATCCTGCATCTCGGGTGCAACCAGCCAACAAGGACTATGGGCAAACGGACTACCATTGAACAACGGAATCTCATCCTGGAACACTTCAAGATCGGATATTCACATCGCCAAATAGCTGAAATGGTCAATTTAAGCAGGTCAACTGTATACAGCAGTATTCGTCACTTCGTCGACGAAAATTGGATAGAGGACAAGGGCAGAAAGGCACCAAACAAGATTTTCACTGAACAGGAAGAGCGGAGGATCATCAGGAAAATTAGGGAAAATCCCAAGCTATCGGCTCCAAAACTGACTCAACAGGTGCAGGATGAGATGGGGAAAAGGTGCAGTGTGGAAACTGTGCGCCGGGTTCTGCGCAAAAAATAAGGGATTAGGATGACGTTCGCCAAAACCCACTTGGACAAGGAGGTGAAAGTTCTGGAACACAGTCATATTTGCAGATAAGTCCAAATTCAACATTTTTGGCTCGGACGGACGGAATTATGTGTGGCGACAGTCCAATACTGAGCTGAATCCCAAAAACCTAAAGGCAACAGTCAAGCATGGCGGAGGAAGTGTCATGGTATGGGCATCTATCTCGGCAGCCGACGTCGGAAATTTGGTGTTCACTGAAACAACAATGGACAAGAATGTGTACCTCAATATATTCAAGTAAAATGTACTCCAAAGTGCCGAGAAGCTAGGAATCCGACGTACTTCCCGGTTCTACCAGGACAACGACCAGGACAACAACCAAGCATAAGTCCGGATTAGTACAGTCCTGGCTTATCTGGAACTGGCCATACATGATAATTCCACCGGCCCAGTCTCCAGATGCAAATGTTATTTAAAATTTGTGGGCTCTGCTGGAAAATAACATCCGGAATCACAGATCTGATCTCAAAAATGCTCTGCTGGATGAGTGGAGTAAAACCAGCACAGAAACTACCCGGAAGATGGTATCTTCCATCAATAATAGGTTAAGGGAAGTCATTAAGGCTAAAGGATATCATACTAAGTGTTAAAATCCTTATTTAAGTTTTTATACGCCAAATATGTTACTTTTTTAACATTTTACTTCAGCTCTCGACTAATTTTAGTTAATTAATTAATATTTTAGTAAAAACTAAAGTTTATTTTTCAAACGTGATATAGCATGAAACAAATTTGCATTTAAACATTTTGCATTTGTTTCTTTGTTTAAACTTTATAGCACCTTAAAATATTTGCTAGACACTGTCTGAAATAAGCTGTGAGACACTGTATATATATATAGTATACTCTTTATGTATATAGTGACGTTCAATAGCCTACAATGATATATGCATTCTACGCATTCTACGCAATCGGGCTGTTTTTGTTTTATTTACTGACTGCATGTTTTTTTTTTTTGGCGGTTTTTCTCAATTTTATATTCAATACTCACCAGACGCGTCTTGACTGCCCCGGTGCCATCTCGTCCAATAGCCTGGGATGAGGTTTGCGCTGCCAAAACGTTCCAATTATCCATAATGCTTTTCTAGTTACTAAATTACTTGGGTGCTACGATTTTCTGGTTTACGATTTGCGGGAATTGCACTCTGATTTGTATCTATGTGTCTACATATATTGTCTATATTTGCTTTGTAGGCATGTATGGACAGGCGCCGGTTTTGTGTTTCTATAAGTAGCCAACGAATTCATTCATAAATTGTGCAAATTGTTCAAAAGTACATACATACTTAAGCATGCCACTTAAAAAACTATAGCTTTTCAGGCTAATAGACTTGCAAGAAGCCATGACTTTTTGAAATAGTGTCACAACTTAATTATAATTGAATAATATTTATACTTATAATCATCTCAATTATTTCTAGTATATTAAACATAAAATAATAAATCCAAAATTTGATAAAAGTATTGCCAAGAGAAATATATTTCTTACGATATTCGAATAAATACCTACACATCTGATTTTGGATGATAAGAATATGTAAAAAATAATATACTTTATAGAGCATGTATTTCGTTTGAAAGATAAATCAGTATTTTTAAAATCTTCATTAAATAGATATACCGATTATAGAAAAATTCAAAGTCAATACAAGCTCAAGACAATGTAAAATTTATGTAAATGACAAAACATGTTATATAATTAGTTAAGAATGAATTTTAATTTGGTTTTCAAACACATTGAGACCCTATCCGACCGCATAGGGAATATATATAGCTGATCAGCATCTCATATGCACAGAGAGGCAATCAATTTTAAATATATTTTCTACTTAATATAAAAAATATATTCTTTATATATACACAATTTCTATTCTAATATTCAGTAAGTTGATACAATCGACTACAATATGTATTGAATGTTGTAAGTAATAATGCACATCAAAATCTGATAATGTTTAAATGCAACTATAAAAAGTGACTAAGTTTATAATTTACAAATATAAACATAAAAATACATATTATAGTTGGAGCTGATCCAACATAAGAAACAAATTTGCTTTTAAATTTCGAAATTATATACATGACAATGTAAGGTTTTAATCTATAAATGCTGCATTCAAAGAGGAATTGGATTGCTATTTCTATGACTTTGCCATCAATATCTAAAGGGCTCCAAATGCATATATATATCTACTATTTACCCATTTTGCTCTTAGTCGTTTGGTGCTAAAATTCAACTTTAAATATTAAGAATATTGAGTTAATTGCACTTTGCTGCATACAATGACGTCAGCACGAAAGTGACCTAAAATTATACGTACAATAGAAAATTATGCAAATATTTCCGATTTTTTTATTGCTCTGGGAACCAAGAAGATGTGTTCTACCTTATGGGCTATTTATAGGCAATTGTTGGTCTGCAATGAAGAATTTGTCTTGCAGCAGCAATTTTGCAATTGCATGCACTTTTGTAACGTCCACATTTGAAAGTACTTTTTATTGGATAATTGGCACGTTTGATTTCACTTAGTTTTCGTAATAGTTTAAATAGTAAATTACTTGCTGGTCAATTTGGCTTGCAAATACTTGAAATAGTTTTGATGGTTGTGAATCGCTTTTCCGTTTTGCACTCGATAAATTTTCCGCGTAGTTGAGAGCTCCACGGTGCTCATGCAACTGAGATCAGGCGTCCGCGAAAAATTGTTTTAGGCAAAAAATAAACATGGGCTGGTAATGGCTGCCAACCATCTAGGAGCAGGATGAAGTAGCATCCGGGGCATTAGGGGTAACAGAGGCCGATCGACCACATGCTGGCAAGCGCGCGTCATTTGTTGTAGCCGGCGGATGCTTGGCAAGCATGCTAAGTGATGGCGCCAGGCCAAAAACCAAAAAGCAAAGCGTTTTAAACGCTGTTGTTGTCAAAAACCTTTCATTCAAATTAAGCGAATAGTCCACATTTATACACAAGATGTCATTTCAAAAAGTAACGAACAATTAAGCTGCCAAGCTGCCAAGCTGTTTGCCGTTACTTACAATGCTTGTGGCAGTCCCCCTACACAACACGCTCTCCCCCACTCTCTTTTTTCTCTTTAGTTGTTTTCGGCTCTCTTGTAGTGTTAGAGAATTGGTTCTGATCGGAGTCACAAGCAAAGAAAATTCAGTCGTTTTCTTGCTGCGCACGCAGTCAGTTTGCTGGTCGGGATTTGTTGCGGCTGTTTTTTGCATCTTAGTGCGCTTGTGTAAGTGTATGTGTCAGCGGACAGTCTGCAGAAAAAGGGTGTTTCACGTTTACGCATGCTTCTCTTGGTCGCATCGCTGGTGACACTGAATTCCATTAATAAAACTTGCAACAAATTGCGGGCAGGTGTGCAGTGTAGTAAAAAACCAAAAACGTTTGTTTATATTTGGTACAGTGCAGCAAATGCGCTTGCATGTTTTTGTGACGCCCCAAGAGCGCATTGCGCACACACACACATACAGGGAGTGATTGAGAGTGAATGAGAGAGAGAAAGAGAGAGTGCAATATAAACTGCGCAGGTGTGTGAGTAACCCAACGAAGACAACGCAGACGCCGACGTCGACGCAGGCAGCACAAAAAGCAAATCATAAACAAATTGTGGAATACTAAAATAGTTTAGGTGATTGAATCGATTAATTAACATAGAATTTGTATGCACAGCTTGGCAATCGGAAGGAGGAGGAAGGATGGCTTACAGCGCAGAGCGTGCGCTCTCCCATTTGTATCCGTTCATAATTGTGGCATCGCTGGTCTGCTGCATCACCTCGGCGGTGGCCTGGACACATTGGCGCTACGTGCTCAACGCCTGCCCGGACACCAATTGTGGCTGTGTGCTTCATGGTCGCAGTGCGTACAACAGCTTCGAGGGCGGCAACATTGCCTATTGCCACTATGCCACCTACGGCCTGATTCTGCCCCTCGTCTTTGCCATCGTCCTCGGCATCTATCACGGCTATCGCATGTGCATTGGCAAAGGCGAACGCAAATCGGGCACCACAACCCTCAGGCAGCGGTGAGTCGGAGTCCAATTCTAATTCAGACGGGGGTCATTGGGGTTAATCGACGAGAACATCATATTGCGACACTCACACTTGAGACTGGCCTAATTAAGCCTTATGCTAATGAAACGCTCACAAAATGAGCACCATTTCAATTAACTTGCTTGCCAATTAGTCAGCCAGTTCATCATCATCTTCCGCTTCCACTTTCAGCTCCGGCGACATGGTTGTGGTAACTACGGAATCGGATCTGACACCCGATGGCCTATCGCCGTACTATTGTAAGTGCAAACCAACAAAACTTAAGATCTTTGGTCTATTATTAAGATTAAATTTCACAATTATTTCCCAGGGCTACCTGCCACAGTCATATCGGTGATCATGGCCATCTATCAGCTGATCTATGCTGCCATTTTCACCGATGGCTTTGAGGTCACCTGCAAGCAGTATCGCGAGTCCTTGCTCAAGGAGATTCAAGGTGTTGGGAACATTGTGCCAGTGATCAAGCAACGCTTGTCCTGTGCGGCTGTCTTCGATTTTATGGACTACCTGGTGGAGAGCATTTCGTATGAGCGTCGTCGCTATGGACGCATCAACACTTCGATCTGTTTGTACTTTACGCTCCTCCTCGCTTGGTTTGCCCTCGCCGCCTGGATTCTCGTGTGTGTCATCAATATTGTCAACTTGCGCCGTACTCGCGCCGCCCGTGTCTAGGGAGCGATCCAGGGATGACAACGAACTAATGTATTCCACTGCACATTCGCCTAATTATTAATATTAATCATACATTCGTAGACAGCACATTCCACGCCACTTATTTATTAGGTCTTAATTCTTAACGTCCACGGTATTTTCGTCTACCGCCATTTACACATGTACAAAATAAATGTATGAACAAGTTTAATTTAAATATTTATATCAATTTTTGATTCAATTGTATCAGATGGTAAGGTAAATTTTGCTCAAAGATTACCCACTTGATAATCGGCTATTTCTATTTATCTGTTTTATTCTATTTAAAAAGTTAACGTTAACTGAATCAAAGTTAAAGCTACCGATTCTGAATTTGTTATGTGAAGACTGTCCAAGTTTTAGTCAAAGTATTGTAATTCTATCTGATTTATTATATACAAAAAATCACCGATTCCAGCAATCTAAGCATTGAAGTATTACTTTAATCATTATCGATTAAATCTTTTTTAATGTTAATTAAGCCACCATATCCGAATTATAAAATCTTTGAATGTTCTATTACAAGCAACTATAAGATATCGAATTCTTGGGTTCTTTTATGACTCCATTATCACTGATTCAAACTTAATGGATTTGGTCCCTAAAATTCAAGCTTACTTTCAAAGTCTGTAAGAACTTGGCCGAGCTGAAGCTTTTGCTGTTTAAGAGACATGTTTTTCTAGTCACAGGTCAGTCATATCCATAAGGACTTCTGAAAGATTCATTAAGATTATTGATTTGCATTTAAGGACTCGAGACAAACAATTGCCAAGTTAGAGCAACTTTTATCCTCGCCTGCGTGTCTCCCAAAAGTATGCCGCAATTTTTTCTTTCGGAGTGGGCAATTTAGCAGATCTCACAACCTCTGTATTCGCGCTTGTGCGTAGAGGGATATTTCCCAACCGTCAAAAAAAAAACGTTTTTGGTGTTTCGTTATTAGAAAGTGCGACTTTTTACAGAGCCATTGTAAATGTCAGAAGAATTCCTAAATAAGAAAACATAAATAGTAGTCCCTCGGAAATATGAACACTTAAGTAGTTTTGTAAGTGCCATCATTTTAAATATGAGAAGTGTGACCGTGCTAACTAACGATTGAAATCCAATATCTATAACAATTTATGTTTATAATAAATATCACAAATCACTTAATTAATGCCACGACTAATATTGTGTCATTTAGGATTTAAACTTGTCGAGAGCTTATTGTATATAAATATGTTATGCCTTTTGTTACTGGTTAATACCAACATGTCATTGTAATTGCTTACTGGCAGTACTGGCAGCACTGGCACAAATTATCGATGACAGCTGTGTTATCGACTGCGTCGTCGGTTCTATTGCTGACGTGCCGAAATCGAATTTGTTTACACATTAAAATTGGTAAATTGTGAGAAATCTCAACATGCTGGACATACAAACACATATGGTAAGCAGCACAATTGCCAACGCAAGCATAATTTTAACTTTCGTGCATTTTCCCAGGACTTTGTTGGTCAGGCCAAAGCCGAACGCTGGTCGCGTCTAATTATAACCTTCTTTGGCGTAATCGGACTCATCTACGGTGGAATTGTCCAACAGTTCTCGCAAACAGTTTACATCCTTGGCGTTGGCTTCTTGATCTCTTCCCTCGTAAGTAATTATATATATATAATAATAGATGTGCATTTAATTGTCGATTTTGCGGTACAGATAACGATTCCGCCCTGGCCGTTTTACCGGAACAATCCCCTCAAGTGGCAGAAGCCGGTGATAACCGAGCAGAAATCGCAGACTGGCGACTCCAGCGACGAGGGCAAGGCCAAGAAGAAAGACAAGTAGAGTAGTGGAAACAAGAGAAATATTTAAATAAAAACCAACTTCAATCTTTAATTAAATTGGCCGACGATATGAAATGAGTTCGTTGTGATCGTAGTATTTGTGGATCAGGTCATACATATTGGCAAAGAAGTACAGTAGATTGTCATATTGCCCGTTGTACGGGGATTCGGGAGTCACGCACTCCGCCGGTGCCTGCGACGTGGTCAGTGGCTTGGCCAGCTGATGGAAGCCATCGGTGATCTCGAGATTGTCCAGGCCACGATAGGCCGCATTGAGGCCCCAGGCATTCACGTGCACCTCGAGCAGAAACTGATGGATCGCCTCAATGGTGGCCAGATACCAACGGGGACTCCCCGCTGATGGCGCCAGAACTGCGACAGTCGATTCTGAAGAACCACAGTGCGTAATCCACGCACTCGCTCATCCGCATAAATGCTGCGACTCTGGTTCCAAGTGCTGTCGATGAAGACGGCACGCTTTATGGGCAGAGTGTCGCATGTGTAGCGCTTGCAGCTGATCGAATCTGGCGAATCCGGAGCTGTGCCCACAACTTCGTCCATGCGTCGCCGCAGCATTGTGCCCATGTGATGGCCCTTGGGCAACCCGTAGTTGTCATCGATGTTCAGGTGCACATCTCGCGCGAACAGCTGCGGCACTGTTAGACTCGTCGCACTGGGAAAGATGAGCACCACACCCGCCTCCTCCAAGCGATAATCGGGTATATCGGGATATGTGTGGATGCGCACTTGGTGGGGGGCGAGGACAGCTGCATGGACTGCTGTGCTCTTGCCATCGATCTCCTTCTTGTGCTTGATGATGTCGATTTGCAGGGGCAGATCCACGCTCGGCAGGAAGCTGCCCAGTTCACCCACGGGGATGTAGCAATTGTAGCAGAAGAATTTCCTGGAGCGATTGCAGTGCTGGCAACTCTGGCGACCCTCGATGGTGTCCAACACGGAGTGATCCGCTATGCGCATGTTCACAAATGGATATTTGCGCGGCTGTCCGCGGGCAGCGACGGGATGTGTCATCATCTATCGCTTCAAATCCCGGCAAATTTTAATTGATACTTTCAAGAAAGTGCCGAAATTAATTCCGAAATACACACAAGTGCAGCAGTGCTGCCATATATTCAAACAAATTGCAATTTTTGCATTCGTGTTCATCTTTATCCACAAGTCTGGCAACCTTACCAATAATACTAATGTTGTAAAATTCAACCAACTTAACGACTATTTAAAATCCAAATACAGTGGTGCCAGATTGTTTACAAGAATAATTTTTCATATTTCGTTTTGACAGTGAAAATCTATAATCGATTTAATCCATACATATTTTATTCACCTCTGACGTACATTTTAAAATTAGATATTTATAGAAATTTTGCACAACGAATGAAGCCATCGCTGCTTGCAATATAAACACGATTTTCTCTGCCACAGCAAATGGAATTCACACAACTGCCAACGTCGACTTCTCCCAGGGCTTTTGGCTGTTTTGCTGCCAAATCTGTCCAGCCCTTGACCTTGTTGTCGTAGCCACCGGAATACAAGTGCTGCTCATCCCCGCACAGACTGTTCACAATCATTTCGTGGCATTGCTGAAATAGAAGCAGTAATTCAGAAAGAACCGCTCATTGAAGATCGTCCACAAAACTCACCGGCAGCTGCCAAACGTGTGCAAATTTATACGTTGGCAGATTATTCACCAACTGCAGACCCATCCCAGTGCGATCGGGAAAGGCCAAATAGGTGTGTCTCTCCCCCACTAAGGGGCCGAGCAGGGTTAGCGGTGATTTACCAGGTATTACAGCATTGTTGCTATATTTGCCGGACTTGCCATCGACAACTGTTGAGACCACAACATCCAAATCACGCACAGAATAAATGAGCTGCTCTTCCCCGGCCACCGATTTGACCTCCTCGACCAGATTGTACTTGAAGAGCATGCGATCGTTGCTCCAGGTGGTTATCACGCCTTTATCATCGCCTGTATACAGAACACCGCCATTGCAGTACATGGCCTGAATGGCATCCTCGCACCGGAACAACTCCTGCATCGCAGATGCATCCGCATACGGTGGCAGCATGTACTTCACCTGGCCATCACAGCTGCTCGAATATAGTTTGCCGTTCTCGTTCACGGCCATGCAATAAATGTATGCTTCATGGGCGTCGATCGTTCGCAGCAACTTTAACGATTCCGACCAGATCTGCAGGTGGGGTGAGGGGATAGTAAGCGTTTAAGTGACGTCCTCGAACTTTCTGGCCATAATACCTACGCGTATTTTGCCATCGGCACCGCCCGAGAATAACTGATGGTTGAAATACGTCACACAAGTGGCGTCCCCCTCGTGGGGCTCCGTCGAGGTGTGTTCGATGCGAGCGTTAAGCATCTATTTGGCTAGAGATTCACAAGAGAACTGAGACAGCGTCGGCAGCGACCGCTACAAATATATCCCATTCCGAATATATACCTAAATATAAATACAGTCCGTAGTCTGCTCTCTTGTGAGGCTATTAATAAATCATATATCTACAGTGGCTGCGTGCAGAAATTTCCAGACATCCACTTCTTCTACGTCGTTTAGTATATTTAAAACACTTTAGTTTTTTCACACTTTAAATTGCAATTATTTGGTTTTCAGCAAGTAAATACATAGAAATCAATGTATACATTTATGTATATATATATATATATATATATATATATATATATATATGTATATATATATTACTTTAGTCGAGATTGCATTTCTGTCGCTTGATTCTTAAAAATAAACTTGCAATGCGAACGAATCGTTAACGAATTAAACTAAAATTGGTATAAATTTCCTTTTTCTAGGTATCACAAAAGTAGCTTCAACTCAAAATACTTGGAAACCATATAATATGTATGTATGTACGTACAAAATAACTTAATCGATTTGTTTTAGCGAATCACGAAATTTTCTACAGCTGGCAACTTTTTGGGTCTCAAAGTTGCTGCAATGGGGTTTCTTTTTGTTAGATTGTCATTAAGCTTGAATGTTCTTGATGACGCAGACAATTACATTTAGATTGCATAACTTTAAACTTGAAAGTTGGATTCAAGACGAACAGTATTTAGTAGTCTAATATATGCGTTTAACACTTAGTTAGGCTTAAGGCTTATACTCTTTCCAAGATTTGGTAGAATGGTAGAACAAGTGAGACCTCAAGTTATTAGTTCTTAACTAATTACTTACACTTTAAGCGTTGATTTGAATTGGATTTGTTTCCCAAATCGTTCTACAATTTATATTTTAGTGTTAATTCGAATTTGCTGATGCATTCCCTAGAATTTTTTATCATTTACCATAATTATCAATCGGAAGCATTGAATTTCAAAATTCATTTGAAATTACTTATTTTAATACTTGAACACGCATTACATTAATAAAATATTGCTTTTATTAATTGTAGTTGTCAAGATTAAAGACTGGAAAGAGTATATTAACTTCGAAAACTCACCGAAGCTTATTATTCATAGTTATTACTATCGTTTTTTTTCTCTACATGTTGTTTTCACTCTTAGTAAGTTCTAGTGGCTTGCATAATTCCTTCGATTTCGAGAATCCTTTAACTTATGGCTAGGGACAAAGACATTTTCATATCCATTATTGGGACTTTACGTATATAGTATTTTAATAGACACACACACACATTAACTGTAGATAGGCTAGTTTAAGAGTTCCTAGCATTGCGTAATACAAACATACTCATAAATTCAATACACACACATCCACACAATACAACACATACGTATACCATAATAATAAACACACACATTTGAGTATTGCTTAGCTCAAAGGCTTTAACTAAGATGTTCTTCGCTTGAGTGACGCTTCAATCTGGCATTAGCTAAGCGTATTGAATATCACTCACAGTGGCCATCGTTTCGTATTTGAATTCGGGTAAACTTATGCATAGGCATATATATAGACTCTAGACATAGTAAGCATTATAGGGATTTCGCTTCTCCAGGCAGGGCAGCACACACTCCAGCGTATTGCGGAAGGCGTCGCGAAAGTCCCGATTGAAATAGGCATAGATGAGCGGATTGAGGGTCGAGTTGAAGTAGCCAATCCAGAAGAGCACCACGACGACCACATCCGGGCAGGGACACGCAGCGCCACAGAGCGAGGTGATGACATACCTGCAGTTTGCCAAAAATACAATTAGTGAGTATGTGAGTATGGGGACTCAGAGTTGACGCCTTGAGTTAAATACTTACCAAAGGAAAAAGGGTAGCCAGCAGAGCAGAAATACGCCCATTATAATGCCCAAAGTGCGAGCGGCCTTGTGCTCGGCCTTCCAACCTTTCGCGGGTCGCACCGAGCCGCCTGTCGAAGGGTGAAGGAGGGAGGGGAGAGGGGCAAGAAATAAGAGTAAAGAGTTCGATGAGAGATGAGATTTGATGGAGAGCAAGAGCTAACAAGAGCAAGCGATAGAGAATTGATAAGCTAAATTTCATCTTTGGCACACAGCTGCCACAGCTCGAGCCCTGTTGAAAACTGGCATCTGTTTCAGTCTCGGTTTTTGTGGATTCAAGTAAATGCCGGGCATTTCTTGTGTACTGTAGCAACATGTGTGACGCAGGGGTTATGTGTGGCACGTGGCGTGTAGCGTGTGTTTAAGTTTGACATTAATATTAAGAGTTAATGTTGTTGCTGTTGTTCCTGTTGTTCTTAGCTGTATCGATGACAAACACACATAGCTCTCGCTAAGCGCCTTTGACGCGATACCCGCATTGGGCGGCAACATTTAGCCAGTCATATAGTATGTATTTTTGTGTGTGTGTGTGTATTGCAAAAGTAATAAAAACGAAGCAAACAATTGAAAATATTTACACAGGACACTTGTTATCGCAAAGATATACAGGGCCCACGAGGTCCCCTCAGATACACACACACACATATATATATATAAATACATATACATATATGTACCTAGACAGGCAGACGCTGGCACTCACACGTACAAAACATAAACATAAACAGCATTGAAAAGTAAAAGTATGTACACACGAAAGAAAACAAATCAGACGACAGACTGTCGAAACAGACAAACAGTGAGCAACAGGAAATGGTGAACAAGTTTGTTCCCTAGCCTCCTCGTTGCCGTTGCCGTTGCCGTCGCCACACCTAAAGGACATCATCGACTCGGCACCGGAAGCGGTAGACCGACGCACTGTACAAAAAGAAATCATAAAGCAGAAAAGAAAAACAACAAAGAAATTGAACACAGAAAAAGGCAAAGCGATGGCTAAGCAAAGAAAATGCACGTGCATAATGGAAGCATCTATGTACAGCAGGAGAGAGCCGAAGGAAACTTCAGATATACTTCGCTGCTTGCGCTGGTGAGCAAGAATAAGTCTTAATTCAAAGGAAAAGCGAGTGTCAAAACATTTGTTTTTCTTCGGGGTCAGCAGAGTGTTAAATTATAGGTTGATGATTGGAATTAATCTAAATATCAGCTAGTTTAACGAGAAGGATTTGCATTCTAATTTTGATACTTAGCATTATTATCTAATATTATTATCAATTAATTTATGGTTAGAATGCATAAATCTTAGCAAATATTTGTTATATACCTATATGAGAGGGATATGTATTATCCTTCGATGCGCCCTACAATTTTTAAGAATCGAAATAATGTGTACCATTTTTTTCTAAATAATTTAGCAATTAACCATCAACGCTTGTGTAGTAATGTCATCTGGCTTAGTGTTACAAAGTTAGTTAATACGAAAGTTCACAACAAGGTTAATTAACTAATTTAGTACCTCTTTAATATTTATAAACAGTTTTTACGCTGGCTGGTATTAGGTTAAAGTTTGTTATTTAGTTACACACATAAATGAAAAAGATGTCTGCATAGCTAATTCAAGAACACTTAGAAAAATAGTCCACTGAAATTTAAAAAATCGCCCTATAATGAAAATCGCTCTGACAAATAGAAAGTATTTCTTGCTTTTATAAATAATTTCTAAAATTACGAAAATCAATTTATTTAAATTAGAAAAGGTTTTTTTTCCATTTTACAGAAATGTAAATCTTAATAATAGAAAATATAATTTACTCAATGAACTATCTAAAATGAATTGTTAGAGATCAGTTTGTACACATACAAACAAAAATATATTGGAAACGAATAAGCCTTGTTTTTATAAAGACGCAATCGATATTTATAGAAATATACTCTTTGAATAAAAAGATGAGTTCCACTTGACTAGTCGCCATGTATGGCGGTTTTCTAAAATTTTTCTGAGTGTAGCAATGCAATGGATTTGATAACAGGCGCTGACCACATATAATAAGTCTGTTTGGACTGTCTGAATGTGTTTAATCTAGAGACAATAAAAGCTAGACAAATCAAATTTAATACCGAAAGCCATTCAAACTTAATAGCGGTTATTCACTAAGCCATTGTCAGCTCTGAACAGCAGTGAGGAGCTTGTGAGCTATTGTGTTTCATTTGTGTATGTAGGTATCTGAATATACATATATAGATGTATGTGCATGTGAGCTAATCTATCTCATATGTGCAGCATATCTCATAGTTGGGAGCCTAACTTTTGTTCATCGAAATAAATCCATCGTCAGCTGCTCCTAAATCAAGTATGCCAGAGACTTAATTGTTTGTCAATTTTAAATATATTTAATTTTTTGTTTTTGACCGAAAGGAAAACTTAATGCGGTAAATTTTTGAGGAAAAAGGCCTTTTAGAAAACTTTGATTTTTGTTAATGCGAAAATTACATAAATATGAGCTAATTGAAGTATTTTAGAATAACAGACGAAGTTTAGTGGAGGGCATGATTCACCCTTAAATCTCAATATTTGAAAGCATACAGCAAATCTAGTTTAATCGAGTGCAACTCAAGGACTTGGTCAATATCGTGTATAGTAGAATATGGTTTTTCTATTCTTTAACATTTACGGGTCAACCATTCCCAAACATTTTGCTTTTGATTACGTTCATGTAGGCATATGTAAGTATATATAATTTTATATGTCAGTTGCTTATTTGCTGATTTAATATTATTATAAATTAAGTCTTTTGTAATATTAGCTGTATTTTAAAGTCGATTTTTTCTCAGCAGATTTATTAGCAGCGTTTGGTCTAAACCAAACCGATATAACTATATATTTATACTTATAATTATATCAGTCACAATCATAATACGATTAAGTGAACTTGTATTTACAAATGTGCACGAGTTCGTGGGTGACAGAGGCGAAAGGTGCGACTTTTGTTTATGGCGGGCGGGGGAGTAATATGTGGAGTTAGCAAGGGATATTCATGACGTATAAGCATGACAAAGATAGCAACAGCAATGCGAGAAAGAGCAAAAAGAATGGGAAGACATATATATTTGTATGGGGTAGATGGTTTTGGGGTTTTTGGATCTGGCGAATATGAGCAGTGTGTGTTGCGGAGATGACAAAACAACTCACCGATCGCACCACAGTGACTACATCCGGGCTTGAAGTGGCGCTTCCGGTTCTTGCTCTGCTGCCAACATGCTGTAAGCGCCGCCATTTGTCTGTGCCAGAAGCGTGAACGCGTGCGCGAAGCTAGCTCCTGCCCTGGAGCCGGAGTCGCACCCAGAGCCGAAGCTGAGGCCTGAGCGTGACTACTACGTTTACTACTTGCAGAGACAGAGGTGTTGGTGTCGTTAGTGGTGGTAGTGATGGTGGTAGTTGTGGTGGTGGTGATGGTGGTAGTGGTGGTTGTAGCGGTGGCGGTGGCGGTGATGTCGGCGCCACAGAGCGGACATTTTGGCAGCGGGCTGGTGACCGGGGCAAAGGTAATGCCGTGCGGCTTTTGCTCAATGTTATCGGCCTCGTCCTCATCCACAAAAATGCAGATGCCGCCGCGTCGTATAAGCGAGGATTTATTCGAAAATTCGTGCTCTATTTCGGTTCGGATCGGTTTAGTTTTCGTTTTTTTTTTTTATGGACGACCACATTTGAAGTTGAGTTGAGTTGGAAAAGTTTTTGATTTTGGTTTGAACACAATTTGATGATTTAATTGAGACACACACACATACACACACACAAATGCACATACAAAGAGATAGACAGAGAGTTAGAGAGAGAGAGAGAGAGATAGAGTGAGAGAGTGAGATAGAGCGGAACAGAGATAAGTAAAGATTAGGATAGTAAAGGACATATACATATATGTATGTAACTGCTAGGAGTATATTTTAGTATTCGGGGTGGGGCACATCACAGTACGCATGCGTGCCACATGCAACAGTTGAAAAACGAAGAATGTATAGTGAAAGGTTATAAATATATACTTAATAGTAGTAGGAGAAGAAGTTAGAAAAACTGTCAAAGAGACACCACTACAATCCAAATATTCACCAACAACTTGAACTATAAAATAGTTTACAAATTATAAGCAAGCCATTTGATTTTTATCGCTTAGCATTCACAGTTGGTCAACAAGGCGTATGCTTTATGTTTTCGACTTGCAGTGCGCAACTACCATTAACTAAGTGCTTAAGACCTTTTCGTATTTTGCCTACGGCTACATTCAGCTAAAAATCTATAATGCAATTTGCTAACACATAGGCTAGGTATTCGATATTTGAATAGTAATAGGCGAATAGTCAAACAGCAGTTCATGGTCTCAATATCACAATCCTTAGTTCTCAGCCAGATTATGATTTTAATTTATGAATGTACTTAAATGCGGAGAAACTGACACCAATAATCGGAGATTAAATCAAGTGGATTACATCTTAAAAATGGTTTGAATAAAATCACTTATATATTTCAGGTGGCTTACGCTCAATAGTTATTGGGAATTCGTTGTCTATTTTCATTTATGATTCGAATTGATTGAATTGATTTATGAGATTTTCCCAAATTGAGCAAGCAGCATGCAAAATATTCAGTAATTCCAAGAAATACTCATATTTGCATTCAGCAAATGCAAAAAGTGCATTTAGTAACAACATTGAACAGAATTCATTTCCCTATGTTTTATTTGGCCATATCAATTTCCATTTGAGTTGAGTTCGTAAATTTTAATTTTTCATATTTTAAATTGCTGAAAATTAAATGGATTCTAAGAATCGTTCCAGGCCTTGAATAAGTTGAAAAGGTTTTTTTTAATACTGAATTCGGATTCGAATTAACAAATTTCTTGCTGTATGCTTTTAACAAGCAATTTTGCCTCCAATTGATATATTTAAATTTGTAAATAAACTCAATTCAAATTCATTTTTCAATATTGTCCGCTGTCCGATAGGCAGTCAAGCGTAACTGTAGCCCTGACCATGACCATGACCATGACCAAGACCAAGACCATGACCTGATTGCTGACCATTTTGTTGAATTTTGATATTTTTGTGCCTCTCGACTCTGAAGTCACAGATGTGGCGTTTACTTACTTGCCGAGCTGGTGGAGACGCGTCCCATAGGTATGTAGCTGTGACTGTCACTGTGCTCCTGCGAGAAGTTGATGACGTTCACATCGTATGTCACCATGGAAGCTTGTCGCTTGCGCACCGTCTGAATGCCCTCGTAGCCAGTGAGAATGCTGCACCGTTGCCGGCCGCCGGAACCGTTAACATCCGCTTCATTGTTGCTATCTGTGCGCTTCAGAAGCGGCGAGTTGACATCCTTGTGCTCGGCCAGGCCATTGATCTCGCTGGCGTCCACGGGCGAGAGCGTGGAGTCGAGTATGATTTCGGGTTTGGGTGATATGTTAAGTGGTTGCTGATGGTGTTGATGCTGATGCTGGTGAAGTGCAGCTGACTGTGGCACCGGCAGCGTGGTGACCATGTCGAGGGATACGGTAGATGTGGCACTTGGCGAGTAGCCAGATGCGTGCGGCGGCGGCGAAAGGAAGTACACGTTGATGGATGTCGGCTGAGTGGTTGCAGCAGCTGCTGGCGTATTCGGTGGGGACATCATATAATTGGGGCACACCTGATCGCTCAGCGTGCTCATGCGCTGCGGGCCCTTTGACGCCGTCTGACGCCTCGCGGACGACTCACCCATGGGAAAGCTCAGCGAGCGAAAGATCTCCGCCAGCTCTGAACTGTTTGTTATGAGCATACCACTCTGCTCGGGCAGCTCGGGCGGTGACAATGATGGCGGCGGTGTTGCCGGATGCATGGGTGACTCCGCAAAGCAATCGGCCAATTGGGCTAGCTCCTCGCCAGTGACACCCACATCCACTCCAACTCCGACAACCACATCGCTGCCAAAATCAATTAGTTGGAGGCCATGATGATGATGACCAGCATCCGCTGCACTACTCGCCGCATTTTGCTCGCTGAGCACATTGATGTCCAGCAGTAGGTCCGGCTTGTTGGGTGTTGAATCCGTGTCGCTGTGCTGTCGCTTCCGCTGATCAACTTTGCGTTCCTTGACGCCGCCGCCTCCGCCGCCGCTGCCACTGCTACCAGCTCCACCATTGTAGCTTTGCGAGAGTTTGCGATTGCGCGAGCGTCGAAAAAAGCTGGAACCCTCGGAATTGGCCTGATGTCGCTTCTTTTCCAGTGCAAAGCACTCGGCACTAGAGCGTTTGGTTTTCGCCAGCAGCGACATGAATGTGAAGCCCTTCTCCTTGCCGGGTAGCGGATCACTGATCGGCGCCTTTGATTCGCAATTCGTGCGCATAAATTCCGAGTCACTTGCGGCAAATGGTGCCCTCTGACCACTGGCCACAGCTCCTGCTTTCAAGCGTATAAAATCCGATTCGCTGAGTGCTGCATATCTGCCGCTGGCTGCATTCGTTTGCTTCTTGAAGTACAAGTAATTGTCCTCGATGAGACGCTTCAGTTCCTTGTTGTCCTCGGCCAGTGGTGGCAGTTGGCAAGTGTCATAATGATCCGTCGTCTCGCTCTCATCGCTATTCAGGCCAAACACGCGATATGCCGTTGACTCCGGCTCGGGATCGCTGTTCCCACTGCCGCTCGTCAGGCTGTGCTGTTTTTGTACGGGTGCTGCCACCGGCTGTGGCACCTTGCCTGTGAGCGTCTCTGTCCAAATTAGTGGATTGAATACGGGTACCGGTGCTTGGAGTTGGCCGGGTCCTGGCTGCTGCTGCTGCAGCGCCATCATCGATGGGGCACTGTCCGTGTGCGTGACCTTCTCGTAACGCTCTTGCTCGAGGTCACGCAGATCAATGCTGCTGCGGCTGAGACGACGTGGTGGCGGCGATGGCACGCGCAGGTCATCGCACTCCTCCTTATCGTCGTCCTCATCGGTTGCCGTCTGCAGCATGTCCTGTGAAACCGATTAAAGCACACTCATTCAATGTGTATTTTCTTTTAGTTAGTTTTGACTTATGTGTATTTGGACTGCTTCAAATAAATCAATGTCAAGACTAAGTTTAGTAAATCAAAATAGATAAACTGCTTTCAATAGCTTCTGAAATATGTCTATAAATGTTGCAAAAGTTTTTAAAACAAAGAATTTGTATATTAAACGCTTTGGCGTCCAATGACCAAAATGATGTCGGTTCACTTTCAGTAAATATTTATTTTGGTGTTGAATAATTCATTTACTTAATTATGCATATATTTGATACCATACTTAAAATATGAATAAAGTAATATAATAAAATTTGCAACTGCATTAATTAAAAAAAAAATATAAAATTCATAAATATAAGCTGTACATACAAAATTCAGAATGTATTTTCATCGTTTGTGTAACAATTATTAATAATAGCCAGGAAATCAAAATAATTTGCTTCAACAAGAAATTTAAATTGATATTCTTTGTGTTTTAAATCCAACTAGTACAAACAAAACTGTTCTTTTTAACATGCACATTTATCTGACCGCACACTCTTCTGCTCGAATGAACTTCGGGGAAGTCATGCGAAAGGCTGAGTACTGCAAAAGTTTAATTTGTAATATGACCTTTCGATGAGTGCATACATATCAAATAAATTTAATTCCCAAAATCTCTTTGCCTGTTAGTGTTTCACTTACCTCCAAGTTGCTGAGTGCACTGTTCGACTCATCCCTCGTAGACTTGGCATTGAGATCGCAGTCACTGGGATGCAAATAGCTAAGATTCGTGGGCTGCTGGGTGTGGCCCATATGAACGCTGTTCAGCAGTATGTTGGAGCTGGTGCGGCTCAATGCTTTGCGTTGTCGCACTGCCTCTCTGCAAGGAGAGTTCACCGCATAGCGGCGCAAATTAATAGGCAATTTTAGTTGCAGGCACTCAGAGTCAATGATGAGGGACACTCACTTAAAGATGCGCCAGTACATGACGAGCATTACAATGCCGGGTATCCAGAAGCTCACCGAGCTGGATATAAGTGCATAGGCCTTGTTAACTACAAACGAGCATTGGTCCGGATGCAGGGAGATCTCACGCAAATGCTCCGCCGTTGTATACCAGCCCAGGAAAATGGGCGTAAACGATATGAGGGCGGGCAATATCCACACATTGGCGAGCATAAAGCAAACCGTTCGATGTGTCATATTCAATGGATACTCCAATGGACGCACTATCGCATAATATCTGTGTTATGTGACAAGACAAAAATTGATGAGTTTCCAGTGAAAGAGGACAAAGTTGTTCGTCAGCTACAGGCAGACAACTGCGCCATGATGTTATTTCAGTCTGTCTAAAAGCAGTTTCTTGTTAATCGATGTTGGCTAGCTGGCGGAGGGCTGTAACCAGATTAGCTGGCCACAAACTTGCTCTGAATCACACTTTGAAATTAAATAATTGGAATATTACATTGAAACTTAAACTGATCCAGTGAGAAATTGCTTGGTTTACTTTTACCCAACACTCATTTACAAGTGAGGAATAATTTGCCTTTATCCGAAAAACGGTATAAAGTTTCATTACATTTTGCCTCGAAGATAGCATCTAAGCGAGAAATCGTTTCGATTACTTATAGATGGTTGCCATTCATAATTAAAGAATCTTTTGTTTGCTGAAGTTATACGTGTTCCCAATGAGAAGCATTAATTATTTTCCTCAATTTTTTCTTTCCTTCTTTTTTTTTTTGATTATTTATTTATGTTCTTGTTGCTGCTGTGTGTGTTTTTCGTTGCGTGCTTTGCTAACCTTGCAAAAGGTGTGTGAAATATAAATTAATTAAAACAGACAAACAAAGGCAGCTGGCTTCGGCCATTGGGCACTCGCTGGCCATTGTTGTGTTTTGTGTCCAGTTTTGCGTCTCAGCTGTTGGGCTTTCGTTTAGGTAGCGGCACCAATTAACAGTTGCAGGGACGGGGGCGTTTAATGGGTGGCCACCAGTCGACTGCCTCATTTGCCATGTCCAAATCATTTGGGGCCGCATTCATCATACGCCCCGGCTTAATGTTTGCTTTTGATGTGCGCGCCTTTCACAGTAATTAATCGTTTCTCATTCTCGCAGTCAGCAGTACAGTGCTTTGTTTTGGGTGAGAGTGAGATTGCGGCTGCCGAAGGCAAGATTAATGTTGGTTCTATTTAAAGTGCCTTGAGCTACACACACACATACACATATTAGAGATGTTGTGTGTGTGGGGGTTGTGATTCTTTGGGTTTATTGCAAAATTGAGCTGTGGATTTGTGGAGTATGTATGTACTTACCTATCCACCGATATGCAGCACAGATGCAATATACTCGCTGTGGAGAAGTAGACATCCAGACTGTTGTACACGTTGCACATGAAGGGTCCGAACATCCATTTGCCGCCAGATAGCTCCACGGATGCGTTGAATGTCATCGCACAGAGGGCGACCAACATGTCGGCCATCGCCAATGACACAACAAAGTAATTTGTTATAACGCTGCGGATGAGACAAAAGGCAGCGCTACATTTAAATGGACATTGCTGCTGCTTCACGTTAAGCAAAACCACTGACCGCCTCAGGCGGCAACCCAACGCCAACCCCTGCAGAAAAAGCCATGTCAACCGAATGACATTGCATTTGTTTGTCGTCACCCTGCCCGCTTCCCAACTCTCATTTGTTCTTGCTTCTGGCCTTATTGCTTAGCATTTCACTCCAGTTCCTTACTGCATTCGGCGCCAGCAGCTAGCAGCTAGCAGCAAGGTCACCTTCATGCAGCATGTTGCCCCATTTCCTTGGCTGTCATAAGTCATTCGGCTGACTGGGCAGCTGTCACCCTAGCTGCAGGATAACTTTCACCGTCAGCGCAAATATTAAGATGTGAAAAGCGTTTCCGCGCTAACATTTATCGTGAAAAGCGAAAAGTCTTTATGCGTTTTAGTAGTCTGATTATTATTATTAGTGCCTTAATATTGTGCCTTCAGTTTTGATAAACGTTCTTAAACATATTATAATACACTCTCACAATTAAAGTAACTTTGGAATTTTTCGATGTTGACTAAAGTTTCTTGGAAATTATATAACTATTGCTGGACATATATATTTTATTAGCAGTGGACGATATGATATTAAAAGAGGAAATAATTTAATTTGACCGAATCTGATCTGTTTTTTGAAAATGTTTAAATATAATAACATAAAATAATAATAATAATCAAAATAATTTGTATACTTAGTTCCCGTTAAACATTGTCTAAATTCATTCACTTTTATTGAATAATATAACAATATTTATATAATATAATATAATATATCTATCTGATTTTATTTTGTATTTACCATTTGCAACTTAATCAGCAATCATATAACCAATTGTATTCATAATTGGAGTCAGCTTGGTAGTATATATACACACTTGCACATATGTACATAAAATCCTCACCCTCAATGGAATTCCATAGTTGTGTGCATTTCCCCATGGGGTGCACTGTCATTGCATTTTATTTTTTATTATGTTTTTTATTCCACTTGTCGCTCATTTAAATTGCATTTTCCAGTATGCATACCATTTACAAAAGGTTTGTTTGTTGTTTCAGCTCTTATATATCCTGTTGCAGCTACCCATTGGTCGCACTTGGATTTGGCTTGTGGACACGATACGAATATTATACAAAAATCAAGTAACTAAAACCCCGCATATGATAATAATACTTTAGTATCTATCTAAATCTTTTTTCAATTTGTAAAAATATTTTTTCTGTGAATCTTACACTTTACTGAAACTGAAAATAAAAAATTGGTGTGCCTGCATATTTTTTTAAATCACGGTTTATAAAAATTCTTATTTTTATTTCAGATAATATGAATAAGTATATATGTATATAATTCTGTACTGTCAAATTTCGAATGGCTTCAGTAGAGTTTCGAGTTGATTGCATAATTAAACTAAAATCACGCTCAACTCTAGTAGCGAGGAGTTTATACAAGGAACGACCACTCACTGCGCAGTTTAGTTCACTTACCGCAATTTCCGGTTGCGTTGCACAGATATGATCACCAATGCATTTCCCAGCACTGCGGCGAGTATAATTGCTGAAAAGATGAAGCCCTTGAGCAGCAGCAACGACATATCCAGCCAACTGTCCTCGAATTGTTCGTCGGTTTCAGCCAAGCTGCTGATATTGGCACTTGCGTTACCCGTCAAATTGCCAGCGACGGTTGAGAGTAGCTCGAAAGCGCTTGCCGGAGATGAAGCAGTGGACGGGGAAGTTGATGATGCCGTTAATGACAGCGAAGTCAACGAGGCATCCACAAATTGCGATGTAGTTGGCAAAGTAGATGTTGATGTTGATATTGTTGTTGCTGTTGCTGTTGATGTGGCTTTTGCTGTTACTGCGGCTGCTGCTGTTGTTGTTGCTGTTCTCAGTGTTTTTGTAGCCGCAGTCAGTAGCAAGTTACTGCTACTTCTGCTGCTGTTAGTTATCGCAGTTGTTGTTGTTGTTGTGGCTGTTGCATTAAATGCTGCTGCACCAGCTGCAAGTATTGCCATCGACTTGCTAGGCCTTCTCGTTGTATTTACAGTTGCCATTGCGGCTGCTGTTGCTCTTGCCGTTGATGTTGGTAGTGGCATTGTCATTGCCATGCTTGGGCTGTGATAAACTTTAAGCGTTGACATTATTTCGATTCAGTGCTGCGCTGATTACAAACGCTGTCTCTTTTTGTTGTCTGGCTCCGCACTTGGCGGATAATCACTCTTCGTTCTCTCGCATAATTGCAATTTGCAATGCAAATAAGCGATGGGTCATAGTTCATCCATATCCACAGCCACATCAACTGCTAGTCGCAATGTTCAGCGCCAGCGTCAACAGTAAGGCAGTCGTCGTCGACGTCGTTCTTCTGGAGTGTTTGTGCAGGTCTCTGCCAGGACGCGATGCCATCGCCTGTTGACGCCCCTTTCCCCACTTGCCGCTTTTTGTTTTTATTGCTGTTACTCTGTCGTCTATTTGAGTTTGCTAGCAACTCAGCAAAACTTGCTTGTTCTTTGTTGCAATGCTCAAACGCTGAACAAACTGCGAAACGGCGTCTGCAAGTGGACAAATAAATAATTTATATTGTTATTATTTTTTTATTATTATACTATAAAAGCCTATGAGCTTGCGAATCCGTAGAAGCCGTGGTGAAATTATACAAGGTGCTCTCAGTTTGACTCTACTCCGACTCCTTTAGTAGCTTTACTTTATATGTATATTCTTTAGTTATGAGTAGTTTATTGCCAGTGATCTGATAGCCAAGGTCTGCCAACTGACAGCCAAGGCGCTAGTTGTGGCCAACAGCCAATCGTAAAATATAATCGATATCTTGTAAATTGTAACACTTATCGCACACATATACTGCATCTGCCAGCACTACAACATCCCAAGTGAAAAACATTTCTGCAATTTAATTCACTTTCACATGGTCAACTACACAAATGAGATGAGTTTTCTCGCTCACAAGGCGAAATGAACGGGAATCTAAAAGTTTTACTGCACCATTTGGTGCAGGTTACACAACGAATTTCGAGATTCTCTGATTTAATTAGAAGACCATGCTTAAGCATTTCTTCTGTTTTCCCCGTTTAATCAAATGGATGATTTGCACATCCACATGATCACTAAATCGCAGTTATCTATCAAGATTTGCAGCCTTTGTTGAGCACGTAAGTCGTCAACAAATATTTACATACATATACAATCTACACAAATATGTATGTACTCCTTAATAAATGTAGCTATCATCTTAGCGGTGAGTTATTTGCGAATCAAATCCGAGACTGACTGATGAATTGTCTTCTTGTCTTAGGGAAACAGGCGGTGCTGTGACAATGGGAACATGACTAAGGATTTTATAGTTGAGTCAGGTATAATTCTGATTTACTCGCATGACATCGAATATGCAACTACATTGTAATAATTTTAAACTAGATTTATATTTACTCAAATCTTAATACAGAAACGCAATTGCCATATTTGAATAAACTCGCAAACACTTGCAGAACAAAACGCATAAGCAACTACAGCGCCTCACCCCGACTTTCAACTTGTAGCAAAAAACTTATATATTTTCAATTTGCTTTCTATACATTTCATTTTATTTATTTAAGCGATCTCATTACTATACCCAAAGCCTCTTATATATCTCGGCGTCAACAATTTATTCAGCGCTCTGGCAAACTGTTGCCGCTTCGTTGCCAGCATCTTTCCCCCGCTGTGTCCCTTGTCCATGTTCTGTTGTCCTTAAGGATAACAGGAATATATTGCGTATACGCTATGTGAGCACTTGACATGCATTTTATTTGAAAGCACTGAGACACATCTGCATATATTGTACCACTACTCGGCAACAGTCATCACTGCTGTCAAGGGTTGACATTCTGTGCCAAGGGACTGTTGGCTATTGGCTTGTTGCTCAGACTCAAAGAAATGATTGTCAGCAAGCTAATCAAAAGCTTGCTTTTGTTATGTGCACAAGTGCCCACTTAAGTTCAATTATAAAATAATTCCTATATTCATTTTCGAGAGGTTTTTAATACTAACGAGTGCTCATTAAGTTTAGTACTACATAGTTGAGTACGCAATTATTTGAATGGGGCACTAAGTTACAGAAATTTGAAATTTCAAATTTTTGTTATAGAGTGTGCCAAATGTGAGAGTGATTTTTTGGCCGCCAGAATATGAGGGATGAACAAATTACAAATTCACGTTTTGTATAAAATCTAATTAAAATATCCAAACAAATCGCTAACAACCAAAAATAGACAAGTGCTGTTTAATTAATTTGGAAAATACAGTTTCATGCATGCATTGTTCTGGTCCATTTTCCATATATTTTGTGTTTGTAGTACAAAATTAATTATTTCTCCGTGGCCCAAAGTTGTAAACTTGGCAATATTCAATGTTCTCTAACATGCATGTACAAATTGTATCGCAATTATTTGCATTAATGGTTACGTGCAAACATTCCACTACCACAAATTTTGTCAAATTTTGGCTGATTTCCACAAATAATGGCCATTATGATTTGACCTCTAAAATAATCCCAAATTTCAATTCAAAACACGATTTTCGCTCAACAATTATGAACAATTTACAAACAACAGCTTTCTTTGCTTTATTTTTTAGAAGCTCAAATCTGCATCCTTGTTGTTCAATAAGAGAACTCATCTAGCCACTATGACATTGGATTATTAATGTACCTTTTAAGCAGCTAGAGCTGGAATTATCCGCAATTCTTTTTCATCTACTGTCTGCGTATGAAATATTGAAGTTCGAATGGCCTTGGCAGCCACATAAATCGTTGGCTATAAGTTTTTGTCTGTTGCTCAGAATGAAAGAAAGTTATTGCTGCTTTTCCGTATTTTGATGTCAATAGTTTTACAGAATTTATCAGAGTAGTGGGTCAAGAACACATATACATAAATGGAAGCCACACATACATATATGGAAGCTTGCGCCCCGTTATTCCAGTAAGTTGCCCTTGATATGTTTGCTAAGCTTAGATTTAGCCTGTGACTCTCAGCTATGCACAGTGCGGATTGGCAACTAAATACTTTAATGTCGGCACTTCACATCATTCAGGAAAACGGGGAGACGAGTTCTCCAGCTACAACGAGTTATTTATAAGGTGGTTTTTAAGCTGTCTAAGTGCGACTGCAACTAATACATTTTATGCACCATTGCTTTGTGGTCGCTTCCCTGACCGCCCCCCTTCCCTCCTTTTAATATCCTAGATATGTTGCCCTTTCGTTCACTACCCGTCTCTCTCTTTCTCTCTGACCCTCTATTGCTATTATGACATAATTAATGCCTTCAAGTGCCTCGTGTTGTACGTAAGTTCTGCGTTCTGGGTTCTGCTGCCGGAAACTCAATAAAGCGCCTGCTCTTCCGGCAGAAAAGTTGCGCTGAAGCGCTAACATCAACAGGCACTGGCTCGACCCTTTGGGGTCCTTCATCTGCCACGTGGGTCAACAAAAGTGCGCATGGGGCAACTAAACCCGACCTGGAGGCTACGAACCACTTTCAGCCCACTCTGTTTCTCTGTGCAAAGGGCGCGGGTGCAAAGTGCAAGCTGGAAAGTGTCGTACCACGCAAAGGACACTACTAATTCAATTAAATCCGTTCGTATCCATCGGCCAATGAGCCAATTGACCACCAAAAGGGGAGTACGTTGTGTGGGTATCAGAGGCACGTCCACTGTACGTCAATAAGAGGCTTAACTGCTGCTGGTTGATAAAGCCCCTAAGAACAAATTAGCGAACAAAAACTAATTGTAAATATTGTACCGATGTCAGAGGGCAATATTCAATTCAACTATCAACTCAATTGATGTTAAATGCAATACCAACTATAAAAACATATTTCAAATAGCCCTGCAAAAAATAATTTTGCTTGCGGCGAGTGCTCAGGGCAGAAGGCTTTATGAAATGCACTGCGGAAAGGAGACAGCAGTCGACGAACCTAAGATATAAGATACTTTCAAGTCCTATTAAATCTTTGCTAAATTTATAGTGTTGTTTCAATAAATAAATGTGTCCATTGTCCATCACAGATTGTTTCATATATTGGCCTACTAAATAAATATATGTCGCCTTCGAGGTCATATTGGTTAGGGTCAGCTCGGGTCGTGTTTGTGTAAATTTAGAGCAAAATCAAGAAAGAAAATGTATTTCCAAGTTGTCTAAGAAGAAGACTTAATACTCTTGTATTAAGTGTTGTATATGTACGAATTTGTTGACGCAAATCAAGGAAAATTATTGACATAGGTCTCACCTTGTTAGAAGAGAAAATATGGAAATTATTGGGGGCAGGCTCAGAAAGCTCACACAGACATTTTATATCAAATGTAGTTATTCCACTCATTCCATCTCATTAATTAATTAGTTTCGTAAATTATAGATTTAAGTAACCTTAATATTTAGAATGAAGTAATTAGTTGGGTTTGGAAGAAGTGTTTCAACACCAATAGTAAAATGTACTATATTTACACAAGCTGTATTTATATTGGTTTGGCTGCAAAGTTTATCACCACTTTTTGTGGGTTACGTGTATGGAATTCTTTATTCATCGATTGATTTGTCAATTGACATAAATAATTTGCATTCCTCTGAGACTGGCTGGTTGACAGCTGACACTTAAGTAAGAAGGTTTGCATGGGATTTAAGCTGCCACTCGGCCAGGTACGCAGCTGTTCGCCCAACAAATTAAAGTTAATGCGGCTCAGAAATAAGCCAGCTCACAGGGAGCATGGTGCATGGAGCACTCCAATCCTTTCAAGCCAACTGGCAAGGACAAACAAGCGCCAATCCCCATCTTAGACACATTGTGACGACAACTGTCACCATTTAAATAAGATTGATCGATTGGCATTGGTGTCGGCGTTGTTGTCGTTAACTTTGCTGTTGTTGTTGTTTTCATTGTTGTAGCGTTGCTGAATTTTCACGCACTTTGATTTGCATAGAACAAAATAAACGATGCCTCCGATTTGGCCACCTGCTGGCCACTGAACAGTGGTGCAAAGAGTGAAAAACAGTTGAGAGACTCATAGCAGTGCTATAAAAACAAAGCTTTACGAATTTCTCTGATTTAGCTATTTAATTAAATCAATGAATGATTAAATGGTATGTAAAATGAAGATGTGTTTATTTAAAGCTGAATAAAAAAAATCTATCTCATGGCAACCATTAAATTGAAAATTAAAAAAATTTGGCTCATGGCAACCATTAAATTGCATTGGTTTCACTTTTGCGACCCCTATAAGAATCGATTATAATCAGAATATACTAAAAAAATTACGAGCATATAGGGATTGCATCAAGTTGCCGCGCTAAGCAAACTCTTCTCTTTAAATTGGCCAAGCGAGTAAGATGAAGTTTAGTGCTGTGTTAGATAACATTGTTGGTATGAAACATTCTGTAAGCGAATTTTAGTTTGCATCGCAAAACTTGTAAATGCAACGAAAAACCGTTTTGCATTTTATGCTCTTTATGTGCAAGCTTAAGAGTTATGACTTGGTTTCTGGGAAGTACTTCGTTTATACTTTTGTATTTCGCAATACTTTTATTTGTTTAAGTAACTTAAAATGTTGGTCTTTAGGAGATGTACTTAATAAGTATGTTTGAGACAATCTGTATCGAAATGAAGTTAATTCAAGTTAAATGAAATTTGTATACAAATAAGTACATCTCTGACAGGATAAAGAATCTGTAGAGAACTTCTTTCAGATTCTAGAAATTTTTTAACAGATTTAATCTTTACACTTATGATCATATTAATAAATGTACAATAGCCTTAATATTTAAAGTTCAGAAAATAACTTCCCAAACTACTAATAATTATGAAATAAATAAAATAATAATAAAACAATAATTTAATTTTAATTTGGTAGGACTTCATGTGTTTATGTAAGATATGAGTGAAACTAGTAAGTCTATGATATTATAGTTGTTCAAGCAACATAAAAAAATATAGTACAGCTAAATTGTCCCATTTATCTGTAAGTTTTTCTTAACAGTCTGGAATTTAGCTGACTTGATGAATTATTTAGTATTTTGTCACTGTGTGGCTCGACTGGCTGCTGTGAAATTGTTGCGCGACAAATTGTTTGACTTCCGTTTCGGCTTTGGACTTAGGCTTGTTTACTGCTGGCCAGTGGGCAGTGAGTATCGCACTAGGGGTGCATAACAATTCATTTAGTGGCTGTCATTCAATGGCTTAATCAGCTCTACGCGATAGACTATAAAAATTGTTGCGCTCCTTGGTGAAGGCATCAGTTGTTCTGCGACTCTAACGGGTTGCGCATTATCCAGGAACTAGTAGTGTCTATTACCAAGTGCCGTGTCGTGTCGTGAGTCCTTTGTGGCGCTCGCAAAAACTACAACGCCTTACGCTCGACTTGGCCAACAGCAGCAGCAGCAGCCAGCCCCGCCAGCTATGTGTAGGCTAAGTAATTGCACTTTGCTGCTGATTGCAGTGTCCTGTTACCTGGTCTACTCTAGCCAAGCTAAAGCTTTGCAGGTGAGTGTGCAGCCTAGTTGGAAAGCGATAAGATCAGATCACTACTCGAAGACCACTTAATAAGTTTTCGTTGCTAAAGTTATGGCCCAAACCATGCAAGATGAAGTAGTCAAAGGAAATCAAATCAATTATCATAGCATAGGAAACTTGCGATGGGCAAATAGCTTTTGCGAAAATCGTTGAAGCGGTTGAGTAAAGCATTTTCCGGTTGTCATTGCCAAATGCAATGTCGAACGAATTCCATACGCTGACATCTTTCAATTTGTAATATTTAGCTCATGATTAAATTTCATTTGACTTCATCTTATGCTCTTGAATAAGCAGGTCGGTAATTGTGCATGTGCTCATGGCCAAGATACAAGTTACAAACGGATTTGAGGTGTTGGCATTTCAATTCACATTGAGTTGTCTAATCAAGCGGCACACGCTGCCTGTCAGGCTGTAAATTGAAACAATAAAGTGTTTGACTCACACACGCACACACACGCACAAGCGCTGGGTGGGGCTCTTCTGAGTGCGTTGTGTGTGTGCAGCTCACGTAGGCTCATAAATAGGCAGCATAAAAATAACTTAACACGTGTCGACAGTTTGAAAGCCGCCAGGAACGATATGGAAAGCCATGCCGCAGGAAAAAAAAAAACACAAAAAATGAAAGAATAAATAAATAAAAGGGCCTTGAATCAAATATTTGAAATATTCTTGCTGTTTTTCTTTTGTTTTGTTTCCTCGTGCTGTTTTGCGGCACTTCATTTGCGCAGGACGCAAACAAACTGGATTTACCAAATCGCATCAGCGGCATCAGTGCCGTTTCTGCCCGAACCGCTGCCGCGGCGGAAGCACGCCACAAGCGTGCAATGGGCGCCGAATACAAAGAGCTAAACGACATCATTGACGAGCTGGAGGAGAACAGTTTGGTGCAAAAGGCGAACGCGGCGGTGTCGCCCACTCAGTCGCAGGAATTCGACCTGGATAACATGCCACCGTTGACCTACTACCTGCTGTTGCAAAAGCTCCGACAGCGTAAGTATTGAGCGCATGCTGCGTATAAGTAATGTGTCCTTATGACAACAAGCTAGGACAGTAATTCAAATATGCCCAGCCAAGAATTACCCGTACAGCTTAGAGAAATTGATTTCTTTCAAATAAACTTGTCTCTTGTTTTAAAGTTGAGAAATTTATGAAATAAGTGAGATATGAGTGCTCAATTCTAAGAAATTGCTATTTACTTTTGTGTTGCCTTAGTGACTGTCTCATCTGTCTCAGCGTAAGCCCCAAAGGCAAAGAAATGTTGTGAAAAATCTGTTTTAAAATCAGATTTTAAATATTATTTTAGTAAGTGGTTAAGCACTTTGTACGCCATAAATTAGATGAAAAGCTTAATCTTATTTTATATATTTATTTTTATTAATTTTATATTGCTTAAATGCACGAAAACTTTGTTGTTTGAAAATTCAATTTGATAAGCGAAATTTTACCGATTTGTGTTTTTCGAGACTCTTGAGAATAATGTATTTATTTTCTCTATTCTTCTTGGATGGCTAAAAAAGTTTTTACTTTTTTTTAGCTTTTGAAAAATATGTTTGTAACTGTAAGTTTCGTCAGCAAATTGTTTGCAATTCCTTTCGCATGTGCCGGTGAATGTATGTGTGTGTGTGTGTGTTTAATTCGTGTTCTTCTTTGTACTCCTGCAGTGCAGAGCAGCGGCGAACCAGCGTATCGCGTGCGCACGCCACGCCTTGGACGCAGCATTGACTTTCAGCAGTTCTTGGGCGGAGGCAGAGGGGGCAGCGAGGAGGCAACCGGGGGGCAGTTTGTGTCGCGCATGATGAAGAAATCGGTGCCATTCAAGCCGCGCCTGGGCAAACGTGCTCAAGTGTGCGGTGGCGGAGATTAAGCCATGGCACTAACAGTAACGGTATCATCAATGCGACTGGGACTACGAGGGCTGCAAGGACGAGCCCTTGTACAAGGTTGAGGCCAGCCATTGGCGGTTTGCCAGCTCCACTTAAACTACTCACATAACGCCCCAAAATCGACGATAGCAAATAATCTACTTAATCGTATTAAATATATTTGTATAGCTAGGCCCAAGTTCTGAGAGAATACTTCGTATACGCTATAAAATATTTGTTTAAATAAATTGCAGACCCTTGAAAACTTTAATTGTTGTTCGTGCTATGGCAAAGGCTCGTATGAATTGATAAGTGAAATATATACACTTACTCAAACTTATGTATGTGTTGATGTGATTTGTTTTTGGCTGTGTAAGTGTAAAATAATGAAATTTTCATTAACATATATCAGATAATATGAAAGTCGTTGCAGCTTCTGCGGTTGCAAGCGAAACGTGGCATGAGATCTGATTTCTTGCAATTTCGATAACCAAATGTGAGGGCTTTATTCATGTATATGTATATGTATATGGTACATATGTGGTCTGCACATATGTACATACATATACTGCATACATAATTGCTTCTCATTAGCAGGAATTGCATTTATGTTTTAGACTGCTAATTGAGAGTCATGCTACTCAAGTTAACATACAAGTTTTCCATTTGCTATGAAATTGTGTTCCAAGTAATAGCTACATCATTTCCATAGTTCATTATAAACTAATCTTTGAACAAAATATTAGTTAACTCAGCAGTGCAGCAGGATTTTCAATTATAGAGCAAAGCTTTGGTACGAATTACAGTTCTGAAGACCAATTTGAATATTCTAATAGAAACAACAACTAGTTACAATTGCTTACTAACATTTCCATTTTTTTCCATTGTTCAATAATAATATATCGTTGAATAAATTATTTGTGTTACAATTCTGTGCATACATTTTCAATTATGGCACAAAGCTTTGTTACGAATTATAATTCAAAGACATATGCAAAATAGTTCCTATAGTTCAACAAATAAGTATTATTATTGAACGTGAAAACTATTTAAAATTTAGGTAAAGTACTTTCTAGATCGTAACTTTTGGATTGATAGCACAATTAAATTCAATTAAATAATACATCAAAAATATTCATGTATCAAATATACAGATTACATAATATGCAAGTGAAATTAATATATAGAAAAACGATGAAAAATGAAAGACAAATAAATTACAGAAATGTTCCGACATGTTTTACATAATTGTAAAATTAGTGTGTTAAGCGACCGTACAGAGTTCCGACATAGTTCTAGATAAATATATTGATTTCAAGTATATATGCAAAAGTAGTACTCTGCCTACTATATGGTAGAAATGGTGAAATATTATACGCTATGGCATTGCCGCGCACAAAAATTTCAACACAAATACAAGCATCCTCTACTTGGTATGAATAGGCAACGAATTAGTATCTTAAAATGGTTGCAGCTCAGGTATTCCTTCAACGTTGAGATAAGTGGGTAAAATTATTGGAAGAGCTGCATTTGTGCTTCGCTTGAGTGCCTTAATTGGCAAATGCGTAGCAAACATAATCCATTTGACTGCTCAGGCAGCTGCTGCTGCAGCTTGAACTTTAAGCAAGTCATTGGAGACTCTGCACGTGCCAATTAGTGCCAAAGGGGCAGAGTTTAATCCTCCAATCAGTGGAAACCTTAGTCATTGTTAGTTGATGCCTAGCACAATTATAGGCTGCCATTTGACCGAAATGCGGGCGCTAAAGGTTAACGGGTCATATTTATCCACTCTACTCTCAAATCGCCTTAAGTTCGACAAATGTATGACAAATGCCGCAGACGTCACGTAGCCGTCGACCGTCGACCAACGACCGACAATAAATGAGCAGCCCATGGAGCACCTAATAGTATTTATATATCTAGTTGAATCGTTTCTAAAATGGCGCTAATGGGCACGCAAGCCGCACACAAACAAAAAAACACACACACACACACAGCTACAGGGGGGAGAGAGAGAGAAAAAACATGATATTGAAACATTACAACTGCAAAATGGTAATAAATTTTGGACCGCCTCCTGGGCAAGGGAAGAAGGCCGCGACAGAGAGACACGCACGAGGCTTAAGCTGGAGCTGGCAGGAACTTTGCATGATGGCCGTAAATTTACAGCTGGGTCGTTGCGTAAGGTTAAACGGGCTGAACATCAGCTGCCACTGTGTCGGCTTCCTGCCTACTACGTGCCACAACCCACTTACACACTCAACCACTCATATACTCATCCACTCACACCCACTCATACACACATCACATCCGCACATCCATATAACATGTAACATGATAAGTTTTGTGTGTCTGTCTGTCTGTCTGTTTGTGTGTGTATGCCGAAATCACTTTGCCTGATTAAATGACGCAAACCAGCAGCAGCAACAGCAACAGAAGAAGCAGGCGCAGTTATTCAGTTAGCATGCACCTTGGCCAAAATGAATGCCAGCCATTACGGTGAATTGTTAAAAATGTCTGGCTAATATAAGCCGGGCCCGATCTCAGACGTCTCGCCTTGGTCTTGTGCATTCGACCCTTATTTATTGTATTTAAGCAACTGATTTAAATTGATGACCACATTTGCCAGGTCGGCAGCTGCTTGCCACTCACTTAATCAAATTTCAGCCATGCAAAAAGCCCTCAAATTGGCTTCCGTACTACATACATACGTATAAGGTACACACAAAAGTAAAGAACGTTATTTATTTCATTTTCGAACGACATACCACGCATTTGTGGGCACTTTGATGACTTCACCAACGCCACCCGCCCCGCCCCCCCAACACCCCAACCCCCTCCACACATACACATTACCCGCATAAGGAGAGTACCCGCCTATCGCAATTTTCGTATCAGATTTTAATTAATGGCAATGCAGGCAACCTCTGACAATTGCTCATGGCTACCACACAGATCTGTGGCAGCCGATTATCCGATGAGTTACGGATTCCGTCGATGCCTGACTTTAGTTTGCACCCTTTGACTTTGCAATTGTTTTAATGCTCGCATCTCTCAAGTACCACAGATTGAATACCCATTGTTGCTTCGACTGTCAATTAAACGACTGCTGGACTCTGTCATAGGTAATATTCAAACATAGTATAAATAAACTGGAAGTGTCTTCCGTGAACACAGAGGAATGAGAGTGAATTTTGATTTGCTGCTGAAACTAATGATTTTGAATTAGATATTCGAGCTAGGAGACTTCTTTCAACATTTAATGCTAATCTAATTGAAGAAACAGTCAGACTATTAGCGATTTAATATTTAATAAAACTTAGCTGTGTCTTTTTCTGGCTTACATAAAACGACCACACAACTACAATAGTTGAATACCGAACCCTCCGACTGCACAATAGTCTAAGTTTCGATTAAAATAAGTTTTTAGGGGAAAATATTAGCTCTGTTTGTGCTATATAAGTTTATATTAAATTGCCTTTTTAATTGTGGTTTATCAAGCATCCATTTGTTGTTAGATTGGGTACTTGTTAAAATAAGTATCGGCAGAGATTTAAAACTTAGATTTAAACATTTTTAGCACCACAAGCTTAAATATTTGAATATATATTTTTTTTACATTGTTTTCCTTTTTGCTGGTTGCTGTAAAGTTTCTTTCAAGGCAGTGTGTTAAATGCGATTCAAAAGCATTTGGCTAACCACAATATTTTTAAAAAGTGTCACCATAGTAGTGCTAGCAGCAGAAAATACCAAATTGGTAAAGCTCGATGCTGAGTTGCACTAAGTTGTTGTTGTTGTTGTGACATGTAGTTTCCAAAACAACTACAATCAATGCAAGCAAAAGACGACAGGTAGACGCCTTTGGCACTTTACTTTACGAAACATAAATAAACTTCTTCTTTTTTTTTCTAATTTCCGACTTTGTGGTAGTTCTGAGAGTTGTTGGTTTTCAATGTGGTGTAGTCCTGTTTCAAAATGCAAAATCAACAACCACAAAACGTCCACTCGTCCACATACACACGCACTCAGAGTCATTGGATATTCGGGTGCTGCTGCTTCTGGCGGTTCCCAGGTCAGGCAAGATAGGAGCGTGCCAAACCCAATCGAAAATCAAATTTGGCAACGAGGACAATGGCAATGGCAGTGACATTGCTAACTGCAACTCTAGTTCTAGTTGTTATTGATGTTGTTGTAGTTGTTGTGGTGGTGATGGCTGTCGTTGACGTTGCGTCAGCATGCAACACTTTGTGGCTCGTGAAATGACTTTGCATATTTTTGGTGCTGCTGCGAAACCAGAGTTGGCACATTAGCAAGCGTGATAGCCTCTTTTGACTGGGCCATCAATCATCAATTTGGCCCAAACGCATTTTGTTTAATTTGTGTCAATTAGGCAAACATTCTGCGGTGATTGTAAAAAAGCAGGCAAACAAGGAAATTACATGCCGCATCAGTTATATATGCTTAATGCTGCGCTAGCAAACCGATAATCAATGTGCATAAGACCAGATTCAGAGGCAGCTTCAAAGCCAGTGCCAGCCAATGTCAATCGATATCAATAAGCTGGCGCCGTTGCGTTTGCAACCAGCCAGTCAGTTAGTCAGCCAACTGTATGCTGCCCTTGAAGTTGGCAAGGAAATCGTTTTCAATTACGACAATGCTCTAGCAACTATTCCGGAATGCCCTTGCCCTGTCAGCGGGTGTGAGTGACAGCCCAACTGGCATTATGAAAGACGAAGCAGCGATTGGGCTTATAAATAAATATTTGTTCGATTTCATTTGCCAACTGCTGCTTCTGCAGAAATCATCCGCTGCACGATGTGTGTAATAAAGCACATACAAATCAAATTCAAGTTACTAAACACCCACACCCGGCAGAAGTAAGCCCCAAAAGACCATTAATTGTATCAGTATAATGTACGGGCCCAAGAGAATTGCCTCCCACAAAAAATATAAATAACATGCATGCTAAACACGTCAAGAGGCGGCGGGTAATAAAAAAAATTAAATAAGCTTGCACGCGAACAGGCAAATGATATAAGCGATCAAGTAACAAACATAAGTCTGTACATTAATATTAATTCATACATATTGTATACATGTTATGTATGCACAAATAATACAGAATGCTTAGAATATTAATTTGAAATTTGAGCTCTGTAGAAATGTTCTTTATGAATTAAACATTACAGTTTAAATCGCCAATGCTATTTCATAGAAATTAAATTGTTTCCTTCTGTAATTGTACTCAATATAATAGTTTATTAGTTGTTGGCTTATTTAAAATATGTTACCGTTAAGAACACTGTCTAAATATTAATATACTTCAGCTAAGCCCGTAACCTGCACATCGTTTTTGTGCATAACTTTTCTTTTCAATATTTTCGAGTCGGAAATGTGTTTAACATATTGTATCCAAATAATAATGCCCTTGACAATCAATTATAATTATAGTTGACAGCTTTAAAAATGTACATGCGACAGTTAATACTTTGAGCTCTTAATTGCATTCGACATGCTTGACTAGCAATGATCTTTAATTATACATTTCTTGAGGCAGTCAGTTACATTTTTGGGTGTGTAATACTCTCAGGTTGCTCGCGCTATGGCAATTATATAGTATGGTCCTTACTTGGCGCTATTCAGGTTACGTGCCTGTCCCAAGTACCGCTTGGCCTGTCAAATGTCAAATTTAATCACAGCTAATAATGAACATTTCATGAATGAAAAATTTCAACGCAAATCTTTAAGCTCGAAGGTTACTGCGATTCGAGGACTGCGTGACAATGGCATATTGTTGCCGAGGGTTTTTCCTTTCGAATGTTGTTGATGGGGCTAATGGCGCTCATACGCACATACACGCACACACACACTCATACATAGACATACACAGACACACACATACACACACAGACAAACACTCGCATTTGCGCTTGTGCGTTGTTGGGCCATAACATTGAACTTCGCAATTCGCTGTCCATCAACAATGAGCTCGCACTGAAATTATTTATTGGTAAGTGGCCTGCCATTTGGTTGACTTTTCTGATGGACTTTCATTAGGGCCACCCTCGCCTGGTTTATTGTTATTTTTAGTGTCATGTGCAATTTGGCTAGTGGGGCCAAGGGGACGTATGTTTAATTCGATTGCGTGCACCATTTGTAAATAATTATCTGAAAGCAAAAGCAAGTACACACAAATAGCCGCAATGAGGACTCACTTGGCTGAACGGACTTGTCTGGTTAAAAAGCTGTCAATTAACTTTTAGATGTTTTTGGATTTCGTCATTTTGTTGTTGTGTGGCTGCTGATTTTGTTGCTGTTGATGCTGCTTCTGGCACTTTTGTCTTGCAATTATGTAGCAATTATGGGAATTAACGTGCAACTCAATTGCTGCTCAGAGACCATTTTGCGAGTTTTAGTTGCCTCTGTGTATGGGTGTATATAGGTTGATATTGTGTGGTGGCGCCTGAAAGGCCGTCTCGCCGCAGATTTCACTCTTATGCTGCATTTCGGTATAAGCTTGATTAAAAGTGAATTAGGGCGTTGCCATGCGAAGCTAATTTATAAATGCACAGCTAATTGCACGAAAATACGCATTTCAACATTTTATTTTGAGGTAATGAACCAATTTACAAAAACACTTGATAGCAATTGCCAGGCCATTGATGTTAAATGAACTGTTTTGTAAGCTATTTGCACAAATTAGGCGCAAGTCAAAGGCGAAAACCGAACTCAAAGCAACAGACGCAAGGCTGAAGATAAAAAAAATATATGCAAATATTTATGTAAAAATAAATAAGAAGTTGACACTTTTATTTTTGTATTTTTTAAAAAAGTCACAACTTTTGCGGCTTTAGTCCGGCATTTGAATATTATAATGGACAAGTTGGTAAACTGCTTGCGGTGCTAGTTTTGCTCGCAGGCACTTTTGATAGCAGTTTTATTGATTAGTTGTTTGCGAACTTTTGCTTTACATGGCTTCAATTTATGAGGCTACCACAACAACGACAACAGCAGGAACAACAACAATGTCTACACGCCCCTGAAAATAGCGCCGAAAACGTGCATGCGCTGACCAAATTTATTTTATTTCTTGTTGTACACACACATACATAGATGCATACGGTTTAACTTTGGAGGGCACCGCAAAAATGTCGACCAACAAATTTAAACCGTGCACGCCCCTTTACTTTTAAGGCACTTTGGTATTTATTCGCTTTCTATTTTATTTTCATATATATATTTTGTTTGCTGGCTTTTGTATTTAATTTTTATATATTTTTATATTTAATTCACAAGGATTATATAAAATGGCATAAGCATAAAACGGTTTAAGAAATAAGTAGCGCTGAAAAGTATGCTATGAAAACTTTACTAGCTTTGTTGCCAAAACCGCGCGCGCTAATTAAAAGAACCAACAAAGTGAAAACACTATGAATACAAACAACACACAAAGACAACAACTGGCAGCTGCAGCAATTTGACGTGACGCATAAAAAACCACAAGCACCAAAACGCTTAACAAATATGTGAAAAATAAAAAAACTCAAAAATAATAGAATTGCGCACACACCATGTGGCGCTAAAACATGTGCGTGACGCGTAAATTGCTTTTAATTAATTTGGGTGACCTTAAATCTTAATTAAGGATAACTCACAATGCCTGGACGTTAGTTTGTGAAGAGAGCCATTCGAGTTGTTGCCTCAAAATCGCAGCCAAAGCGTAAATACAAAATTGCCAAGGAACAAGAACTCTTAATTAACAGTGAAGCTATAGAAGCAACCAAATCCAAGCTGGCGTTGCTCTTGAGAGATTTAATGCGAATCGAATGGAGAAAAAAGCATAGCACAAAACGAAAGAGTATATAAGCCTTGAAATCAGTGCTGTAATTAATGATTCATAAAACAAATCGATATCTTTTGTACTAGGATTGTTAAATATGCAAATAACCAAGGCAAACAAAAATAAATGTATTTTCTATTATTACAATAACCTTGTAATCAAAATATATATTTTACACATCCATAACAAAATCCAAGCGTCGAAATTTGCAGTGCTTGAAAAATCATACATTTTTTAAATAATATAATGTAGTGGGTTTCATAAATCCGAAAGCAGCGATTACTAATCATCCAAAACTATCGGAGAGTATTAAGATACCATTTGCAAACTAATGATCGATCCGCACTATTTTCTCTTTCAATTGCATTACAAATATAATATGGATATGTTTAAAAAAGGAAACGATTTAATGGTTATTCCTAAAGCTATGAGTCCTTTAGATGCTCAGTATTTAAGCCATTTGTTGGGTCAAGCATAAATGTGTTGGTTCAGGCTTTACTCCTACACACACACACACACACACACATACACAGCACTCACATTTGCAACTGCTTTATGTGGAAGCAGCCAAGCGTTGAAAGCAACCCAAAGACCTTGGGGCCACTACTCCAAATGAACGAATCCCACTTATTTACACAAACCAAATGGTGTACATATTGTCAGATTTGAACAATTATTTCTGAAATTATGAGGCGTAGGAATGTGTAGCTGTGAATGTTTTAGCCGCAAATAGGGACTCTGAAGTCACGTGTTGGTCGTGCAATAGAAGTGTCAGTTGTGTCCTTTGGTCAAATCAAAGCTAATGACGGGTCGTTAGCTGCCAAGTTAAACCGAACCAACCCAACCAACTGGTAAGCCCAGTCACGTATTCTAATATAATTTCTGCTTTACTTCACCTTTATCAATGCTGAACAATTTAATACCATGTTGATTTATTTGCCGTTTGTATCTTAAATCATCAGACTTGACGAACTGCTCACGAAGACATCATCAAAAATTGCGAGCAAGTGTCCTTTTGCTGTTGCCGAGGAGCTGCCTCGGGCCATTTAGCAAACGCATTATGCCGTTGATTAAGGTCCATGCATTATTTATGTAGGTCAGCGAAACGACCTTTAATTAGCTCGCAAGTACGCTGTAACGTCCTTTACTTGCTACCTTTTCAAACACAACTCGGCCGCCTGGCTCGAACTCGTCCTCTTTTGCGACTATATTTAACATCGACACGAAAGTTACAGCTGGCCTGCGGCGATTTTAAGCGTGGGGAAGGGTGGTTGGTTGAGCGCACAGTTAATTCCGGGAAATGACGAGCAAGCGAGCAAAAGTGAATTGCCGTGGCTTAAATTAATAATTCTTTACAATTTCACAATCATCGTTCTTTATTTCAAATTGATGGAAAAACTGGATAGTAGCGATAAGTTGTAGATATTAATATTTTATTCATATGCATGAAGTAAATGCTGGCACTTTAATGTTTAGGTATCTTTATATCTAGTATTGCAACATATTTAAGGACACAAATCGTTGCCTGGCACTTTGCCAATGTGGCCGGCTGGCAGCTTTGCTAATGGCGACATTCGTTGAATTGAAAAGTTTTTACTGAAACAGACCAACAATGAAATTTCACGCATACCAACATACAACTACAGTCAAAGAGAGAGAAAGAAGACCACAGAAAAAAATAAAGGCAGACAATGCGAGAGACACAGAGAGAGGGAGAGAGAGTGAGAAAACATTCTATGGCCTGGAACTGTATTGCACTTGAACATTTTACTCAATGAATCATGGACAACCGCTGATTTATATTTATAAGCACACATACAAACACACACATACATACACACGGAAGCACACACATGCACTGGGAAAATGCGTGTGCTGTCCTTGATTCGATTCAAGTACGCTCGTCAAGTGCGCCAAGTGTCTCATTGTGCATTTGTGTATCCATGTGGCCGCTTTGAAGGTCACCGGACAAAATACGAAAGCCTGCTGCGGCCGGGCCCTGTCATTAGGGTCTGCATTCGCTGGATTGGGCAAGGGCGACGCGGTGGGTTCTGGGTTGCCTGGGCCAATTCGTTCCGCTAGCACTCGGTGTCGTCGTTTTAGCTGAATGGCAGTGTAAATAAAAGTCGGAGCCACTGCAGATAATTGAGAAAAGGAGCCACTAAAAATCAATTGGGACTGTGCATGGCCGAATATCAGATTATTTGACTCTGTCCCGTCGCCCTTTATAAAGCCCACTTTAAGTACTGAAGTCTAAAGTGGTGCACATTGCTTTTGCCAGTGCCTGTTTGGGAAAATGGTAAAACAAAAAATGCTTTAAAAGTGAATAAAATGTGAAAATCACGAGTTACATGTTGTTGGCATTTCTTTGCAGACTGCTGCGCTCTAGTTATATTGTTTCTGTGCTGCGATTTGAGTTATCTGTGTGTGTGCGAGGGTGTGTTTGCCTGTCGGTTTTAGTTAACCAGCAGAGCACACAGTACGTCAACACGTCTGGGTCAGGTGTTCGCATTGCTTGCCACTGAAGGTGGCAGCCACCACAGCAGCAACAGCAGCAGCAGCAGTAGCAGCAGCAAGAGCCTCAATCGCCACAGGCGCATCATTTGCGCTCTTTACTGTTTGATTAACGTTTTAACGATTTGTGCAAACAATTGCGGCAGTAGCAGCAAGCAATAACAACAAATGGCAGTCAACGAAACTGTGTACGAGCATTCAACTCGTAGCTTGCTCAGGAGCACTTAACACCCACAGCGGGTAAAGGAGGCGCCCGGCGACTGCTATTATGCTGCATGTTCTTTCTCAATTAAAGTGAAGTACTGCTAACAACATGTTGTTTATACAAATATTGGCACACAAATTAGGACACACATCCGACTATTTTAATTTCATAAATATTTTATTTTTAATAATATCAAGACGAAATTGAAATTCAACAAAACAATGTTGACGAATACATATACTGTGATATTGAAAATTGTGTTTTGTGAATGTGTGCAACATCAAATCAAATCAAAGTCCCCCAAAAATTCTAATTTTGGCATCAAAAATTAATAAGATTTCACACAACCTGAAGTGTGAAGCTCAGTCGCCATGCTATGTTTAATTTAAAGCCAGATAAATAAATAATTTATATAAATACATTAGAACTTGTTAAGGCCAAGTCGTTACTTTGTCAGTTTGATAAGCAAGGAAGGCAACATTTCAACTTTTTGTCTTTGCCATATACAACCTTATTATAATTAAAATATATAATTATATATATAATACTGAAGCACCAGATTTATAGAATAGTTAAAACTCTATTTACGCCAAACAATTATTGAGTCAGTTCGGAGTTTTGTGAGCAAAATGATCAAGAAGATAGCGTATTTGTAATCAAAAAATTATTGCACAAAAAATTGATTCCTAAAAGTCAAATTTTAAATAAGTTTAAAGCAAAAATATAATTGCTAAAATGAGACTTGTGTAAACAAATTTGAGTCATTGAAATAATTTCATTTCAAATTTGTCTTAAGCTTGTTATCGACATATCTGTATGAAAAGAAAAATTCCTGGATCGCAGTGCTCAAATATATCTGAAAAAAAGAAAACGATGCAATTTCCAAAATAGCTTCAGGAATATGAAACCCATTAACCCAAAAGCAACATACTAGATATTATATATATATTTTAAAATTGTAGAAACATTTTCCCTGTAATTAGGAAGAAGAAAATCATGACTTTTAAAAAGACACAGCCTACTGCTATTTAAATATACTTCCTGAACAATAACACTAATTACTCTTGCCGCCAAATAAGAGGCGAATTTCTAAAATTCAGATCGACTTTTTTTGAGTGTGTAAGAGTATTATATGTATATGTACATGAAGTAGTATTGCATGTAGTATCCAAGTCGTATCTGCACTTTGCCTTATTAAGTGCGCGTTCTTTGCTATTCCATGGCTGGCATTGTTGACTTGTTTGCAAATTGGTTTTCGCAGCGCTTGAGCGTCTCCGTCACACAGTCTCTCAGCCTTCCAGTTTCCTCAGTCAAGAGTCTTCAGTTGTTGCTGTCATAGCTGTCATTCTTGTACATCTTGTTGTTGTTGTCTTTGTTGTTGATGTTGTTGGCATTGCCAGAGTCGCGTTCATTTCAATTACTTCGTCGCGTAAATTAAGCAGCCGGCAGTGAAAGGCGTCACTTCAGTGCGCACGTTGCCTGTTCCAATATGTTGCAAGTAGTCCGAAGTACCTATAGATTGTATATATGTGGTATATACATTCTTAGATACTTATATTTTCATTTTCTTTGTAGCAAAAAATTTGATTATGGTTTTGTTGAAGGCGGCTAATTTGATTTAGCCAGGCGCAACCTAATACTGAGTGATGTGGCAGCTACCCGCTAAAAGAGTCTCTCCCCATTACGCACTGTCTACCGTCTCTGTCTAATTTCATTAAAAGAGCAACAAAAAACGAATATTTAACAGATTTTTGCAAGAGCACCAAAATTAATGGAATAAAAATAAGTCGCAAACTGGAAGCCCAACTCATTTTAAGAATGCGTGCAACTTTTTTGAACTTTAACCTTTTTTATGAGCTGCCTTATCCGCCGTATTTATATATTTATATATGTATGTATATAAATAATAAAAAATGTGTGAGTCTGAGCTGTTTAATTAAAAGCTGTTTTCACTTCATGTCGCGACGCATCTCGTCTTATAAATAAGTTCCTCTAATGAGCCTTCACTCGAATCTGTATCGGATTTGTTTGCATTCTTTCTTTTTCGTCGCTGCTGTCGAATCTAATCAGGGTTCAATAAACAGCATATCAGGACCTTTTGGTCCAAAAAGGCTGAAAATTCTAATCAACAGCTTAAAATTTAATTTAGGCCTTAGCTGTGTAAATAAACCGAACTGGGGCGGGTACAGCAAGGAGCAAGGAGCAAGGAGCATGAAGTTTTGTGTACTTAGGAGCGCGCTTGTTTGGTCATTTATGACTTGGACATTGTCCCGAAATTCAATTTCGAGCGTTTGCTTAACTTTGTTAAAAAGTCAAAATTAAAATCAGGCTGAAAGTCAGACGTGTCGACCACATCGCGGCCTTTTTCCGACATAACTAAGTTTCGGTTCTGTATACGCAGCTTGCTGAGAACTAAATGCAAAGAAAAGCACGTAAGTGAAAACCATTTTTTACATTTTTTGTGCTGCTGCGGCAGACAAATTGCAGGACTCAAGTAATGCTGATGAGCTCACAAACTTCGTTGTAAAGAATGATTTAATTTTGCCAGGCGACGGCAACTCTGACGGCTTTTTATCTTATTTTTGTGAAATTCCTGTGTGGTGACTGGCAATAGAGCAGTCTACTCTGAAAAGCGTATACAAAATCGATAATAACATAAATAATGCATGTACCAAGCCAGGCAGCAATGCTCTAACACCATCAAAAGCACCCAAAAAAAAAAAACACGACCTGAGAGAGACAAAGGCTTAGGCCTACAAGGCCCTGGGGCCGAGAAAAGGACAAAGCAAAACATTGAGGTTCATATACCGCGCTTACATATGCCTGACACAACAGAAAAATTCAACAAAAAAAACAAAAACGAAAAAAATTAGAATGAAAATGAAAATCCTCCTCTTCCAATGAAACACAATGATGTGAGAGAGAGAGACAGAGAGAGAGAAACGTGCGCTAGGAGGTTTATGCTAGCGCGGACCTCTAACCAGCACACAAAAGGATAGCTCAGTAGCTCCTGAAGTTGTAAACTACAACAGCACTGGACCAGGTTGCGACAAGTGCAAAACAAACACAAGTGGTATGACAGATACTCATGATAGCAGTGTCCACGAGGGCTGTCTCAACAGTAATAGTTGAAGTACTTGTCAAGTTGACTTGACAGTTCATCTATAAAGAAACCACTTCAACTTTAAATCAATTGTTTAATAAATAGTTTAGATATTTGTAGAAAAGATGGAGATGTATCTGGTATAAGACATTTATCTGTTAATTAAATGCTTGTTGTTATTTTTTTCCACTTGGCCTCAGCTCGTCAAATAAAGACAAGCTACTGCTACAAATAGATATGTATAGGTTAAGTTAGCTTGAACGGCTGTTGGTCAATATTTTCCAACTGATTTACTAACTAAGATAGGTCGGTTAGAAAGTCGCTTCCCAGAGCGAGTTATCTCGTACTGTATACATATAATTCTGTCAGGATTATTTTGAAATAATAATCAAATATTCTTGACTATGCTTGTGTCAAAAAAATCAATAGCTCCCTTGTATCATAATTTTGTGTTATTAGCAAAGTTTGTAGTGAAACTTCTGGACATAAGTATATTGTTTAGTGGTTATTTATTGAGTTCGTAAGTAAAGAAAATCTCGAAAGTAAGTTGTAAAAAATAAAGTTCCAAGGCAAAGGCCACAAATTCCCAAACGATTGACGGGGATTCAAAACGCCTGAAGATAACTAACAACTGAGAGGTACTTAATGATATAAACAGGGCAATACCTAAGCCGGAAGCGGAAGTCATTATAATGAGTGGCGCACATCGTTTATTTACCCTACCCACCACCGCACCATCAACAACTAATCTATTAGGCACTTTTAATATTAATTTGCAACTTTTGCTATTGTGTTGCAACTGCCAGCCACTTCTGGCCGGAATTGAAATACATATAGAAGTAATTTTAGGTATTTATTGACCAACAAAATCTAGAAGCGAAAGGCGTTTCCCAGTTCGGTTGAGTGCTCAATGAAAATACAAAACTGATTTAAATGTTTCTGTTGGCATACTATTTCGGGAATTGTTTTAGTTATGGACTGCAATCAAAAGCCATCTGTTGTCAACAAAATAATATTCCATATTGTATTGGAATTCCTATATTCAAAGTTTTTCTCAGCATTTCAATTGTACAATTCACGTGAAAATTATATTATGTTAATTTAATTATGTTTGATGCATATAAGGGAATTTTCGAATTTCGATTCACAAATTAATGAATTCCTTAGTTGGTTGTTCATAGTGAACAGAGTATGATAAATTCATTAATTTAATTTTCAATCCTTGCTACAACATTGGCGTTGGCATTTTCAGCGATTTCTAGCTATATAGCATCATTATTCCAGCAATGAATCCGATAAGCTTACAGCTAAATCCAAAACGGAGACGCCAATCACAACAGTAAAAATACCCATAGACAGACAGACACACACGCACACACATAGCAACTGTCGTAAGAATGGCAAACAAAAATACCAACAGGCATTTATTCTATTTATCATTTATCCGGCCATTTATCGAAAGACATTTGAGAGGCAACAAGGAAGCGGGTCAATGAAATATCGCTGGAATGAATAATGCCATTTACATTTAAAACATTTGTGCGCAAATATCTAAGGGCTTCAAGTCAGGCATTAGCATTAGCTATCTTTTATAACTGGATTCACATATTTTATATACTGTGAATATTCTTCGCTAACTGTGCATGCACAAATACAGAAATAAATACAGCATTGACAGCATTGCAACCAGCTCAACCCGCACAGTTTTTCACAGATACAAAACTATTTCAAGCGTAGCTCAAAAAGTTTCAATATGTACATGACATCAAATGTGTGTGTTCTGGTTTGTGAATGTGTGTGTGCATTTTGATACAGGTGCGTGCTTATCTATTTTGTTGTCATGCAAGTGATGCAAGTTATGTAAAAAGGATTGCAATAGCAGAAACGAACTTTCAATCAAAAACTTATGGGCTTATGGTAAATTTGATTCTAAAAGCCAGACGAATAAGCCAAGTTCATTGAAAGGTATGTAAAAATCACCCCAAAAAGGCCTTTACCAACAAAATCGATTGCACAAGCGGCAACATTAAAAAAAAAATGATGCCAGACTAAAAGCAAATGTCAGGAGGCTGAGAGGCTACAGAAAATCGAGTGGCAAATAGCATCCAGGCCGAGAAAAGTTCGCCACAGCAAAGAAAAAGAGAAAGAGAAAGAGAGAGAGAGAGACAGCGATAGCGGACCAGTGAACTTGCACTGTGGTCTTAACGTCAAAGAATAATTAAGAAGAGTTTACAGTCTATTTAATTGTGTTCTTGTGGGCCATTTCTCTTCTTTCGAATGCCCATTTTCTATTTGCATTTGCAGAAGTTGTTCGGAGGTATATATTGATTTTGTGCTTTGATTGTTTTGCACTTTTCCAAAGACAAGGATGAAACGAAGAAAAGCAACCATAAAACAGGGAAAACTTACACCGACAACGCCATCAGGTTGTACAACTTGTAAAAATTATGTAGGCTTCAGGGCTGCGCCACCGAACTTGGTTTAAAATGTTTGCACATATTGTATTTGGTGGTTGTGCAACATCGTCGTGATGGTAAAGCACTTCCAAATCTGACTAACTATCCATATCTACATATTTTCATATTCCTTACTGCCATATTACTCTATATCTTAATTTAAAGCTGAAACTAAAAGAACAGCTTTTAGTCCTCTTACTTTTTGTAATGGATTTATAGAATCATTAGCAAATAATTACCCCTTCAGGGATAAATTAAATTTGGGGGCCTTATATATTATTTGAGGTAATTTTATTCTTAATATGAGCATATAATTACAAACAATTAATAAAAAATTGATAACTTAAAAATATTTCAATTAATATTTTTGCGAATATAATTACAAATAAACAATTCAAATAATAAAAAAAATGGTCAACAATGGTCCTGAAAGGGATAAAGAAAAACGAATAAGAAAACTTTAACCTTCAGAATTTTCACAGCATGTTTGTAATATTTGAAAGCAGTGTGCACTGAGCACCTTCTGCTGCCAAAGGCTAAGCGTGGCTGTGACAGTATCACAAGCCAACTTTGAAGGTATCAAAATTATGAAACCACTACAAATTTTAAGTTTATTAAAAGCAGACCCTGAAAGACGTCGCAACAATTGACCAGCCCATCAGTTGCAATTTACGTAACCAGCCAACTCACTGACTGACTGACTGCTCACTTTTGGTCGGGTGGATAACTTGAAACAGCGTCGCGAGAAAACATGGGAAAAAAGTTTTTATTGTTTGCTTACTTGCTGAACGCGTGTTGGGTATCCGTAGCAGGATCTGAAGTTGGAGGTGCAGCTGGAGCAGGGGTTGACCGTAGCTTTAGCATTTGAGGTGGATATGGATAAAACTGAATGTCCTGCCGCCTCCATTGTCGTTGTCGATTTGCCTTTAGCTGTCTGATCAGATGCGAGGGGGAGGGGGTTGACGTGGGCCTTACTGTGTTACTTGTGGCGTTTGCAACACGAAAATGAAACTTTTTGTTTGACTGTTTGACTGTTGCTTTTTATCGCTGTTTATTGTTGTTTGTGATGTGTTGTTCTTGTTGTTGTTGTCAATGTTGCCTATGCTGTTGTTGCTGTTGTTGTTGTTATTGTTATTATTGCTGCTATCAGACAAAACTTCTTACAATTTGATTTTTAACGATTTTGGTTGTTGTTCTCTTTCTTTTTTTCTTGGTGTTATTTAATCTATCATTAGGTCGCAGTTTGTGCTATTTTTATTGCTATTGCTATACGCGAAATCGATTTGTAATAACGAACATTTCTTTTGAATTTCTTTCACGACTGCCCGCAACTTGCTACACGTTTTTCCTTTCTTTTTTTTGTTTGCCAGCAAAAGCAATGTAAACACGTGCAAGACACTACACACACACACACACACACACAACTCACACGCACACGAATACTACGAAACCCAAAAAAGGACACGGACACAATTCACGTATAAATTTGTATCGGGTTTTGTTTTTTGGAGAGAGAGTGGGGAAGGGGGGGGGGGGGGGGCTCTGCGAGCAGAGCAGAAGCAGAAGCCAAAATCGAAACACGCACGGCCGATTGTCCTGTCTCTGACTCTGACTCTGGACTGAGTGGCACTTGAGTCAGACGCGAAACGACAACGACAACGACAAAGACAAAGACAACGATGCCGGCAACTGCCACTAGCACTTTGCTTCCATTTTGGATTATTTTTACTATTATTATATTTTATTATAATTTTTTTGTAACACATGTGTGGCACACGATGAGTGGACAAATGTCTCAATTGTTGTTATGATGATGATGATGTTATTGTTTGTAATGTCAACCGCAGCTGTTGTAATGATGATGTTGTTGCTGCTGCTGCTGCTGCTGCTACTGCGTTATGGCGTGTGCCCTCTTTGATAACTGAACAGCAACTGAATATTAAGGCTGCGTGCCAAGTCCTTTGCCGGCCAAACAACACACGACCTGCGGCGAATTGGGGACTTGGTAGAGAGCGCTTCGGCGCATTGAATTTTGGCGCGGAAGGCGAATTTGGAAAGCGCACAGGGTTGCATGCGAGCGTAGTAAGTCAAAATGGATCCGTTTTCTTTTAAATTGGCAAAGCCTCGATCTTTAATTGCACAAACAACAATTAAACAAAATATCTAACATTCTAAATTATGCATTATTCTGTATATTAAGCAAATAAATCGTGCTTGCATTGACAATGGATACCATTCAACTAATCCTACTACGTCCGGCACAACTCTGTTAATCCGGCACGCTTGATTATGGCGCCAACAGCATCCCTTGGGTCGCAGGGAGCAGGCGAAGCCCATTTGAATGAATCTGCCGCATAATCAAAATGCCAACATTTTGCCCAAGGCAATGCAGACTCAACGCTACCTTCGCATTTACATTTCGATTTCATACATCATACACTCATACACAGAGAGACGAGTCCCAGTTACCAGTTACTAGCCCCTCACCTTGCCCCCCGCTTGCAGGGCGTCAATATTTGCATTTGTAATAACAATATTTTGATGGCATACCCAAAAGCGTGCGTAAATCTAAAAAAGATATTGTGGTGGGTTCGTACCAAGCAATGCAGACGCAAACAATAACATGCCACCCAGGCACCCAGAGGGGCAAAGGCATTAGCACGAACAACAACAACAACTACATAAGCATATCAACTCATGATGGCAACATGCCGGTGCCACATCGTTTGCTTGGTGTGCTTCCTATGAAAGTTATTAAAATTTCATAAAAAAAACAACGACAGCGCATTTGAATTCTCCATTGTCGCCTGAGCTGCGAGTCTGTGACAGTTGTATATATATATACATATAATATTACACTCCATCAAAATATACATTTGCTGAGATTTGTATCTCTATATATATATATATACAACTGTCACATACTATATATATATATATATATATATTTATATATAAATATTTTAATGTGTAGATCTACTAGATGACGTGCCTCGTACACATTTATATTAATTTGGCAAAAAGCTAAAAGCAAATCAAAATAAACACACCAAAATAATCAAGTTTCATCTGCTGAAAATTAAATATCCTGCCAGTTTAACACAACAAAATGGTTCTTATAACAACAACAATGCCTAAGTCTATTAAGCTTTTTATCGGATTTTGATTATAAATTAAGTAGACTAAGATTAAACACATAATATTAAAAACAACAACCAAACGTCTGTGCTTTAGATTTCATTGCCTTGCATCTCTTCTGTTGTTTGCTGAAAAGTAAAAAAATATAACATTTTAGATTGCAGCAGATTAAATATAAGATAATTAAATTTAGCAGCAATTCTTTTAAATAAATACAACAACAACTAATCACTGCAGCGTCGTTTTTATTAATTGAAATTAAATTTTAACAATACTAATAATAATAAAAAACAAGAGAGAACGTTGCAGTCGGGTGTAACCGACTGCGAATTACTTTGATACCATACATAATAAAAACTGATAATGGGTAGCAAAGATCAGGGTGGATGTAGCCAAGAAATACTGTCCAAGCTTGCCTTTCAAATTGCGATAGATATAAGATAGTGGCGTTTCTTCGAAGTTTGGTAACTGTAGCTCTTAAATTACGGAAGATACGAAATTTTGAAAATGTTGGCGGAGGTAGTGTTTGGTAAAATGATAAGAGAAGGTAATCTTCCTTCTAAGTTTGGTAACTTTTGCTCTTAAATTACGGAAGATACACGCTCTTGAAAATTTGGGGGGCCGGGAGTGACCCACTTTTTTGTAGTACGATCTTAGTAATTTACATTTAAGGTTTGGTAGCTCTTAAATTGCGGGAGATATAGGTTTTTTTATCGTTTTCACCTCTTAGGAGGATTCCCAGGAACATACGTTCAAAACTTTGTGACTCTAGCTTACAAATTTTTGAATATATGAGCATTTCAGATTTCCAGGGTCGAGGGGGCGGCGGGCGTGGGCGTGGTGTGAAAACATTATATGCCGTTACTTTGATGCGGATACCTGCAAGTTACCTTCCAAGTTTGGTCATTCTGTCTTAAAAATTGTGGGAGATATGCGGATTTATCGACTTACACTTTCCGAAATATCGGTTTTGGCGATTATGGGCGCATGTGTGGGCGTGGCCATACAAATTTGTTATCGTTTTTTAAAGGCGGCTACCAACAATAAAAATACGGCTCTAACTCAAAGATTGCGGAAGATATAGCCACTTAAAATGTGTAGGGGCGGGGGGCTTAGTAGTGGCGGAGGTAGGCGTGGCACATGCCGATCTTTGAAGAACATCGTCAACAACCTACAAACCAAATTTGGTGACTTTAGCCTTAAAATTGTGGGAGATATGCGATATTGTCTATCTGCGAATATCGATTTTATCGATTTCCTGAACACTAGGGGGACTTAGCACTCAAATTTTTACACTTTTTTTTGACGCGGGCACAGCCCAGTATATGTCCCAAGTTTCAAGTCCCTATCTCTAAGGGTGTCGAAAAAAGTTGAGTTCATACAGACGGACACTGCTCAAAACCACCTTCGGTATCAAAGTATAAAAATTCACAAATCTAACTTCTTCACGATTTTGAACAATTTGGAAATGTGTTAGCTGTCAATCAAAATTATATGCAAATTCACAGCAATTGTCAGACAACAAATATATTTGAAAATGAGATGATGTTTATGTATAATATAATCGATCAGTTTTTAAAATTGCTTAACAAATTGTTCCTTTTGATGTATATAAATATATGTATATATATATATATATATATATTTATATCTAAATCTATGGGACTATTTTGAGATAGTGAAAAACACGGGCAAGGCTATGTCGCGTCAGCTCATTGACCCAGTCAATAATATACTCCATCAAAATATACATTTGCTGAGTTTTTTTCTATGATGAAAAGGTACGAGTGTGTATAGAGTATAAAAAATAAACGCTGAGGCAGTTGAATTGGTACTCAGCTTTTGACACCAAAGCGTCGATGTCACTGTCACTTGTCACGGCCAAATTGGCGCATCTTTTGAGCGATGATTGGCTGGCTGAGAAATTATGGATCACCGTTGTGGGCGGTGCACCTAGTCTCTAGGGAGCATCGTTATTTGACTGCGGGCCAATCTGACTTGGGTAGAATGTCAAGTGGTAGAAGTCAAACGTGCAAAAATTTAATTTCGACTTTGATGAATGAACTTTGATTTTCTGTCATATTTATTATGCGTTTTTTGTTGTGAGGAACTCATGGTAGAATGCACACTTGGTTGACAATATTCCATGCGAACGAAATGATATAATAAAAATGCACTGGTGCGTTTGTAGCAAATTTATCAATACATTTAATATCTATTTTCAATGATTGAATGCATTCATTTATCTTTTCGTTCATATTTCGTTATTCAATTTTGTACCACTGTGCACTGTTGGGCTAAAACCTTGCACATGCTAACGTTATTATTTAATTGATTGATGATTTAAAATAGGTTACCCACGGCTCGTGCTCAAATTTAATATAATTTTCTTGCAGACAAATCAAAGTATTTCACGGTGGTACAATGGACGAGGTTCAGCTCACGCGTATTTTCCTCAAAAATATTTACGCTTATTTGTGGTTCATAATATTGCCGACATTTTCAATATAGCACCATTCACACTGTCACAAACACACGCACATACACACTTGGCTTGGACTACAAAAATATGCTTTATGAGTTTTAAATATGGCAAAAGTTTACCAACTTGGCAATTGTATGAGGGAGGCGGGGTAAACTTTTGTAAGGGAACTTGTGATGGTGTCTCTGTTACATGATCCAAGTAAAAAATCTCATTTATGGCAAAGAACTGTCGACCTGGCCAGAATGTTATTTTAAAGTATTAAGACAGCTTTTCAGTAACGTTTGCTGTTAGACTCGGTTGATTTATTTTCCTTATTGGCGACGCAAAAATCTGACAAATTACTTTGGCCAAGTGATGGGGTGCCAAGGTTGGATTCATTGTCATGACGCCGGTTAAATTATCTGCCAAATGAAAATCACTCATACGCCGTGTACGACACCCCATTTGTTGCCAGGCCCGCTGCAAGGGTGTGTGTTGACAAGAATTTATGTAATTTATCAGCCAAGCCGTGGCAGTTATTTAGAAGTTCACAACTGTCGCCGTCAGTAATCAGCTTTACTTTTGTGCTGATAATATTCTGTTAATGCCCTTTGAGTTGGAGTGTGGGCTTTTTGGCCCCCGGTTTGGTTTTATTTACTTTTGAGTGGCTATGTTGTGAACTTTGACGATTACAATCAAAGCGTCGCTACCCAGAGTTATGTCAACCCTAGATTTTATTATAAATAACGTGATGTAGTATGTTTCCAAATTTTTATTTGTTAAATTATTTAATATCTCCAATTTGATTTTAATATTTCATTTTAGCTTTTACAATAATTCACATATTTTATGATGCTTGCTCTTGCTGCCTGCTAGTCGAGGCTAAATTTTGCATTTCGTTTTTGTTTGTAGTTTGATTCTAGATTTCGCAACTAGTTTAGAAAACAGCATAGCAATAAATACACCAAATAACGCAAAATTTTAGCAGAAAAATAAATAACACTCACATTAACATATTCGTACAAATACATAAACATATATATATACTATAAACATATTTAGACATAGAAATTAGTTTAGCTTTTGATTTGCTTATAAAAATATAACAAGTTCTTTGGGGGTTGTTGCCTTTATTCATTTATAGTTAAGGAAAATCATATAATACACATTGACTATTATACATTTACATTTACAGTGATGCATTTTAATACACGTTTTATATAGTACACAAAGAGCATTGGCTCTTTATAATTATGTTGCCTAGCATTTTTATGGTTTTATATTATTATTTTCTTCTGACTAGTATCGAAGTTAAAAACAACATTTTGTTGCTTTTTTAAACATTAACTTTTAACATGTTGAAGTTTTGTTTTGTTTTGGTTTCTTTTTTTAGGTTTCATATTTTGCTCAAGCAGTTTTCTGTGGTCACAAATATTAAATACAATAGCGAAATGTTGCTCGGTCGATCTAGGTACATATTCCTATTTATTTTCTTTGTTTAGATTTCAATAACAATGAAGTTCCTTTGTTGCTGAGAGCAGTCTGGCCTGCTCAACTGATATTCAAATTCAAATTATGCGGAAGTCGTATTTTTTTTTTGGTTACTCGACACTGTTCAACGTTGAGTTTGAGCCGCAATTGCTGGAATCAAGTTGCTGACTTTGTAAGCAGTGCACAAGCCTTCCTCTTACAGGCTACACAGTCAACTTAATTCCAGGAACTGCAACCCAATTTCCATATCTGTTAGTACAACCACATCACAACAGCACCATCGCGCACCCGATTTAATTTCACATTGTTATTCACATTCACTTGACTTAACTTGAATTTGAGTTGAGCTAACGATATCGATGTATGTATTGTATTGTATTGTATATTGTATATAGTACTTGGAACTAGATTAGTTTTATTCAATTTTCACTAGATTAGTTTTGATTTTGACTGCCACTCGTTAATGCTATCAATTAATGCATTCTATATTTGGTTTAACTATGCATTTCACTATGATCTAAACATAATTTGAGCATTCTTATTGCATGCGATTGTCGTTCATATATATTATTATTTCTATATGTATTGTATATTTGTATACTTACATAAATGTATTTTTTTTTTTTGGGCTTAGTTTCATCAATTTAATTGCATACGTGCCAACATTTAAAATTATGTTTTTATTTCATTTAGCGACAAGTTGCATTAAAGTATGCATGTGTAGTACATCATTTGTTAATTGGCACTGTTTAAGTTTTATTTATGGGTATAGTATTTTTAGTTTGATCTCTATTGCTTGGTTGCCTCATGTCATAACCTGCTTGCCTAATTAGACGATTAGCTTAAACTAATGATTGCCCCTTGAATGATGTAGCAAATTCGTTAAGAATAGTTTTGCTGGGCATAGAAATGTTTTTTACCGCTGAACGCTTTACAACCTGAGCTTACTTTAGTTGTATAATTTATATATATATATATATATCAAAAAAACAGTTAACTATTTACGAGGCGCAATTAAATTTAACAATAAAAAGTGAATTACAAAATAAAAATAAATAATAGATTATGTCATGCATTCTGTTTAAAGTTTAAACTGCTTACTGTGCTCCTAGAAAGCCTAGTATAAAGTCGAAAGAGTAAACAGACTACAGACATTCATACTATATGTATGTGCACTATGTGCACGGGTAATTCCGTAAATTTGACTTAAATATGTACAATGTGAATGCAACCAGCATATTAATTTTAAAAATTAATGGAAAATTGTAATTGCATTTGTTCGATTGAGGCGACATTGCCACTGTCCGAATTGTTGTCGTTGTCATCGGCTAGTGATCTCTCAGTCTTTTACACATGACTGGAGGCCGTTGCAGCAGCGGATGCGTTGTTGTTCTTATTCCATTTGTTGATGTACTCCATGGGTATTTCGATTTGTATCTCCTGCACATCTTCGGCAGACAGGTTACCCATGCTCGGTCTGGCCGGTGATTGGCCACCCGCCCTAGCGCCCAATCCGGAGCCACAGGCGCCCGCTGCCAGCCGCTGCTGCTGTTGAGCAATGGGCGTCAGCAGCGCCTCGTCCCTGTATTATAAGTTGTCGACCAGCTGAGACTGGCGGCGATGTGAGGGCGTATTTGAGTTTAGATAGCTCTCCGAGTAGACACTCTTCGCACGCTGATCGTAGCGCAGACTGGAGCGGCGTATGTCAATGTCGAGGGGCATGTGGCGATCCTTCCACCAGTTGCAGAATAAGCAGAGCAGCGTGTTGCGGAAAGCCTCTCGGAAATCACGATTGAAGTACGCATAGATGAGCGGATTCAGTGTGGAGTTGAAGTAGCCAATCCAGAAGAGTATCGACACCACAATTTCAGGCACCTGACATGGCCCACAGGTCATCGATAGCGTGTACCTGCAAATAAAGCAATCAACTAAGTTATCAAGTATTTACTTGTAATACAAGCATCAAGTCATAAAGCCTATTTTGTCTTTAAGCATTGAGCAATCTATTTATAAGCTAAAACAAAATAACATCGACTTCATAACAAAAATTTAAGAATCTGATTTAATAAAGACACACACAAAAATAATATATTATTTTTGGCAAATAAATGAACCAAGTTAAGTGCATATATAGAAATATCAAGCCAGACAAAAAAATAACAAATATAAAGAGAACCCACTCAAAAGTCTCGTCATGCCATGGCGTATGAGAAATATTTAATTATTCATGCACCCCATTAAATAAATTACAAGAAGAGTCCTCGGCCAGCGGGTGGTATCACACTTACCACAGGAAAAATGGCAGCCAGCAGAGTATAAAGGTGCCCATGATGATGCCCAAAGTGCGGGCGGCTTTGTGCTCCCGCTTCATTTTGATTAAATGTTTGTCCTTTGTGGGGGTGTGCTCCTGCTCGACCTCATGCAGTGTCAACGTTTTCGATGAGCCCGAGCCACTTAACGCCTCGCCTGGCAAACGGTACAAGATAAATGGGCAAGGATTGACATTTAGCTGTAGTCTCAATGGTAATTCGAGCCTTGGCCTTCTCTCATTCTTACCTGATGGCTGCATCGATGGACGATGCATAAGCATGGCGTTACCGTGCCGCATCATCAGTTGCTTCTCCTGACGATTGGCCTCCCGAAAAATAGCCAGATAAGTGAAAATCATGATGGTGCAGGGTATCCAGAACGAAATCGAGCTCGAGATGATGGCATAGTACTTGTTAACCACAAACGAGCACTGCTCGGGATTCTCCATCACATATACTTTGTGCTCCTCCGTCGTATACCAGCCAATGAAAATGGGCAGAAACGAAAGCAGTGCCGGCGATATCCATGTGTTCAACAGCATAATGAAAACCACGCGTTTCGTCATGCTAATCGGATACTTGAGCGGCTTAACAATCGCATAATATCTGCAAAAGGGGATGCCAGAAGAGCCAGGCCACCGTTATTAGCATTTCAAGTAGCTGTCATTTGCAGTGCCAAATGAGCAACACACACGCATGTTGGTGTTGGTGTGTGTGAGTACTCACCTATCCACAGATATGCAGCATAAATGCAAAATGCTTGCTGTTGAGAAGTACACATCCAAGCTGTTCCACAGATCGCAGAGAAAGGGGCTAAAGTTCCAGCTGTAAATATTTAATCATTCATTTATAATCAACCCCTGAAATTATTTTAGCTTAAAAAGTGTTTTGTTAACCTAAGTTAGACATTGCTCCAAAAAGTATGCTATAAAATCCTTAAGCTCTTGCTTGTAAAAGCTTCTAAGTCTTTTACTTGGGTAGTCACTGAATGTCTTATCAGTATGTTTGATTTGTGCCTTTATCGATTTAATTTTAGTTAGTCATCTTAGGTTGGGCTACAAGGTGACATTGCCCATGAACTGACATACTTTCAAGCCCAAGATGCTCTCGCTGAGTAAAACTAAATGAAAAGCTTTAATGCACTGTACGACACAAAATGGTCCGTGGTGACTACAACAATGCTACTGACTTTACCACTCGCAGAGGCGCAAGCACAGACACTTACACACACACACACACACACCTAATCACACACCCGAACACACATAAGCGAGTGGCTTGCATGAAAAACTCATTAAAACTCGCGTTGTTGTCGCTGCTAGTTGCCGCCTAAAGCCCATCTAACCACCCCACCCACAAGCCCGAACAACTCAACCAACTCGACTAGTCGTTGGCTCTTTTTGCCAGCGGGCTGGAAAATTTATTATCGGACGACCAGTTTGGCATCAGTTTCAAAAACTTTTCGACTATTCAGAAACTGTGTGCGCACGCCTGCAGTAAGGCCAGGATCTAGGCTGGGACTGGTTTGTAGGCGCGGACTTTTCTTGTTTTTGTTTTTGTTCCTATTTTTTTTTACTATTTTCTTCTTTCTTTTTTGGTTGTTCTCTTGTGCGCTGTCCTGAATTGGCGCTCAAGCTAGCCTATATAAAAGTTGCCACGACAACGACGACGACGTTGGCCATGTTGGCGCCGTAGGCTAGTGTCAATTATGCAACTAGCGACTGTGAAGGTAAAACTGCTAATGAATGCCAAGTGGGTGGCTATGGGGTTTGGTAACGAGCGCATTGGGTATGCATCAAAATGCGACCAACGCCAATTTATATGCAACTCTCGTGGCCAAGTGGCAAGCGAGTGAAATTTCGGCACTCGTTGCTATCCTGCCACGACTGGCTGCAAGTGTGCACATTATGCACTGCTCTCAGCGATGCAGCGACGCGTCATTGCTGGCGATGACATTGCAAACATTTGTGTTGAACTAAAGCTAAAAGGCGAGCTTTAAGCCAGGCCTTAAAGTAGCGTCCGTGCATAATTAACTGAGCCAGCCAGCTACGTATCTGCACTTGGCATCATATGCACACATCGCATTACAGTTGCATCCATGCACACTTACACACACACTCACACACAGACAAGCATACACCCAAACACACACACATACACACGCACTGAGAGAGAGAGCGAGAGAGAGGGAGAGAGACAGAGAGACAGAGAGAGAGCCTGTGTTAAGGATGTGACCGTGTCACAGTCTGACGGTTTTTGTACCATAGAATGCCATTGCAAAGCAAGCGTTTCTGTGTGCACATTTTCCATAAGTATGTGCACTCTAACAATATTAACGCATTCGAACTAGAAGACCGTGTTTGTAGCATTTGTGTCTTTAATAAATTTACAGTGTCATCCTTAGATTAGGAACATTTCATTTACAGATGCAAAAATTAGTACAAATTTCAAACTACTTCTAATAAAGACAGCAAGGTCTTTCTAACATATATTAATTGTATTTTAATTGATATATAGAATAAAAAAGACATACAAAATCTACACTTTAATAATAAGTAAGTTGACTGTGCTCGAAAATGTTTATTTTTACTACTATCAAAAGTATAATGAAACGTAGATCTTTCATTAGAATACTCTTATCTTCATGACAAGCAGTTTCAAAAATTCACCAACTTGTGCATAAGGCTCTAAAATAACAACATATTGTTTTAAATATTCATTAAAAAATGTTAATGATCAAAGTGTATTTTAAATTCATAGTGGATTTTTCTTTATTTATTTTTTTGTAAATTTCTTTTGCTCGCACATTTTAAAGCTTGAACACAATTGTACGCACATGAGCTTAAAAGGAGAGTGGCATGACTTTTTGCATTTACATTTGCCGCACACATTCACACACACACACATGCTTGCACACACACTTAGCCACCCACACAAAGAGCCACACATCTACTTAGACAGTACATATGTGCTGCCCACACCAAGAATGTACGGCAAGCAGCATAAATAAATGTTGCTTTCATTTTTCAGGGATTTTCGGTTGTTTGTTCTGGCCTTTCCGATGCTCCTGCTTCCCCGCCGGCTTTTGCAGGGGCAAACAAGACCCCTTTCACTCGACTGGCGTTTTGTTTGGCCCAGCGTGCAGATGCAGTTGTAATTTTTGTTGCAGCCACTGCCTGCTGTTTCCCCTTACTTTTGTTTTTGTTTTTGATGCACTTGTTGTTCTTGTTGTACCTCGTGTTAGCAATGTGTGTGCTTGTGTTATTTTATTTGTTGATGTTGTTGTTGTTGTACTTACCGACCAGTTACTTGCACACTAAAGTTAAATGTCATGGCCATAATAGCGACCATTATATCAGCCATGGCTAAGGAAACTACAAAGTAATTCGTTATAACTCTGCAATAGAAAGAAAAAGAGCACAATCAGAGAACGTAAGTTAAATGAGATGTTACGAATGATGACAACAGCACAGCAGCAATAACAACAATAAGCAGCATGAATACGGCTATATAACGACATGCCCTTAGATGACTAATCAGGATATACTCATACTCATCCTCGTGTGTTTGCCTCTCTGTGTGTGTGTGCATGTGTGTGTGTTTGTGAATGAGTACTTCCTTTGAGCAATATGTAATGCGTTCCAATGCCCCCAAGGGACAAGCAGATTCCTTATGCAGTACTTCTGCGAGGGGCAGCAAATGATTTCAGCTAGAAATGTGCTGTCAGCAGGGGCTTAATTGAAAAGCAAACAACGAATCGAAGCGGAAAATGCGATTCAGCTACTATCACTGCTTGGAAAATGCAATTCATGAATTCGGGCTCATAATGTGCTCAATTGATTCCTGGTAAGCATAATTTGCATCGCATATAAGTCATATCCAGATGCCCTTTTCAATCCATCTAATTTATTGTCATGAGCCCTAATGCACTGCAATGTTAAATAAGTGTTTCTCTTTAAGTTGTCTGCTATGGCATGTTTTTCATCTATTTCTCCCGCACAACTTATTAAGCTCTTAAATAACTTTCAACGTTTTGAGTCGTTAATTGCAACAAATCGCCGCTATTTTGTAAATGTTTTGCCATTATTCAGCTTTCTATCTACCCCTGACTGCCTCTCCCTTTTCTTAATGTTCCTACTCGCTTGCACCTATGTCTATAATCTATGAGGCTACTTGCGAAACAAAAAAGAGAGGAAAATGCTTATTTCAGCACATTTAAACACTTTGGCGGCTGACGTTGAGAGCTGGGCGGAAACTGTTTTCGAGCATCCTTCAAGTGAAGGCGGCGTTAATGAGTAGCCTCTATGTAATGGCAAATGGATGCCACATATTGGTTGCTACTTGCTACAGAAATACACAACTGTGACTGCGAATCTCGCTCGAGACTCATCCTCAGAATAGCAAAAAAAAAAAGAATCATGAAAAAACAACAGAAAATGTGAAAATAATTTCAAACACGGCGGCAAACGTTTTTATTGCGTGGCGTATAGAATATTTTAAATTTATGCTGTCATAAAAACCATAAGCTGCCTTAATTGCCAAAGTTTCCGCCTAGGGGCTTCTGTTTCTGTTGTGTCACTTCTTTTCTTAATACCCCGTAAAGTGGCCAACAGCGGCTGTCATAAATATCAGCCATGTGTATTTTTCGACTGTATGATTTTCTCAGATTTATCTGAATTTGGGGGTCTTTCTGCATCACCACATGGTAAATCTTAAATAATAAATACATGCATATCTAATTATCAATTCAGCGTAACAAAGGTAGGAAGCACTTAACGGCTTGTGTTTATATCTGAGTACTAATATATAGCATAGTTTTATGCTGAGTGTCTTCCAGCCACCAATATATAATATTCATCCTTTGTTTTTTTGTCGACTACATTCTGTTTTTGTTGAGTTTTTTTATATAATATCTTTAACTGTCATGTTTATTATTGTATCTATTCGGTTTAGTTGGTTTCTCTTTTATTGGTTTTTTCTCTTTTATACATTCCATTCTTTATGGCTTCGTTTCGAGGAACGTCGCATCTATGCGTAATTTTTTGCACCAAGAACAATAGATAGATTTGTAGCTCGTGGACAACAACAGATGGCCATTTATAAGCCGCATGTTGCTTTGGATTTCGTTATTAGGTTGCGAATTTTGGCCAGAAATTAGATTTATATCCATATATCCAAAGGACGCAGATGGCCTTGGTAAGAAGTTGACTAAATGCACATAAAAGTTCTAGCTACACCATCAGCACCACCATCCTCATTATCATCATTATCAGCATCATCATCATCATGATTATCAACATGATGAGCATTTGTATCATTATTAGTTAGGCTCTGGGGCTGCCGACACGCAAGTCACTTAAAAAATAAAATGTTGCTCATTAGTAGCAGCAAAAAGAAAAATTAAGAGACGTTCAACCTTAATTATGCTCAGCACACCGACCCCTTGTTATTATATCTATCGCTATCTAACAAAGTTTGTTTGCTTCATTTTCTCGGGCCTTTCCACTCGCTTCTTGGGCCAAGAGTATTTAAAGTTTTCAGTCTTGTGAAAAAATTTGCATTAAACGGACTTATAAAGAAAAAGGAAATAATAATGTATGCTAAAAGGGGTGTGGAAAAATCTTGCAAGCTAGATCTTTTGATTGCAGGCCTCAAAGACGAAGTTAACTTTGATTATGTGACCCTGTCCGACCCAGTCGGAGGACGACCCGGGAGAGTTTTATGAAGTGCTAAATTGATTTGCCTGCCAGTTATTAAGGCATAACTAAAAATATTAACGAACCGAGGCAAGCTGACGTCCCATCATTTATCACTAGAAAACTTTTTATGATAATGTCTCCCAATATAAATGTCGAGCGAAGGACGCCACCTCTGCTCCACCGTGCCGGTAGTTGACAGCGCATCGTGAGGTCGTCTCGTTGAGATGTTGACAAGTGTCTGTTCTCTCACAGATACACACATTGCTTGAGTGGCTATATTTATATTTTAGTTGCAAATGGATATTACGAAGGTTTATTGGCTTGCCGTTGGGGACGAATGATGAGCTAGTAGACAGTTTATATATGCATAGGTATGAATAGCCAAAAACAGAATTCAAAAACTATAAACCACACTCGGAAATATTCATTATATATGCAACTCAATTAATGGTCAAATTATCAATAAAAATGATTTTGTTGCTTTGTTGGGATGCTTCTTTTAATATAAATCCGCTCTTTTGTAGTTGCATTTGATTTGATTGCAGCAATATTTTTAAAAGTATAATGTGCATCGCATATAAATACGATTCATGGTTAGATATGCATATATATTGAGCAATTTACTGTAAATTGTCACAGATCATTAAAAAAACAATGTCATTTAATGCAAAATTCATTTTTGATCACATAAACAACAGTCATTAAACTTATCGCAAAATAAATATATATATAAAATTCCATTAAAGTATAAATTCCATCAAGGCTAAATTTTGCGTACCCTGCTTTCACTAAAAAAATTTAATAATATTTAAAATGAAAAACAGTTAGTGGATACAAACGAATTAAGTAAATGCCCCAAAAACTACGACCCCAAAAGGCGTATTCATAACAAGGCTTTGATTAGCATTAGCTTATTAACCCTGATTCGACCTTATCATCATATAGTTATTGCTTTTGATCCACTTTTTTTTATAATTACAGTTTCTCCACAAAAAAAAACAATTTAGTTACATTCTTAAGCATATTCTTTGATACATTTTAGAACGGCTATTCTGTAGCCTAAAAATTTAAATTAATAAGCTTATAATTTTTTGACAATAGGGTCAATTCGTTGTTAGTTTGTCTTATATATTTACTGTGCGCCGAGATGCCAGCCAATGAAAGTAAAATGCGAATAATGCTGGATGGAGTAAAACACTCAGGAAAATAAGTTTGGGGGAAGCGGGGACGCTCAATTACGAGCTAAATAAATAAAGAACGAAGCAGGAACATAAACCACAAGCGAATTGAAAGAAAAGTCGAAGAGCAAAGCGAGCGCATAATCAGGAAACGAACGGGAACACGGATGTGGATGTGGTTGCGGACATGGAATACGGCTGGCGGACGTTCATGAATATTCTACAAAGTTGACAAAAATTGAGCATAGGAATGCGGAATAATTAGAAGGTGTTAAGTCAGCGCCAGGCGTGCTCATGCGAATGAGGGACGGGTGGTGGTTGGGGGTTGGGGGACGTGGATTGGGGCTTTTGCGCAAATTGGCAATCAAGGCAGCCCCAGGAGGTACTACAGCTACAGGAATTTGAAGCAATTACCACAAAAAAGCAGACAGAGAAAGAAACGCTAATTGCTTTTCACTGATAATTAGAATGTAAGCGTTATCCGTAAAGTGCGAGGGGACAGATGGCGAGGAGGTTGGTAAATGCTCGCTGTGTCTGTGTTTGACAAATTAACGGGTACAGTTAAACACATTACGTATACGCACCTTAATTTTCTAACACGCATCACAGAAATAATAACAAGCAGATTGCCAGCAATGGCCGCTATGATGATGAACAGCATGACGAATGCTTTAAGCACCCAGAACACATCGTCAAACCAATCCTCGGCCAATCCGCCAGCATCAACGCCCGCCTCCAGCTGAGCTCGACTGTCGTTGAACAGTGCAGCAGCCGTGCTGCTTAGCAGCGTAGCATTAAGTTCATGCGTGGCGGGCAGGGGAGTGGCAGTGCCTTGCACTGGCAGTGCAACGCCGTCAACAACGCCTCCTCCTCCTGTTGCTGTAGCTGCTGCAGCTGCAACGGTTGCCGATAGCGCATTCGTTGTGTGCAGAAGAGCCGCCGCCGTGGCGCTGATCAGCGTCAGATTGAGGCTGAGATTGCTATTGGAAGTTGTCATTGTTGTGGTGCGTTGTTGTCCTGCTGCTTGTTGAGACTGTGTACCTGACTGCTCCTCTGATTCGAGCACTGGTCGCTGGCTGCACCGGCAGTGTCTTTTGCGTATCCTTGTTGCGCTGGTTCTGTGTCGCATTGTTGTGGTTGCCGCTGCAGTAGGCAACGCGGGCAGTTGGCCTAACTCCAGCTGCAAGCTTTGCATGGCTGAAACTTAACTTGACTTTCACTACGGACACGTCCGGTTTAACACTCGCTTACGGTTTATGGCAAAGGCCTGTAACTTTTTGGTCTCACTTGTGGCCGTCGTGGCTCGTTTTTCTATTTTCTTTTTATTTATTATAATTTATTTTCTTTTGTTTTGTATGCTTTGCTTAACTTTGGGAACTTGGCATCGGTGTCAATATCTTGAACTTGAGCGTTAATGCGCTGGGCAGGCACCGACGGCGAGGTGGTGCGCCATTGGGGATTCGCGACACGCGTGGCGCTAGCGACGTTGAAACCAAAACTGAATCGGCCACCGCAACGGAAATTGATTCGCCAATGTGGCGCGGTCCATGCGACGGTGACGGTGGCAGAGACGTAGACGTCAACGCCAACGTCCACGTTCCGCTGTCCTTGCCAACGCCAGCCGACGCCCACTCTTTCTCTTAGCGGTGTCGCTGCTTCAGCTGCTGCTTGCTGCTTGCTTCTTGCTGCTTGTTTCTTGCTGCTTGCTTCTTGCTGTTGTTGTTGTTGATGATAATGTTATTATGGAGGCGAGGCGTCGCTGCCGCGGCTGATTCGGCTGGACTTCTTGTCGCTTTAGCTATGCGGCTTCTGTTTTTATAATTATTGTTGTTGTTGTTGTCGACTCTGTTCGTAGATTGGGTTTTTCTTCTTTTGCCTCAAGCGGCTGTGTTTTAATTTTGTATTTTTTCTATTTTCTTTTTTTTTGCTTTTGCTGCTGCGTGTATCGTGTCGCTTAGCTTCTGCTGCTGGCACAATATTTCAGTATTCTTTACGATATATTTTTAACATTTCTTGTCTTTAATTTATTTTTAGTATAGTTCGTGCAAGTGGTTCTCACATTTATACTGCACTAACTCAAAATATTTCGAAGCGTTTGCTGTTCTGCCATAAAAACAAAATGATTGATATACAACAAAATATGGTAAAAAGCATTTTTTGCAATTATATATATGAATTAAGTTGTTTGCTGTTAGTAGTACATATGAATATAATTCTTTGCTGCCGCTCGCATTTGTATTGATTTTAGCCAATATTTGTTTACTTGCTGACGTAGATATTTTATTGCTGTTGCCTGCGTGTTTCAAATGGTTTTCTTGTTTTTGTTGAGTGGCCCAAGCCTATAGGGTGTCTGCTGCCGGAGCCAGTAAAAGCACAAATTTCTAGATGTATTGTAGATCTGCCAAGAGTATTAAGCTGAACGCTATTTTATTTCTATACACGATCAATCTTTGAAATATCAAAAATAAATTAGTGCCCTGCTGCATATTTGACGTCTACCACTAAATACAGGGTGTTTTTTGTGTGCATAAAAATACTGAATAATTTATAAGTTTATATGTATTAATATTATACAATTCTCTAATCTTAGCTCTTGCAATATTGATATGTGGAACTATTTGGCATTAATGTCAATATTTATAGTCACCCTGTAGGGTCCTAATGATTTATATGACAACAGCTGTGCCAGAATGTCACTCTCTTTATATTGCTCGCTGGCTTCAAAACATTTTAACATGAATGGCCGTTTTTATTTATTTATATTTCCTTTTTTTTGTTCCCTTTACTTGGGCCAAACATGCAGCAAAAGAGCGGACAAAATCCCTAGTGCCATTATTATTATTCTTATCACTTTGATTCTTCTACTCGCCGCCTGACTTGCTTTTATCTTTAGCTTTATCTTTATATATATATTATCATATGATATAATTGCATGCGTATATGTAATTTTGTGTATATTTAGAATTATAATTTTCTGAATTAATTTCCTGGTGATGTTTTATTTTCATAGTCACACACGCTTTTAGCGCTCAACGTGGCCGCCTTTTTGATGTGTTTTTTTTTTATAATGCTGTTGTTATTGTTGTTGTCGCACACACAACAAATTGGCCACTCGCGTTTTGGCGGCCACTAGCTTTAAATTAGACACCCAGTTGCGTAGGGGTATTTCATTTTGGATTTACTCGTTGGCATGACACATTTTTAGCACACACATGATTTTGACTTGGTTTTTGCGTTTCGATTTTGGTGCTTGGGTTTCATTTCATCTCTAAGAGTTGAAGTACTGTTAATTAAGGCAGCTGTCAGTGTAGAAAGTTGCCGGCATTGAGCCAAAGCATATTGCAAAATATGACTTTGTTGTTGGTGACATTGCCACGCCCTGGCGCTCTTCCAAATTAAGCAACTGCAAGGAAATGGAAATAGAAAATCAAATAAATATATGTGCATGTGTACATTTTTATATGTATATATATGAATACATTTAATTCTATAAAATATAAATTTAATGCGCATAAATAATGAAAACCAGCACCAGAAACATCATGACAAAAATTAAAATTTAAGAAACAAAAATAATGCGATACTAATTTTGCGTAAAAATATGTATTCGTATCTTAAAGATGTTTGTCACTGCTCATCAAAGCGCTGCCGCTGAGGCAGAGGCAGATGCAAAGGCAGAGGCGTTGGCGTCACCGCAGCATCGCTGCTGCTGCCAGTACATATATATGTATGTTTATATACATATGTATATATTTTTATTAATTTTAAAATGTATAATTTTTTACCCAGCGACCGACACTCATTGCCTTAAGCAGTGTGGGTGTGTGATTAATTTTTGTGGCCAAACTAATTTCCATTAATTTAACTTCAAAAGATATAAAAAGAAATTACCTAAAACAAAGGAATACATGAGCTAGAATTTTTTCAAAATTTACATTATTTATTTATGAATCTTCTTTTTTCCATTGATGAGCTGCATCTCAGCAGTATTCATTCAAACAGGCCAAAACTGACAAGCGGCGACAGGCCACAAGCGGAAGAGCGAAACATGGAACCATCCAAAATTGACCGACAAAATGCGCCATTCTCAGCTGTCAATTGTTTTGGCCTCTGTATCTGTGTCTGTGTCTGTGCATTTGTGTATCTTTCGGAAAATTCATTTGTTTCCAATGCTCAGTCAACGCATTTGGAAGCGCTGTTTCCAATGTTAATGTCATGAAAATAAATATTATTATTATTTTTCTTTTTATTGAATTTAGCTATGCACAGTTGTTGTTTTTCTTATTGCTGTTGTTGTTGTTGTTGTTGTTGTTGGTGCCTTTGCTGTTGACGTGGTCATCGCTTATGCTCTTGGCATTGTACGTCCTCGTCTCTTATTGTATTTAGTTTGTTGGAGCTGTCTACAGCGTGTTTGTTGTTACTGTCGCCAATGCTGCTGCTGTCTGTGTTGCTTAAAACTGTTGCCAAATTATAACACACATGCCGAGGCAAAGGCAAAAACAAAAACAAAACAGCAACACAACTTGTGGCCCGGATGTATATATATATGTATACATGTGCAGACCCGGAGCATCATTTGCCAATGAAAACCTGCACTTGGCTAAGATACAATGCGGCATCAGAAGACGCTGCTAATTAAGCTTAACATACTTTCCAGGGCACTCAAACCACATTGAATTGCTGGTAGTACTGGTGTTAAGCCACGCCCAACCGGGTATACTCTGTTAATAAGCTTTTGTGCATGCCCTATCTTGTTTAAACTTTTAATTAATTAACTTGCATTTTACTTTTATTTAATAAGGAAAACTTTTAATTTATCACGAAAGCACAACCCACATTGCTGTAAGATTGCGTATTTGTGTTTAATAACTACTACACCTGAGCCTTGTGTGCAGCACCTGTGCTTTGCTAAATGGGTTTTGTATTAGTCTATATTTTGTACAACACTAGCAAAACTTTTAATTCATTCAATTACGCTTATTCAAATTCTTTGCCTTAACATTGTTAGCTTTAATCAGCTTCGTATTTAAGCCAAAAATTTGTGCTGATATTTTATAAATAAGTGATTTTATATTTGTGATAATGTTGTACAGGTTTAGTCAAGTGAGACATGTGTATTAAATTGACTACCCTATTTCGATAAGCAATTACTTGCGTCCGTTGTGACTTATCTAGATCTTAACAGTCCATTCAACGCAGTTCTCTTATTAATTTAACACAAAATAAAAATCCCAGTTAAGTATAAAGACACGCCAACACTTCCGTTTTGGCATATAGCTGAACATAACATAACATATCCTGTCAATCCAGATAAAGTATATGGCTAAAGGACACTCTGCACTCTTAACTTAATTATTGCAAGAAATAATTTTCGTTCAGCTTACTTCGAATGAAATATCCCAATATAAGACGACATATTATACAATTATGTGCTCTTCTCGCTGTGTTTGTCAACACACCTCTTTCCTATCTATTTATATCAAGGGTATACAAATTTGAAAAAAAATTAAAAATAAGAAAACATTGATGTGTCAGAGAAATTGTCTATTAGGTTTTTTTTTTTGTTGACATAAAAACTGTGGCGCGCAAAATGCCAATTTATTTTCATATATGCCAAATTATGGAATGGGAATATCATCATCACCATTGTGAATGCAATGACACACTTGAACTTTAAATGGATTCCCAGCCCAATTTGCGCACGCAGCCTGCAAATAAATCACCCGACTTAAGGCGCTTACAAACTGTTCCATGTCTGTTCCTCTGCCCTTCTTCTCCTATTATCTGCCGTATTGCGAACACAGATATACACATAAATATATATGTACAAAAATATATACATATATACGATATACATATACAGATTTAGATATATATATATATATTTAATTTTCGCTTTCTCGATTGCAAGCCGAGCAGACTCACACAAAAGGCAGATAGCGCCTGTGAGCTTTTCAATTTCAACTACATAGATAAATATGCCATGCTGCCAACTGTAAACGATTAGGGCAAGAGATTGGGGCGACTACCGGAAAGGAGACTGTAATCCGGGGGGAGGCGGGCATTGGAAGTGGAACGTACGCCTAAGGCGTTGAGATTTTATTGGCCGTAAAGTAGGCAGCCATGAAATCGTTGCAGCAGCAGCGAGAAGAGCAGAAGCAGCACTTGTAGGCTGGGGGGAAAGGTGGGGATAGACCGAAGAAGCGTCCATTTAAAAGCCATTGTAGCGGCACTCACAATGAAAGCGAAAACTTGGCTAAACAGATGACAAAAAATACGCGGCGATTGATGCTATTGTGGTGAGCATTGAAGGATAAGCCACACAAAGCAAATGTCAAAGTCAACACCCAAACCAACGCAAGCTGACAGACACAAAAGTGTGAAAAAGGCAAAGGATGACAGACAGAAAGGGAGGGAGAGAGCGAAGGCGAGAAAGAGATGGATAGGCACACATCTAAGCTGCAGACTGGAAAGCTTGACAAAATAATCATAAAAAGCAGTACAAGGGAAGCACGTATTGAAAACGAGTGTGCGAGTAACTGTATATGTGTGTGAGTGTGTTTGTTTGTGTCTGTTTGTGGGTGTCTAGACCTGAACAGATCGATTTTTGGCCGCTTAAGCTCAAGGCAAATCACGGCTAGAATAACAATAACTCAAATGATTCAAACATTAAATGTGAAACAAATTAAAAAGAATCTTTAAAATGCAAATATATTGCTCTGAGATAAGCCACGACTTAAATACAACTCTGGAGCTTCATTATGGTAATAATAGCTTACCAACTTGCACGATTTAGTTATTCATCAAAATACTAAAGAATATGATTAAAAACTTGATAAATCTCACTGAATTTGTTTTGAAAAATGAAAATAGTTTGTTTAATAGTGCAATCAATATTTACAAGGCATAACAACCCTTTAAGGGTAAGAAATAGTTGAATTATTATTCAAACATATTCTTTTCTATTTATTGAAGATGCTAAATTAATTCATTTTATTTAACAATTATATATATATGTCGAATTGACATTCTATTCAAGTCTTAACAAGAACCTGAATGAAGATAATACTTTATTCTTTGTTAACCATGGAAAATCTTAAATTGTTTCCGCTTAAGCGAATATCTGATAAACACTTCAATCAGATAATATGTCATGTGAATTAACCGTCAAGTATATATAATATAACCACAAGAGAGTAAATAAACTTTGGCAATGTTCTAGGGATTCCTTGGCATTTAAGATTGTTGTGGCTGGCTGCTATTGTCATTGTCCCAGCCTTGGCAGCGTTGCTGGGCGACTGCTTGAGATTGTAATGAACGTCAAGTAGAGCAACGATTAATGAAAATTGCTTAATCAGCATTATTATCTTACTAGCATTACATTATTTACAGAAACCCGAAGAGCGCGAGCTTAGAGACAATATTGTTACTGGCGTTTGTCTTGTTGGTTTTTGTTGTCGTCCTGCTAAGTCCAACAATATAGCCGCTTGCTGGCTTTGTTTTCCCAACACCACCAACAAATAGACAAAAGAGTTGATCCTGCACAGGCATTGTGCACACGCACACACACACAGTTACAGCTAAGCTGAAACTGCTAATTGATTAAGGCAGACTGCGCGGCATCAGGGAGGTCCTTTGGGTCTGACAATCAGTGGAGTAAAAGGAAAGCGCAAACAGCGACAGCCAAGCATCGCAGTCAATGCGACGACCTTCATGCTTGTGAGCTGATGGCAGAGAAAGCGACATCTGTTTCCAGGAATGAGCTGCCTCTTGGCCTGCTTCCGTTTGTCATTTCAGTATTTGCTGTTTCTGACAGCAAGCTGCCAGAAGTTTAGCGAACGCATCTCTGATTGACGAATGTACGCTTGACTAGAGAGAAGTAGAAGTAAGCCTCAATTTTGTACCCCTTACCCCTTGCCATTTGCCACTTGCTACTTGGCAGCTGCCCCTTACCCCGTTACCGTATCTGCGGCCACACCGGATGATTCAATGTGTTTGGCAGCACTTGGCACTTTGTCCTTATCATTCCTATGCCATGGTTCAAAGCTTAATGAGCGTTTGTCTACCATTGACAGCTGAGCTAAGTGGCTTTGTGCTGACTTTGGCTTGAATTCATTTGTATCATTCCAACATGAATAAGCATAAAATTGATTTTCTATGCCTCGTCTTAACGCTTTCCTGGCAATGGCCATTCAAGCTTTCCTAATCTAACTATTTCGGTCCACATACAGAGCAAAAATCTGTCTATATTTAATGTGAGCGGATTTAATCGATTTTTTTCAATCTCATCCCACACAGCCTCTCTTAATTGATTAATACTTTGAGCGACATAGCAAAAATTCGCTGCCATGGAATGAAGGCTATGAAATTGTATTTCAAGGATGAAATCAATAAATTAATTACCATTTCATACACACACTTATTTGACGTGTATTCTGTTTGAATTCCCCTGTCTATATATATTTGAATATCATCAGTAATATTTAAAAATCGAACGATAATACCGATGGGATTCAGTCTCTCTATCTCTCACTCTCTCTCTCCCTCAAATTGAAACCATAAAATAGGGCATTTTTATTAGCTATTAAATTTTAGTTGCGCAACACTTTAACACTCTGATTTATTTAAGTGTTTCTCTTTTGTACCATTTTGTGTTCCCCTATCAAAGGGCTATTAATATCGACGATTTGAGACAAGGAAATCTATTGTAAGGTTTTATTTTATAGCTGCCACTTGTGTAAGAATCAATTACACTAGTTTCAACGTAAGATGGCTCGAAAGCTCTGCGCTTCTCAGCCAAATCAACTGAAAATGATAGGGGTGTCAACCTAAACGGCCAATCGTTGCAAGTCATAAACTCACTCGATGAGCCATTAATCTGGGCAATCTGAGCGACAGGTAGAAAGATACTACAGAAGAAAAATTAAAGCTCTAAAGTGTGTTTGCTGGCAGATATCTGTGAAATTAATGATGCTCGCCTGGTCTGGCTGCTAAAGACCGAAAAATGCGATTATGCACAAAGCATTAATAAAGTCCATGAAAGGCATTTTATATTTTACGTATGCAGTGGCATTCGCCTGTACAGATGCACCATCTGGCCACCTGGCCACCTGAGTGGCACCTGGCGAGCGGCGTGCTAGAGTGCACGTAACGGTATTCACGACTGAACTGGCATTTCTTCAAGGGATCTGCAGCTGCAGCTCATGTATATTCATGCAACCAACTCTTTGCTGCTTGTGTGGCTGTGCGGCGTGTGTGTGCGCGTATGTGTGTGTGTGCAACATCCGCTTCTGACCCGGTCCGTAGAGCTGCTCCCAGTTTGTACACCGTGTCTGTGTTGTGCGCCATTTTTCGAAAATTGAAACAATTTCAATTCGATTTTTGGCCATGCGATACAAGTTTACACTGCCAGAATTTTCAGTAGCACACAACTGCACTTAGCGCAAATGGAAAAAGTTAAAAAAAAAAAGTGCTTGAAGTGCTCGAAGTTGTGCTGGAAGCAGAAGTCTTAAAATGCAAATGTATATGACAAGCGCAGCTCGACAGCAGGTAACATGTATTCCTCTACGTTGGGACTGGCAGTGGGTCTTGCTTTGGGTCTGAGTTTGGGTCTGAGGCTGTCAGTTTTGAGCAAACTGCAGACGGCAGGCCAGGTCGAGGCTGTTGGCTGTCATTCTACGTAGTCGACTTTGGGCTTGTAAGTGAAATTATAAAGGAAAATATGAAACATCGTTGAGCTGCTTGAAATTCTTGTGCCATGACATCAGGATGTGAATGTCGATGTGATGCCATCAAATTATGAGCCATGGCCAAAGAACACAACTACATCCAAAAATGCTCCACAAAAAGTTCATCAATGTGCGGAGTTTGAGAATAGGCCAAGGAGTTGCCTATAAATTCACGAAGCTTCATGCCCGAAGACCTCGCCTCGAAGTATGCTTGGCATTTTATGTCGATGCGGCTGAAGTCTCGAACAACAATAACGATGCCAACAACTGTAATCGTTGTTGGCACAAAAACAGTAGTCAAACAAATCTCAAAACGCTCGTAATCGCCAGCGTAGCGCAATAAAATAAAAGCTGAATATCATACATTTAGTCGGGATCGTAAATATGTATATTAGATGCAATGAATTTTTGTTTGAGACTTTATAATTTATGGCGCGTAATTTGCTGATGCCGTGGACCAGCACAAGCATCACCAGCACCACAACAGCAACAGCACCAAGAACAACCACTGCGAAAGCCTCACCACACACACAAAATTGCCACGCCGGCTTTTCACATTCCACGCGTGGCCGCCGCCGCTTCGCTCAATGTTTGATTATTAAAATTTGTGTGCGCTGGCATTTTCATTGCGTTCATTGGGTCGTATTTTAGCCCAGACTCTTTGCCACTCGCTTTTGCGACCATCTCTCCCTCTCTCTGCCAATCTATTTTGGCATTTCAAAGTACAAAAAAGAACTGGCATCGAAATAGCTAAGCACTTGCGGCCTTGCACGACTTTCAGCCTCCTGCTGTTTTGCAAAAAAAAAGTTGTATAAATGAATTGGGTGAAGCTGCTGTGGCTTTTACGTGAATTGCTGTTGTTTTTCTTTTTCCGCTGCTTGCAACCATTTGTTGACATTCATATTTCCAGCCCAAATTGCATGTTCATCATGCATGCTGTTAGTTAGTTAGTTTCGTTCAAATAAATGCTATAATTTTCAAGAGAATAGCGTACAAAAAATAAAATACTATGCACACATTTTTCGTTGCAAATTTATAAACAGTGCCATAAGTACTTTTGGTGACAATTCGTGCCGCATATATAAGATACATATATATCGCGACATGTTGTCAGTGGGATTTCAATAGCACGATGAATTTTTTATCTAATGTGCTAACAAAAGTCTTTAGCCTTTTAGTGCACAGTTTGGTTGATTACAATCCCTGTGGGTCCCAGAATCCTTTGTTAATGGACCAAGTCTGTTTCACGCACAGTTCAGTGATTGTAATCACAGTACGCTTTGAATTTTAAGCAGCTTAAAACTGTAGTCCACAAGAATACCAACATGCATAGCTAATGCCATTTTGACAAAGTTTCCTTCGAACTTCAAAATTCGATGTAGCCATAGTATCCAGAAAGCGGATTGGATGGAACAAAACAATGATTTAGGTTGCTGTCGCTGCATGCGAATGGAGTAGGAAAAAAGTGTTTTGTTACGCATGATAAGATTAAAATTTAGTTCATAACTACGAGCGCTTTACAGAATCACAGAGCAGCTGTGAGCAACAGCTGCTATTAAAACAAAATATCCAAAGTCGCATAATATCATTTCCCCCTCTACAATATGCGCATACACAATTTCACTCTGCCTAATGAGAATTGACTGAAATTCAATTTAAAAGTTAAGCTTGTCAAAACTTATATACGTGCGTGTGTGTGTGTTTGTGTGTTTGTTCGTTAGTGGCAGTTTATATATACATCGTTTGGACAGAATGGACAGTAAATTAAGAGCTTAAACAATTACTTAATAGACATGCCGCAAAATTAGTTTAAGGACTTTTTATTACAAAAAGCAAATGACACTGACGACGGCACAAAGGGACATTTCAATTACAGTAAAACAGCAGACAGGCATTAACTGTCTCGTACACACACACACACACATTCACACGCAGCCTGGTAAGCGATGTTGGCAGACAAATCATTTTAAAAGTATTTCACCAAAATGCAATGCGAAGTGAAACGAGACAACGCTTGGCCAGATTCAAGGTACAGCAAAGAGGATGCCAGCTGCAGTTTGTGTGCGATAACGTTGCAGTTCATAAAAATAGATATAGAGACGAGAAAAGAAAACAGAGAAAGGATACTTGACAAAATAATGAGAGCCTTATTAGTAAATTGTTGTAGACCACAGGAAAGGGATAACTGCAAAAGCGAAAGAAAAGGATATAATTTAAAAAAACACACACTGAAACACATTTGAGACCGTAAGAAGAGGTCAAAGTGGCAGCATAGATGAAAAGTACCTCGATGAAAAAATACCGTTCTTCACTTTCAGTATAACCAGAAATGTCAGACACAGAGCTATAAAATGATAAAACATACTAACAAATATCTGAAGATTCCTTATAATTGCATCGCATTTCATATGCTGTATGCAGGGACGGCTCGTCCTATTATGCTCTTACTGCTTGTGCACAGTCTATTCTATTCGATAGAAACATGTCCCTGAGCGTACAGAGAAATGACAAAAAACAACAGTCATGGGACTCATGTACAACACATGGCCAAAAGTGATTTCAAGTGTGTGTTCTACCCAGACAGGATACCCCAAAGGGGAAACGCATGCATCACTTTTTTTGCTGCTTTATTTCTTTTATTCGTAATGAAATGAAAAGTTAAACAACGCAGTGCTACAAAACATGTTCAGGAGAATTAAAGTGAATGGCAATGGAAATGAAATTGAAAATGCAACCAGCCCATCATGATGGCTCACAGTTCACAGTTCAACCTGATCACTCGTTCGTTACATTTACTGCCGGCTTGTGAAAATGGCGGCTCATGTGGTTGCAGGCGTTTTTGGAAATGTGCCAAACGGAAGTCGTCAGACATATATGGGTGTATATGTGTGGTATATATATATATATACGAATGGTTGGCATGGTCACCCAAATTGCAGTGATTGATGATTTTCACACACACTAATACTAATTGGCAGCAGTTTGGCTCAAAGGAACAGCAGCGTCAGTAAATTCCAATTAGGGCACAATTGATTATTTCATCAAATTGCGCACAACAAATACTTGATAATAAGCCCATTGCAATGCTATAAAATACCGTCACATAATCAAGGATGGGCCATAAAGGCAGCAGCAAATCAAAAAAAAAGAAGCTGAGTCGGGTTAGTAACCCGAACACAATGTTGGGAGCTTCATTCCAAACAGACGCACGAATTGCAATTTAGAGAAATACAGAAAAAATAAAATGGATGTGGCTTAAGGGAGCAATCAGCAATCGCACACACAAACACACACATACACATGCACACAGACACACACATGTGCGAGCGACGCTTAACAATAAAATAGCAGCCATATTGGAAAGCGTATAAACACTCGCTGTCCCTGCCCCCTGCCCCACCACCCTGCTTTATGCTCGCTGCTGCTGCTACTTCTGATGCTGCTGATACTGATGCTGCTGCCGTCAGCACATTTAAATTCATTTGGTGAAACAATTTCAAAAGGCGAAACGCACGGTGCCCAGAGGGGAAAGCTGAAATCGAACAACATACACGTACATAGAAAACTGTAGCATACTTATGCGCCATTCACCTTGCTCCTTTTTCATGCCCCAAAACATTTTATTGCCCCTTCTCACCCACGTCTTCAACTCTTCAAACCGCATACATTCACAATATGCGAATATGTGGCTAAACATATAACGAACTAAGATCAGTTGGTTGTGTGTTTCTTTTTGGTTTTTCTTTTTTGCTTGTTTCTTGGTTTGTTTGCCTTTTAGATGGCTAAAAGTTTTATTACCGCTTCGTTCCTTGTTCTGTGCAACGGGCTCGTTATGTGCTTATTCAATTTGGCTACCATCGTTATTCCCTTGGCTGCTGCTGCGGCTGCTGCTCTTTGAGCGGCTACTTTGACCGTTTTTTATGACAATACCGCATATAACCTGATCCGGCTGGAGGCACGTCTGCCAAATGGCCAACGTATGGGTCCGAGTGCAGGACAAACATTCGTTTTGCTGACCTGGCTTGAAGTCGCACCAGTCTGAGTCCAATCCAAAATGAATGTAAACAAAAATTACACATTGGTTCCTATATAACATCCATATCTTGGAACATGTCTTTAAGATGCAACCCGAGAAATTGCTTGACTCTCTGCTCGCTCGCTCCCTGCTTATTATTTTAAGCACTGAGACACTTATTTAGAAGGAAATTGACAATTGTTAAATGAAGTCTCTTGAGGCATTTTTAGTTTGAAAAACATGATTTGGTTTGTTCTTAAAGGTTGCGCTGAAATGTATGTCAGTTAGATCGAAAAATTGTATGCGGCGAATTCCGTAAAGCCCCTGCCCTAGTTGCCCCAAATAGCTGTGGCAAACGCCCTTCGCATGCTCAACAAGCTTGACATGCTCCAGCACTGAATTCCGAAATGTGTTTGCTACATCCATCCGACTGGTCAGCTTATCTGCGCTGAGCACGACGATGATGATGATGCTAACAAATTATCTGAAAGTGGGCGAGGTCAGCACTGAAGTCACAGATATGATTTTTAAATTGGCATTCCTGGTATCTGCAACTGCAACTTTAAGTGCAAACAGCTGATTTAGAGACAAGTAGTTTATGAGGAAACTCAAAAGGCAGCATAAAATGAAAAAGAACTCAAAGCATCTTATGAAAAAAGTATGTTCTTAGAAGGTATCTCTAAGGTCAAGGACCCATCGTGGAAGCTGTTAGCGAGTAGATAGTTGGTGAGTACAACACACATTAAAATAATAAATCGTATTTATTGTTAAAAGTAAAATGCAAAGTTAATTAGTCATAAGCGATTTCCATTTCTAAAAATTAGCAATGCAATCTAAAAAGTGTTCTCAACAATTGCCTTATATTTTTAGGAAACATGAATTTGTGAAATATTTCGAAATCTTGAACCGCAAAATTAAATAATTGCCCACATCATTTTTCATTTTCACTTAAGCATTCTTATTTCTAATTTGTTAATTGGAAATTATAAGCCCTATTTTTTAAAGCGACGAAATCATGCGTATTCTGAATTGTATATCTAATTTTGTGCTGATTGCATTTTCAGTTTTGGTCAACGTAATTGACCAGTGGAATCTGCAGTGCTTATGAATAAATTGATAAGAGAAAGGACTTGAATTGAAGCCCAAGCTAACACATTAACTGCGCACTTAGCACACGTTAAGCGGCTTACTTATAATCGATAAACCTCATAGACGTCAGCCAGATGTCAGTGGTGCGGTTGGGTCTGTTTTGTTGGCTATGGGCAACACCTGCAGCTAGCAGATACTTGTCCCATGCAGCCACAAGGTAACACTTGAGCATGCGAGTATACACAGATTTAAGATAAGTGTGTGTTTTTAGTTGTGTTTGTGTGTGGCTTCTGCCATTTGGTCAGTGCAATAAACGATGGTTATTTAGTTGCCTACACAAACCAAATTTCTGTAATGTAATGTCATTTAATTGTCAATTATATATGTATGCGCATTAATTACAGCAAAATGTGGTAGAATGCCAACTTAGAGCTCTGTTCCAATTAAACGTGTTACGAAATGCGGTGAAAAAGTGACCAAATGGGTGGGTGTCGATGTGTGTATACATCTGATATCAATTAAATTCAATTTGCATAACATAATAATATAGCATTCAAGTAAACCATTTGCATTGTTGTTCGGCTCAATCAAGCATATTGCTCCACCAGAGAGACATAAATACAATCGTATGGATATGTGTATGTTGAAATAAAAGGACAGCAACAGTCATAAGTTGCCTCTGAGGTATTTGGCGCGACACACTAAGGACATTGGCAGCAGCCTTTGCAAATGACAAATACAATAATAAAATGGGCTTGGCTATGCGACAGGCAACAAAATGTTGTCTACACTGGCGACTGTCACCACTTAAACCAAGTTGCTTGGCAGCATCTTTGATGCCAAAAAGCTTCGCCAAAACGTAGGCGAAATATTTGTGTAAGTGCCTACTTACCTACATATATACATAATATATAAGTCTCTCACTATGTAAATATGTTTATGTTTGTATGTATGTTTGTCTGGGCGCTAAATGTCAGATATTATGGGCTGGCAGCGCTTCACACGCAGACACCCACTCAAATATACACGCAACTTCAACTTGCTGGATATATATATATATATATGTATATATATATAATAAATTTTACGCATCTTGTGAATTCAAGATACACCCACAAACAAACACACCCGCACACACACAGCTACGCATAAGGTCTTATTCAGTGTGCGCGATATGGGGTTGCTATTACCATATTTCATGCTCTACATGAGCCTATTTCACTTGTCAGAGCCAATTCTCGGTGCAAATGTAAGTTAGATGTTCCCAAAAAGGGCAATAGCTCAACTTACACACTTACTGACTGAGTAACTGACTGACGAACTGACTAACGGACTGACTGACTGACTGACTGACTGACTGACTGAGTGATGCATGCAACAACCACGTCAACTGATATATCAATAAGCCCATCAAGCCTTCAGTCACTCAAAGCGTCATTTGCATTTATGCGCCTGACTGCGGCTAATGGGCAGCCAGCATTTCCAGCCGCACAGGACAACTAACTAATTCCATTTGCTCCGATAAATTCCCGAAAGGTAGACAACAAAAAAGTATGCTTACGTTTTGCTTAAAATAAAAAATCAAATATGCATTGGACCGCTGGCAGCTCCCATGACAATTGCAGCAGCTGGTCAAGCCTTGTTTGCATATTATTAAAATTCGAAGGCCAACACTGAAACCGGAAAAAGTCGCTTCGAAGATCGAATATTGAATTTACTTTTGAATATCAAATAATTAACGAACTGGGAGTTCGCAGCATCAATGACTTCTTTTGAATATGAATTAATACTTTTAGTTACAACCTTATTCGATTAACAGTTAGTTGAATTATTTATGCAAATATGAAAAGTCGTAGGGCTGTTCAACCACTGTGCGTTTTTCAATTTCAGCTTATGCAGGAAGGGCAGCAACAGCAGCAGCAGCCAACTAAAAGTATTTTCAAATCATTCCACATCAACATTTTGCACAAGCACACACACACACTCATACACAGATACTTTAATATCCTTGTATAAGCCAAACCAAAACAGAGGCGGCCCATTTGCCTGCTGAGTTGGAACGTTGACTGTCGACTGACGGCCGTAAAGCAGCAAACTAGATCAAGGCAAGTTTTAGCAAAAAAACATCAACATCAACAGCAACTGGAATCAGAGGTCTAACTTGAACATGACAAACTTCAGCTTATGCTCAGTGCTGGACGGGTTGTTGGCCCGCTTGAACCTCCATATTTATTACAGAGGCTTAAAAGTTTTTTGCCTCTACTGTTGCCCGATTTTTCTTGCTTTATTTCCATTTTGTGTTTTCCTTTGTTAAAATTGCCGACGAGAGGAAATTTTGCAGGTCTTATGATGCGATCGTTGGACCTTGGGCTGGTGCTATTTAGGGGATTCACTGTGGGTATCATTTCCTGTTTATCTAGCGGGGGCTCTGGTTGACAAATATGTGGCGTTTTGGGCTCTTGGAATGCGGTCAATGTAACAATACAAAACACATTTAGCATTTCAAATGGGGCGCCAATGGCGGCAATGTGGCCAAGTTTACAAGTTGCATATATTTTCTTGGCTCAACTTCGGCAATAAATTTTAAGTCTAGGTCTCGCAAAAAAGAAGTTTTTTGGGTTGCCCATTGTGAGAGTTGGCACAAAAGTCACTTTCGCCCTTTTCCATTCTGGGACTGAGCGAATTAACAATGAAATTTAAAGACACTAACTTAAATTTGAAAGACATACGTATACGTATGAATATATATATATGATATATATATATATATATATATATATATAATGGCCATGTGTTGGTGTCCTCTCTATTCTCGTTGTTGCTGTTTATTGTCGCGTTAACGCCAATTTTCGTATATAAAGTTTTATTCTCGTTTCGGTTTCGATTTCGATTCGTGTACGTTTCATTTACACTGGCAGTAACCATTTTTTGCGGCCCATCAGCCACATAAACTTTCAGTCCCTGTCTCTTTCGCTGTCTGTGTATGTGTGCATGAGTGTGTGTGTGTGTGCGAGTCGTCCGTTCGTGTCACTGAACGGTAAATTCAAATTAACATTTAATTTATCGCTGTCACCGTTATGGCTGTCGCCTGTCATGCCATCCATTCTGCCAGTTTGCTTGTTAGGCTATGTTTTGAATTTATTGAGGAAACCCTTTCGCTGATTTGTTCCTTAAATGCTGACTGCCAGCCTTGCGCTCATATTCGGCAGGTGCTAACAACAAACAAAAAGGACATACGGCAGTACAAAATGTTACCGAATGTAAATTGGTTACACCTGTCAGGCCCAACAGAGTTGCGGTTTTGGTTTTTGGTTTGCCTGAACAGGCTTCTAAGTGGGTAAAATATTTTTAAGGTTTTTATGAGCTCTTAAAGATTTAAATTATAAATTCTATAACCATTCTTTTAAAGTAATTTGCGCCGTTTTTTAAATTATATTTAAGTCTTAAAGATTAAGATGTGTTAAATAATTTCCTTCTTAAGAAATGTGCGCCTTATGAAATCTGTGATATTTCATTAAAAATGTATCTATGCCTGTCTAAATAAAAGCATTACATTTTCTTTCAGCAATGTACATAAAAAATCAGATACCAGACACATTTTTCGACTGAGACTTTAATTGTGAGTACATCTCACATCCCAAGCTCACGGTGCGGCTACGTGACTTTTTTGCTTGCCATTTGTCAACTGAGACGCTGATGCCGTTGATACCGCTACAGTGCTGTATAACACAGTCGCTCCGCCTGAGTTATTTAATATGTATCTAAGGCCTGTTTCACTGAAAAAGTTTTTCATTAAAGTAACAAATTTTAATTTTAATTAGACTCAAACGAGGCTAAGTACAGTGAATGGAGAGCTAGCGATTAAAGCCCACGCCCAGCGCCATCAGGCATTTGAAGCAAAGTCACGATGTTCTCAGTGCTGTTTGGGGTGGGGATTGAAATTTCTGCCCCCAAACATAAAGTGCTGTCAAGCACGCCGTGTCGCACATAAAAGTGTGCAGAAGCCAAAACGTGAAGCAACAATATTACACATTCAGCAACACCTCGCAGCGAGATACTCTTGTATGTATATACATATATACATATTTATATATATATAGGTAAATATAGGTAAAAATTCTGGTATATTCACATTTTGCAGTTTTATGGTTAGTGTAGCAATTTATCCACAAAAAGATACAGTCCATAGCCACCCACATCAACCACAGAGCCCATGCCAGCCATGCTTTTCGCTTGCGTGCGCTCTCTCAATGCAAAACATATAGATAGACAGAAGAAATACGCAGATATATACATAGATAGAGAGAAAGTAAGAGATACAGCTGCATTCAGTTTATGTGAATAGCGTTGCACATTCAATAGTCTGTGCAGTTGTGGCTCGGATGTTCACAGACTGAGAAATCAATTATGAAATGGATTTCGGCAAATAAAAATGAATCACAAAATGTATCTATATTTATCCATATTTCCAGCAATCAAACGAAAATCTTGTTTTAGTATTAAGCATGTCTCCCGATTAAATAAAATTATTGCCTTAGAACCAGAAATGATGCTAGTAAATCATGACATTAATTTACCGTAAATAATCACTGTCAACTAAATTATTCATATGTCCAGTGAACACGCTTCACAAGTAACGCAAAATATTTGTGGAATTTCTACAGAATGTCATGAGAAATAGCTCAACTCCAATTTGATAAAATTGTTTTCTAATTAGCATACAAACTAATTGTAAATATTTGACATATTTGAACTGAGCTCGAAAATATTTATTCATTGAAGGTTTTTTGAAATTATTGACTGATTGATAATTTCTAGATTAAAATACTTTTTACTGGATAATCTCTAGACAAAGTGATTTTAGATACAAGAAGTGATAACACACCACTTCAGTCTTAATTTGAATTATTTAAGATAAATGTTGTGTAAAGGTGAATTAATTTATTTCTCTCCGTTTTAAATTTATGCATTTATTTTATCAAACCTTATTTTGAGATATCATGATTTAATAGTAATTTAAAGTCATTATTTTGGAGATACATAAAGCCAAAACTAACCCGCCATTCGCTCAAAATAAAACAACCGCAAATTTTGCTGGTGAACACTTTACAATTTTCGCAAGAAGCTTTAAGTAAAGCAAGTGAAATGTGGCGTAAAGCTGCAAGTTACAGACAATCCTCCCGTATTTGATGCCACCAATACATAGAAGAATGTTGTTGTTCTGTGTGCTGCTGGCGATTCTAGAGCATTTAAAATGGAAGTTGTCGCGACTGGCATTTTGAGGTGATGCCAGTCGAGCCAGGCCGGTGGTGATAAAAGAAAAATAAAATACAAGCGACATGGACGCGTCAACAGCAGACTAATAGAGATATATATATATATAGATATTTACATATACATAGATAAAGAGAGGGAAGTATGCAAGCAAGTTGAGAGTACACATAAAAGGGCAGAAGCTGCCATTTTTAATCCTCTAACTTTAAGCGTACCGTTATCTCCTTTGTTTTCCCGTCACTCGACTTGAGTTTGCCCAATAAGTATTTATGGGCAAGTGCGAAGCTAATATAACCAAAACTAGCTGTAGGCGGATTATGAATTCTCTCACCCGCTTCAGCCATTCACTTTTTCCACCACCAAAAATATAAGTATACGTAATAATGCTAGAATTGGATTTGACCTGTAAGTACAAAAATATTTAGAAATAAAATAGCAAAAAAAAAATATAAATGCAATTGTTTCCATGTCATATTCGTGCGTGCTGAAGAAATATAACATTGAATTAATGTTTTCTGTTTTCTAAAGAAATCTAACATAGTGCTTCATACATAGAATTAAATTTTTCTATATTTTTTAAAGTGATATTTTTTTGTAGTTATAGAGAGATGTTTATTAGAGAATATTACCTTTAGATAACTAAGAATTCACAGAGGCTTATCAATTCAAATACAAACTAGTTGATATTTTTTAGTTATACTGTAACTCATTATTTTAATTTGAAAACTGAATTTTATTTTATGAAATTTGAGTAAGATTGCTGTCCCGAAAAGTTGCATTTAGGTCCTAAGATTTTCAACAAACCTAACTTTAACAAAACTAAATCAATTTTCCCAATTATGATCTAAACACTATTGAATTAAATATAAAGAAAATGAAATAAAAATTAAATAAATGAAAGAAAATATTAGTTTCAATTATCATTAAGTAGTTTGATATATGCAATACCTCGTATGTTCTATCATTTTTGTGCTAACAAACTACAGTTGCGAGTTTTAGGAAAAAAATTAACAAGCATCCTAATATTGACGTAACAATATATATATATATATAGCGTATAATAATAAAAATAATCAGGTCACCTGCAGCAGCAGATGTGGAAGCTGCAGTAGCGGACACCAATAACAAGCAATTTATCATCGCGAAATATCGCGACACAAGCGGTCAACAAACAAAACTGTCAAATTTGAAATAACCTCCTAAATAGGTGGGCGGTAATTTTGCAACCACAAAACGCTTGTGCGATAATACAATGTGTCAGAACAGTCCATGACGGGGAAGAACGATGGGTAAATGTGTAATCAATAATATAATAATTATAATTAAAGTGTTGCTAAAATTCAAAATTCGTTGCCGTCAGATATAAAATGTGTACTTAGTTTAAATTTGGAGCAGAGAAAACGCATTTAATACTTGTTTAAACTATTTAACAATACCTTATACGCATTTTAAACGAGATCAAAAATAAGCACAGGGCAATTTCTAGTCGAGCTTCCTCAACTAGAACACTCTCAAATATGTTGTTGCATTTTCCCTAAAAATTATAAATTGTACATATTACATCACTAATAATAAATATATTGTATTGGGCTTGTATTTATTTACTATTATTATTTTTTTGTTTTGTGAAATAGTACTTAAATATGTAATTTGGTTTATTTACGAGCCTGTGATCATTAAATTGTATGTGCCGCAAATTGTGTACGGTTTTTAGTTTTGGCTATCTTTTAAATCATATTTGTGCGCATATCCCAAACGTTTATGAGTCTGTCGTTATTATTTATTGATTTTGGTTTTCAGCACATTTGCTATAAAGGCCACATTGCGTTTGCCTCATTATACATCTGTAAACATGCATGCACATATATATCGGTAATTACGAGAAGTATATCAGCCGAAGGCGGAAAATTGATTTGTGGGGCTGATCATAAGCCTCGCGAAATTGCAGCAAAGCGATTTAGCTTTTGCCATCTTTATGGACTCTTTGCACTTGAAATATTTACATATTAAAATTGCAGTTTTTATTGGCATACTAATTGCATCTCGTTGTTTGCTTTGTTGCGTTTTGATAGGCAGCCCCATCCCGGCTATGTATATTTTTTGTGTATTTTCAATTGTCTTCGTTCGACATTCATTTTTGTTTGCGGTTAAATTCGTTTGCTCCAATTAGTTGATATATATTTGTTTTTGGTTTTTGTTTGTGACACTAATTCAATTGATTTACATTGACTGCCTAAAAAGGGCAATCAAAAAAGCGTAAAGACGAAAGCTCATTAAATTTAGAATGTGAACAATGTAAATGTCATTTGATGCGCATTTAAATAAGTCGTATTAGCAGCATTATTAAAATTAAATGTGTATGATTAAAATTACGCGTTCGAAGTATGTCATTAATTCATGCCAGTTAACGCAGAACTTTGCAAATAGGGCGTGACATAAAAACAATATCCATTCAGCAATTTTTGGCTTTTGCAAATAAAAGTAAAAACAATATCAATGGTATTCAACGCGTATATATAAAACTTTAATTTGATTACCCTCAGACACACACAGATACAATGGTTGAACGGTTGTTGGCGCTGCGGTGTGTTTCAATATGTGGCGGGTATGGGTTTGGTAGCAACATCCACAGGCATAGTCACAGTCGGCTGGCTGGCTAGCAAAACATTTATGACTTGTGAGATATGTACAAATTTCATCATTTTCATTCGCACACATTTATTAGCTTAAGGGATTGGCCCAGATTCATAATGGGTTCTTCGTGTCAAGGGTTGAAAACGGCATCTGGTGAATCATGGATGTGATAGTAAAAACCTCAACAAATGAGTTGAAGCTTAATGTGATTGTGGGTCACATTCACATTTCTTAGAAACTAACAAAATAAATGTCGGTAGCTTTAATTAATTAATTTTTAAGATAAGCAATAAATTAATGCTCTTAGAATATTTGACATTCGTTTCATTTCCTTCACAATTTGCAGATGCAAATTGCTACGCAGTCAAGAAGAAATCCCAATTTTACGGCTCAAACTAGCAAAGGATTGCGTCATATAGGCATGTGTAAAGAGACGAAACTAACATTTTGTTGAAACAGTCATTATGTTGTTATTGTTATTTCAAAAATCTGAAAGCGGGGCTAGATTCCGCAGAGCACAATGACGCCTAATTGTACTGTCACAACTTCGTACAAAACAAACGTATTCTATTGTTGCAGCTTTAATTAGTGTTACATCTAGATTAGAACACCTTTTTGTAATATATTGTAATGAACTAAATTTCAAATTAAAAAATTAATGGGCTTATGCAACAGTCTCATTAAGCAAATACAATAGTACACCTTAATAAACAATTTAGCCAAGTGTCGTGTCGAAGAGTCTCGAACAGTTTAGCAAAACCAACCACAACCAGCAGATGATGCCGAAGCCCGTACAGAAACTCATAAGCAGTCAATAGATGCCGTGGGGTTTATTGTTGTTCACTGTGAAAAATTTGCCACGGTGATGATTAGTTGCATTTAATGGCCGGCATCAATTTGCAAGCCACGAGCCAGTGCGAAAACTTGACTCATATGGCATAAACAAAAAATTAATTAAAACAAAAACAACAGTTAGAATACCCCTGCAATATTTGAGGGCAAACAATAGCTATCAGTTGAAACTGAAGTCACACTTGCTGCAAAAACTGCTACTAAACACAATACAACAACAACAACAGTTTTAGCACAAATTTCATTGCACTCTAAATGCTCTACGTGCTTTGTATGCTAATTGCATTGCAAGTCTTATGAGTACGACAAAAATAAAGTTACAAACAATTAAGAAAGCAGTCATCAGTCATTGGCTTGTCGGATGATAATAGACAAAAACCACAGACACTCACATAAGCTGCAGTAAATGCATCCTTAAAAAAAAGAAAATCAAATATACACACACCAGTTCAAAACTGCCGCATTTTGTGGGAACCCAAACAAAAAGTCCGTTCGCATTTCATACAAATCAGCGCTCAATGTCAACCAATGTACAATTTGTAATTAGAACCGGAGACATAAAAATCACTGCAACTGTCAGATCTCTCTCGTCAACTCAAAAGATACTCATGACGTTGCAAATGTTTGTCGCTGGCTAGACAAAAGGTGTTTTAATTTTTAGTTGTGGCAACTAAATAAATTGTCTGTCTGACTGGTACTGTCACTCCTGTATTATCCATTTCGCTGTACGTGAGTTGAGCAGCTCTTTGCAGTGTCACGTGGTCGTTAAAGCGAGCGGTCTTCTTGCCAGTCAGCGTCAAATATACGCAAATGAGCAGCTACAATTGCAATTTGGGAGCTAAATGATGCAGAATGGCCAGTCAAATGAATTATGCAACTTATACAAAAACAGCATCGGTTGTGCCAGTTATTGCTGATACGCCACATTGACGGATTGCCAGTGGGGCTTTTGGTGCAGCTGTCAATGTCAAATTGAAAATGTGAAAATGGTGCGGCAATCGCCCGGTTCATATGAGCGACAAATTCGTGCCTGAAGGTGCAATCAATTCCAAACAGAACACGATGCGCTGTTTATCGCGTTAACAAAACGCCAGTCAATTTCAAGTGACCCTAAAAACTGAACGCATTGAGCGCTCAATAAATACGGCAGTAAATCGAAAACGCGTCGCTGCAACGGTTCTTGTTGCCAAAATGACGTAAATTCGATATTAAAACAAAAATAACCACATACGTTTTTTTGTTAATTGAACAATAATGCAAGAGACAAGAGGCGACAACAACAGCATTTGTTGTCCCGAGCAACTGAGGAAGCTTTATATATTTTGGGGCCATGAACTTGAGCTACACAAAATTAAATGAGAACACTTAAACAAGCTCAACGCTGCCAACAGGCAACAACAAAACTGAGCAATTAAAAGAAATCAAATAAAAATACCAAACGTGAGTGAACGTTTCGGGGTATTTTTAGTGCTGCGTCGACAGCGACGCGAGATGCGGCCCCTTCTGGCTTTTCTGGCTTTTTCATCTGCAGTTTGAATCACATAAAGCATTGAAATTGTTGCTCCACGGTGACTGAAAAATGTACTGTAATGGGTTAGGGTAGCATCAGAAACCGTTGGTCTTTGTATAGAAAGCAAAACGTTGACAAAAATAACAAATTTGCAATTAAATTTAATTTAATTTTATGACGCAAATATACGCAGAGACATCAAGGCGAAAACTTTTAAATACTCGTTATCATCAGGTTTTATTATAAATTCAAATTTAAATAGCATGTTAATGTTCAAAAAATCAGAGTAGTACACAAAAAACCGTTTTGTGGGCACAAGTGTCGATCGATTTTTATAATTTTGTACAAATTTGTATGTACTCTACAAACTACCCTGTTCTTCTCTTAAATTTAAAAATTACAAAAAACTCATTGAGCATATATATAAATAAACTTGTTTATTTAAAGCTTGCACGTGCTCTTATATATTGGCATCACCTACCGAGATGTAAATGCTAAAGTATATATATACATATATTAGTTAACAGTCTCAGTTAATGGCATGGAAATACAATATTTAGAATGAAGTTTCCTGTCATCGTAAATAATGTATACTGCAAAAAGTGGGTGGGTATCAATTCATATTATTATTATTTCATTTTATTTTCGACTTATTGTACAAGTGAAATTGAATTGCTAGCTAAGCTGTTTATCAATTTATATTTATCTTAAGTAGTTAAGAAGTTTTAATGCACGCAATGTGTAGAAATTCAGAGCAAAGCAATAACGAAATCCTTTTATTATTTTATTTATTTATTGTTTTGTTTCAACCTTTAATTCTTGTACAGTTCCACATATAATTTAATTTATAATAAATATATATAATCAGTGCGACACCACTAAAACTAAGGAGAAGTTCAAGAATGAGCCCGTACCAGATAAAGCGGTATAAAGTTTACAACTTAATTGCACGACAGCTGGGAAAAATCGACAGTCCCCAGTGTGCTGATTATGGAGCTGATACTTAAGTATCTCAGAACATCACTGCACCACACCATTCCCCCCTTGGTGGTTATAACTAAACTAACAAACAAAACGCACTCGCACTTTGCATACTAAGCGATACAAACTTATAATTGTTTATAAAACGAACACAAAAGAATTATTATTATGTATAGATATATATATATACGCGATGAGTGAATAAGAATGTATATCTATGTGTGTGTACATATATATGCACTCATATATATGTGAGCTCGCATACAGACTGGCATCTATGAATTTCAATTACGGTACGTGCTCATATGTGGCTCGCGTTCGACGGACCGCACGTAGTCGCAGTCCCAGTCTCTGGTGCCGTCGCAGTCGCAGTCGCTGTCGCTGCTGCCGTCAATGCCTGCTGATTACATATGCACTTATAAATAGAGCGGCTCTGCAATTCAAGTTGCGGCTCCTATGCTTAAGTCATAATAAGCTGACCCGCAGCCAGCAATTGCGGCGCTTTTGTGAATGAATGCGAATGAGTACTCAACCAAGATACTGGGCGCTATACTAGTCAATGTTATTGTACTTTATATTGTCGTTGACAGTGCCTGAGATGGGATTATTAAAAAATCATAAAGGCAAATTAACAGACAAATCAACAGGTGATTCAACTTTGCTATTTGCTCAAGAGGCGTATGATTAATATAATTGAGTACACTGTAATTAGGCAGAGCAGGTGTAGCAGCTAACTGATCAAATCATTTATTTTGTATTTTTATCTGTTCTTCGAGTTTTTGGCAGTTCGTACACGCTGATCAGATGAATATATTTGTACGAGAGAGTGTCCAGTTAATAGGGCGCTGCAAATGACTCATATTGCACGGCAATTAAAATTAAATTAATTTATGAACATTCCATCACGTCTTAATTGCATTTGCAGCCAGTCAAACGGAAAGTAAAACAAACACGGAGGCTGTGGCCATCGCCGTTGCACTTGATGCAAACCACTATCCATGCACCGCTCAGATAGCGACAACCTACACCCACCCACCCCGCTACCCAACAAGCATGCGACTTGATACGCAGTCAGAGCTCAATGGGACAATATTTCTCGTAAACATTTATTCGCATGCTCTATCCGATGGGGCAAGGCAAGGTTGACAGATACAAATGTCAAGTAACATCATCGTTTAAATGGCACTAAAGCATTTGACTATTCAGTACATCTTAAATTCAGTCAACAAATGTTATCTAAAATATATTCATAGCAATATTGAGCTTCATAAAAAAGGGCGTTGCGGATTCTGGTTTCCAAAGTCAAACAAAAGCAACTGAACACTCTATACTCAATACGAGTTCGTTTTGTAAAAATATGTACAAATATGCGATCTATTAACTATAATTAATACGACAACAAAAAAATAATAACAAAATTGAGATTACTAAGTAGGATTATTTACATGGTCACATTAATTATCACTTATTGTGTTACTTAATTATATTATTTAAATCAATTAATTAAATCAGTGATTCTTAAACGTTATATTAAATCAAGTTTGAATTATGTTAATGACTTTAATACAAATACTCCAAGGTCAGTTCAATCATATTTCCATTATATAAAATAACTACAGACTAACAAAGAGTCTTCGTGAGTCGTCGATATATAAATAACAAGCAAAAAATTGTCTCAAATTACTTTTTATTATCATTATCGCTTTTTTTTATTATGTAGAGTCAATTGAAGAATTATTTGCGGTTTGTGTAAATAAACTTGGAACAATGAGAGAAGCAACGACAAGGATAGGAAAAAAATGATGTGCACAAAAAATGTTTAAGCAATTTCAATTGATGGCTATGTTGTGAGGCAGACGTGTCATGCACCCAAATATTATCATATTTGCGGTGAGCTATTTGAAGTTTTCATGACACACTTGAGCTCCAGTTTGAAGCACCCAAGTAGGCATTATGATCGATAAAGTTAATGCTACTTTCCGATGCTGGCACCACAGTCAATTAAATATAATATGTTCTAGTCGTAAAATGCCAAAAAAAAATTGTCTGGCGGACCATAAGCGAGCAACATCCACAACTGCAATCCCAATTACGGATGATAGCTACTCTCTACTATGCGGAATATGGGCGTAGAATTGTCGTATTATATTCGTATTACAAATGCACCTTGTTTTCCTACGAATCCATTCAGAACTCGATTCAACCATTAATGGGCCATAGAATAGATAATTGGCCATAAGGCTCGTCTGCGAATGCGGCTGGTCAGGCATATTAAAATATTGTTTGCCGCTTCTGTTGCCAATTTCATATTTGTGTTTGTCTGCGGCGAAGTTGTCTAAGAGACAGAACCGAAATTTGCTACATTTGCCACATCATACAAACTTTATAAATGCAAATAATGACTTTTGTAAAGGCATTGTGGCATCAATTGCGGCTTAATGAAAACAAATAAATACTATTCGGCTTAGGCATGAATGAATCCGCTGCTAAGCTAGCTAAGCGTGAAGCCAACAATGATTCAAGCATGTGAATGAATACACAATTGAATGTAATCCAATCAAGAGTGCTTCACCATGAGATACTCTGTACATTTTCAGCTCACATTGGCACTCTGTTTTACATTATGAACTATTGATTTTTAAATAAATTCAAGTTCAATTTTGCGAAAGAAAATGTGGTTTGTAATTTAAAAATGATAAGCCATATTAAGATGAAGGATATCATACAAATGGACTGTTTAATTGTGTAGCTCTTCTTCATCTTCATTAAACCCTTTTTTTAAGACAACGCATGCTTAAGGGGTATAAAAAATGAGCTAATAATTTTTTATTGACAATAAATCAGAGGTAAGTACAAAGCGAGAGCTAACAACTTGACAAACATTACTTTGTTGATGAAATTACGGAAATTACACACAGGCCATATTCCTGTTCAGTCAATCAATACTAATTCAAAATAGCTGGCTATTGTTCGATCAAGTAAAGTACGTTCATCAGAATTATTCACTGTGTGTTTCCAATTATTGCTTACAGTCGAATTTGCAATGCTCGCTGCTAACTATTATAACTACTAACGTATTGTTGAAAAAATAAATTGTTGCACTTCAAGATCTTAAGACCTTTGTGTACACTGAGATGTGTACAAGGCCAGGAAGATGTGTAAACAGCAAAATGCAATGTGAATTTGACGTTTGCATTAAATTCAATCAACGTGATTTGTATTGTGATGCAACTGCTGCTGTAAAAAGTCAATTAAGAGTATATTGTAACTAAATGTCGGCAAATTGTATTTGTATTTCTGTTTGTTTGCTATGTGCACTAGGAGTCAAATTATAATTATTTGAGCTTCTCAGTTGGCTTGTTGAACTTTGACAGCGCACTCGATTACAGCTGTTGCTACTACTGCTGTTGGCAACAGCACATCTCAAAATAAAATAGGAATCAGGTTAGAGAGAAATGGAGCCAAGCCTCTAGTTGTAGGCAAGTTAACCAACTGCCCAACCACGCCCTTCGACCCCAGCCCCGACTCGGTTGCATGGCAAACTAATTAAAAGTTGAGCGATTTTCTTCGGCTGCAGATAGGATTCATTAAAGTTTTTTAATTCATTTGCATTACTGCTGCTGCTTTTGCTTTAAATTTTAATTCATTTTTCTTTGCTGTGGCACTATGCGATTTATTTGTTTTCCTCCTGTTGATCCTACTTTCTTTTATTTGTATATATATATTTTTTAACAACGTAATACTTGGATACGCTTGGGTAAATGCTGGCGAATACTGAAAGTGAGAGAAGTATGAATTTAATTCACTTCATGCTCGGTATTGTTAACACAGTTTTTGGAGCTTTCAATTAACTTCAGGTGTGCATCCTACAGAGCTGTGCCGCAATTTCTTACGCATAGGCTGTGTGCAAACTGTAAAATCTGTCCATCTGCTTTTAAGCTGGCTTTGGCAGAAGTCACTTTACAAAGTTTGTGCTTTTCTGTTTGCTTTTCGGTTCCAAATCCTTTGCTGCAAAGTGTTTTCAACTTGGCTTTTATATTATGCTTTCCTGCTCATACAGAAGCTGTGTTTTTTATTTTTCATTTTTTATCGGCAGTCGAAACACAACCCAAATGAATCCACAAGCAAAGCGCATTTTCTGCTCAATGCTCTGGTGCTAAGCTCACTCTATTTTTTCTTATTTATTTTTTTGCCCTTCACACTTGCCACGCCCTTATAGCGCCTTTGCACCCCAAAAGTAAAACAGACTTTTTAGCCGCTTGGCAGAATTTCTCATTTACATACTTTTTCGACAATTTTGCATTTTCTTCTCTCCCATTTTTAGTGTGCTCCTGCTCCTGTTTATCTCCGCTGAGTGCTTCCAGCCTGCACTTTTTTCAATGCGGCTCATAAAATGGAAGGGTTAAATGCCTCGCTCCAGCAGACGCTTAACATAAGCGATATATTGGCAAAGGTACGGAGATGCCATTACCACCCACCTTTCCATTCAAGTCTTCTTTCCGAGCAAAGGCTACGAATTGGGCGGTATTCACTCGACCACTCGGCCTATGCCACCTCACTTAACTATATATTAGATACAACACTTGGCACTCAATGCCAGGCACAATCATCTCTGAGAAACAAACCACAACAAAGGGATGACTTCGGTGAGGCCAACACAACCGCATTCAAAGACACATAGCAATGTGTATCTGTTACCTGAAAGTAGCTACTGTGGTAAACTAGAAATATAGTTTTATAGTTTTTCTTCTACTAACAAATACACATCGGAATCAGCACAGTGACTGGGAGTACGCCACAACGCCACTTGTTCAAATACAAGAATTTACATAAGCTCGAGTAATTTCTTACTAAACAAGTTCACAGACGAAGTCAACACAAATACAGAAAATAATAATATATTTTTTGAATGACTGCTGTGTTTCTTGCTCGATCAGTTCCAATCGTAGACAAATAAACATTTGTATAGTCATTGAGTCAAGGCTACAACTTAATTGGTTAAAGTCTATATACAAAGCGGAAAACGAAACTTGATCTGTGTATGGACTTTAAGAATCAAAGAGCTTATCATTGTCAAATGAAGAGAAGGATATGTCTGCAATAATTTGACTGTTGAAAAGTATTTGATTGAAATGAAACAATTTTTGTTTTGGAGTACTTAAATTAACATGATATAAGCACATGAATGCACAATTGATTGAAGGTATTGTAAATAAATCAAAAACTTTCTTTAAAAGAGCGTTCTGATTTTCGAACTTAAATATTCGAGATACTTTCAAAGTAAAAAAAAATTCACTCAAAAACTATTGTCCCTGTGGAATGAATTTTAATTTAGTAAATACTGAATGCATATTTGAATGCATTTGATACTTAAGCTGCCGATACGTGTATTGCATTCAAAGCTGAAATAAATGCAATTTAAATGGCAGTTAATGCGATTTTAGCGCTGTATGTGTCAATTACTTAACTCGATCAATGTTTTTGATGCTGTTAGGAAACGGATTAAGATAAAATCCGAAAACTTTCATATAAAGTTTTCTATATTCAGTTCAGTTGGTTCATATTTTTGTGACTGTGAAACGTAATACGACTTGCAACTAAGAAAACCGCTGAAAACACTCTAAATAAATAAATAAATATTTAATCGATTAGATGCACGCAATTCGTTTAGTCCTGAATTCGTCTTTCGATAAGCCAAATCAATGAAGGTTTATCTAACCAAATTTGTTTGTAAGCGCCTGTCCCTGACATACACCACTCGAAATGCGGCCTCGGCCGCCATCAACATGTGTCAAAGTTTTCGCCTCAATGAGCTTTAAATATTTGATTTGTTTCTTACATACAAGTAGTTGCACACACAAACACACAATCATACACATGTATGTCAATGTGTGAGGTTGTGTGCGCAAGTTTTGTGTCTTTTCAGACGGTCGGTGGGGATGGGATGGGTGGGAGCTGAATTTCCATTTGGTTTTGTGGTTGCCTGCTGTGTAATCTGAAACAGAACCACAACAAGTATACACACACATTTATTATATGTTGGTGTATATGTTAGATATGTATATAGCCTGAGCTGCGGTTTTGTCTATTGGCATTGACAAGATTGGAGAAATGTTATCAAATCTTCACACACTTTTACAGCAGCTTAGTTCTACGTATGACCCGCTGTTCATATGCCGAACTATGGGAGATAGCTAGGCAGCCATCTAGGCTGACAGGTAATTAAAAGTATTAGACAAACTGGCCACAAAAAAGAGCAGCGCTTAAGCAGGCCAATAAGTCGGTGTACTTCCACAAGGCAAGCTCATCAAATGGTTGTGGACGATTGAATGTGGGCAATGTAAAGAGTGCGAAATGAAAAGGAACTTGGCGGCTGGAATAGAACGAAACAACAGCATATAAAATTCAGTTCGAATTCAATTTTATGCGCTACGGTTTTGCTCTCGCGCACTCTCTTTTGCCCACACTCACTCTCTCTCTCCCTCTCTCTATCTCTCTCTCTCTTTCCCTTATCGCTTGCAGCTTTTCTAATCAAGCGAACAAAAAGACAGGGGCTGTGGCTGGCTTGGGAGGGGGTGTAGGGTTGGAGCATTTCCCTCAGCTATAAGTATCTTGAAGTTGCACAAAGGCTGAGCAATGCTTGGCAGACCCGAAACGCCCGGGAGCCATGAAATCAAGTGTAAGAAGAAAAACCGTTCTGCCGGTGCTGGATTTTCAACTCAATCTCATTTGGTCTAAAACACGCCCGTTTCTGCTTGTGGTTTTGTCGACAATTTTCTGCCTTACTAAACATTCGATAGCTGTGCTTTCTCAAGAACAGCATCGTCGACTGCGTTTCGTGTCTACCGCGACATTGCTTTGAAACCCATAGCTCGTAAATTACATTGGAAATTCCTGGGCCATTGATGTTGATTGAGCAAGAAATTGCCGACAACGCCCTGGTAGTCATACATCTATGCTCCTACTCCTACGGACATCCAGCCCTGGCTTGCGTTTGCCGTGCGTGCATTTTAAAGTGATGTTCAGCACTTGTAGCCCCCCCTCTAACGCGTCTGCAGTTTAGGGGGGCGAGGCGTTAAGCGGTGGTTTGCGGTTGTGCTTCGCTTAAACTTGAATTTCCTATAAATGCCGCGAGCCATCAATGTGGCTCGCACCTTCTTACAGACAAAGTCAGTTCCGCCACTTTTTTGCTTGGGGCAAGTCAAAGTATCATAATTAATGAGCCAGCCCTGCAGCCATGTGGGCTTGGCACGCAGCGTTTCCTTGGAATCTCATTTAAATTGCATTTAAATCAACATTTTATCAGAGGGAGGAGAATTTCAAGCAAGCAAAAAAAGTAGCAGTTGCATTTATTGCGCTCATTTTAACGACAATTTGTAATAGTCGATGTGCGCACTTCCGTTTCCGTTATAGCATGTACCAAGCTAAATTTGTACAAATTATAAAAAAAAAATATTACACAGCTCTCAAGTATTCTATATGAATATCAATACATAGCATAAAATTTACATATTCATTTGAAATAAAACGTATACTATAGTTATTGTAGTTGTTACTTTTGTACTGGTACTGAATATATCTCTAAGCTACCAACCTAACTTATAGATAAGCTATAAATATATATTCTTTTTTGGCTTCTTTCTACTTTTGTCATACTTTTTTTTTGTAGTAAAATCAATAAATAGTAGGATTTATCTATTTTCCAATACTTGCCTGATCCCCAATTATCATAAATTTGTATTTAATAGTTTCATTAAATAGTGATTCAATTCAATCCTAATTCGGTTCTGTGTCCGCATTCATATAGTTGTACCATTTATTTATTACTCTTTTAATAAATATTTTAAATAATTAAATAGTTTGTTTAGTTCCTTAATTTCTTAGTCAATCTCACTTACCAATTATTGAAGAGGAATTATTTGTGGTTCTCTTAAGTTCCAAGCCAAGTCAATAGCTGACAAATCATTTGATTGCCACAATATTCACACACACACACGCACATACAAACGCAAACCCATTGAGATTGCCAAAACTGAATACACCCTAAATGGAATTGTACGCAAAATTTGAATAGTAAATCCAGGGAGTTTTGATATGTTTTCAAAGCGCAGACGCTGTTAGATTGAAATGCAAATCGAATCAATAGAAAATAAATAGAAGACATAAGTAAACAAAGTCTCTTGAATCATGGCACAAACAGTGGCACAGTGGCAAGGACTTTTAAAGAACCATACTGTGTCTGTGGATTCTGCTATCCTGTATGTGTTTTTGTTGGTGTTGTGCGTGAGTCTGTGTGTGACTTCAAGTGTGACCCCCAGGGCAAAAGTGGCGGAGAAGGCGGTGGGAATCGCTGACGCTGCGTGCTGAGCAGCTTAAGTCGTTATGCGACAACACAATTTCAACAGTGCGGCTGCCTCAGTCTCAGTCACCATCTCCACCTCCGTCTCCACCTCCGTCTCCATCTCCACCTCCGCCACTGTCGCTGCCAGACTAAGCAGCGGCAATATCAACACTTCCGCTTTGTCGTTTAGTCGAAGCAACTTTGATTGCATCGCCCGTGGCGTTTTTGGCATTACAAATGTGTACACAGCAATGCGATTTGGCTTATAACTAGACCATACATAGTCTCAGCCAGCCTGAGTGCCTCCTAGTTTTCATGTTCTGTTGGCTTTATGACTTGGCTGTTAAGGGACTAAGTTGCCGACGCGTTGATGATTTTGTTTGCAGCTTGTATTGATGTAATCACTGGCGTTAATGACAAGTTTGCCGTGTGTTTTTGTGCTGGATTTGGATTTTGCTTGTTTGTTGCAACCGTTGCAATAATATATAGAATTTTACGATAATGCCTTTTATTGTTTTTCTTTATATAAACATATTTTGTTTTGTATGAGAACTTTTGCCATCGACGGAACGTGCGACACAGTGATAAATTTTTCTAAATATTTACGCGACAATATTTATAGCACATAGCGAAAATTATAATACAAAATTATACAAAAACGAAAAGGCAAAAAAATGCAATTGCATTGTCACAAAATAAATCACACACATAAACTCACAATTACACATGTACGTACATATTTACATATATAGGTATATGTGTAAGTACTTTTGTTTTTTTTTTTTTTTTGGTTTCTGTATACTCTTGAGTGCTATTAAAACTAGCGGTAGACAATTTTTGCATTTTTGTTGTTGTTGCTGTTGTTGTTGTTTCTTTTGATTCTAATTGTTTTCTCTTTTTGAAGGCTGCACACGGCTGTTTTCATTCCGTTTTGTTGTGCATGGCATACAACTGTTAGCAGTTTCTTGTTGCATTACGAGAATTGGCGCGACACGAATTGCATTTCATGGCCCTGCAGCGGAAGCGGAACGCAAAAGACCATAGCGCACTGTCCGTCGCTGCGTATACGCGATGGCACGCGAACGCGAATTTATTTCATTTGTGTTGAGTGCAGATTTACCGTTGCTGCGAACAATCAATTTGCATGTAATCTGCAATCAATATGCAATATGCAGTCTTGGCCGACTGCTGCTAATGATGCTGATTTGATACTGATGCAGTGCTAGTGATGTTGATGTCGCCGCTGTCGCGCGCCTACTTCCTCTCAACATACGAAAGCGAATGAGAACGACAACGACGTGGCAACGCCGCAGACGGTTAACAGACGAATGAACTGCCCGAATTTGTGTGAGCGCCGCACGAAGCCCGAGCCCGAGACAGCGCCAGACGCGCTCAGAATGTTTGCACAGCACAGAACCAAATGCGAATTGAGTGCAGAGCCCAGCCACAGCCGCGTACGCCAACGCTGACGTCGACGTCGCCTCCGATGAGAGACGCGCAGGTTGCACTCAAAAGCATTCGCTCAGTCACTCATTCGGGCTGCCATTTTCTGTTAAGAGTTAACAGCGCTCGACATGTAAATTCTGTTACATTACACTTACAGGCAGTTGATTTGCTGATTGTCGGCGCTGTTACGCATACGAAGCGTGAGCTGATAGCAAGTTTTTATGGCATCATTTGGCAAATATTAGCAAGCAAATAAGCCTTCTGTCTAAGCCATTAAATACATGGCAAATTTGGTTGTCAACTGGCGGAAAGCAGCAAAAAAGTTTTAACAAAATACCCCTTAAAAAGTCGCACAAAGTAAATTCCAATTAAAATTTCAACGTAAGTGCCACAAAATGTAAATTATGTATAATGAAGTCGTCGTCGACGTTTGGCAGCGATGCTGTTGGCGGTTTTTTTTTTTCTCCCTGTTGTGGTTGCTGCGGTGTGCTGTGTCTGTCAACACCAACACTCGCACGCACACTCGCACAATAATACCCAAAACCTAACATACTTACCCACACACACACACAAACACACACACTTACAAACACAAAGCGCACAATAACCCTCTTTAACTTTCTGTCGCAATGTTTGCCTTCAGCTGACGCGCACGGTCGCTCACAAATCCTGGCAGACAAGCAGACAGACTGTCAGACAGACAGATAGACAGCGGTGCCAGTGAAATACGATGTTCTGCCATGCTCAAGGATCTGCCAAGTCCGAATCCGACACTGGCTGCGCCTCGGCTGTCAAGACACTGGAATTACCTTGAAGCGCTCGCTTTGGAATCCTTTAAGAAGACTATAAATATCCACATACACACACACACAAGCACACAGCGTGCATTGTACAAATTGATAAGCAAACGCACACATACACACACACACACACATCTAACTCTAAAACAAGCAATTTTGACATCAAACGTCAACGATTCACCCCTCAACACACACGCATACATAGCTGAAAGCAATTCTGGGCGTTCCCAAGCAGATAGGGCTTACTCGTGGGACTATTAGACTTCAATAAATTGAATTTGCACAAATTTCAAATCCAAAAACACGTCCCAACCCAAGTTACGCCTGCAGCATACGCATCATGCATCCACAAACAAATCAAACATGAAATATATTAAAGCAAATGCGAAAAGGTCGAACATGTGTAAGCAGAACTCTGTTTATTCTTAACCAAAAATAAAACAGCTTCGATGTATTGTTATAAAATAAATGACAATTTCCAGAATTACTTGGAAGTCAAATAAACAACATTATTCGCAGTAAATAAATTTAGTAAAGAGTTCAAATGCCTATTTAAATCAAAAATGTAAATCAAAAACCCACTCTCAACTCACTTTTCTACAAGTACATTGAATGTTTTAACGCACTTGGGAAGTCTTCGAAATAATTATGAAAAACGAATCCTTAATTTTGCCCTGAAAGTATAAACTTTTTGCCAAAGATAAAAATGCAAATTAGTAATTATTTTCGGATGCCCTTTTAAAACAAATATTATTGAGAAATTATATTTAACTTCAATATTTACTATAGATAAAAACTTTATGATAGCATAAGCATTTCGGGAAAATCTCTTTCAAGTTTGCACAACATTTTTTTCATTTCAAGTTCGCGTAGTAAGGCGCTTGGAGCTCAAGGAGCTATCGAATAGCTGTCTTGGGGATTAGCAGCTGCAGAATCAGCTGCTGCAACTGATATAGTTTGCGTTGATTGAAAAATAAGCGAGTTGAACAATGTGTTCGTCCAGCAATCAGGCATTCAAGTCAAGCTCCGGCAAAGAATGGAATAGAACAGACCGGATTGCTATTAGCAAATCCGCGAGGCGTTGGTCAAAATTGCTTTGCAATTGACGTGTCCTGTCATGCACTCCCCGAAGGCAAAAACAGCAGATGGCAGTGCCACAACCACAGCTACATCGACTATACTGACACGGCTGTGTGTGTTTGTGTATGTATGGATAGACAACCAGCGTGCAGCGCGAAACTGCGAAGCCAATTCATACGCCATGTGGTACGCGGGTCGCCTAGCAAATGACTTTTGATTGACGTGTTTGACATTCTGCACGACAAGCATAAATTGCAAACACACACACATACATACAGACAATCATGTAGAGGGATCGCACACCCTTTGCACCCACTTTTATTGCAATTTAAATGCGTCAGCATAATTTTCCAGTTTGTTTAAATGATAAGAGGGCTGCATTTCAGCATATGCGATGCTTACAATAGCCATTATTGGCATGAAGGGGAAAATTGAATCGCTTGCAGTTTTTGGCTCACCAGTTAAGCAGCCAGCTTCTTAGAATGGATTTATTTATGCTCCGAGTCTGCGGTTGATTATTCTTTTGTTCGAGCAAAAGAAAAAAAGACTCTCACCGCAGTCATGCGCATGTCTGCAACAGTTGCCTGGGTCATAGCCAAAAGGTAGCGGTTCGAAACACACAAAGTTTAGCCAACACTCGTATACATACAGCATCGCAAATTTGTACAGTTCAACGGCCACGCGAATGCAATAACAAGGATAACTCCCAAGTTGTGACTTTGTAAGCGAAATCAGCTCCACTAAGATGTCAAAGCATGTGGTCAGCCTGCGTCGCCGCAGGTCCACTAACGATGGCCACAGTCCATTAGCTAAAACAAGCCGCCAGCAAAAGCAAACAATACTGATTTAACAATAGCCTACAGAATGAATAATCTCAAGATAATTTGGGGAGGGGTAAACTGAAATGGACTCAGCCGTTTCAACAGCTTGTAACTATTTATAATATGAAGTAGTAGAGTTGTTTATATCCACATATTAAAAATGCATTAAAGACAAAATTCTTAAAATACTTATTTAAATTATTCTAAATATCATTAGTTAGCTACGATAATTTTATCTTAATAAATATGTCTTTGCTGACTTCAGGTCAAGTGTTTTTTATTTTTTTTTTACATTAAAATATATCAAAATATCAAATATTAAAAAAGTCTGCGAAAAACATATTTAAATCAGGAAAAAAATTTGTATTGTCTTTACAGGTATTTATTAATATTATTTTTCAAAATAACACTGTTTAACAATTAATAAATTAATATTTGTGAAGTGTTCACTTCTTTCAGCACTATAGGAGAATAAATTATAATTGTTTGTATAGTTATTATTATTATTAAAACATATATGTGTACTGCCGCATAGAATGCAAAACAATGCACAATATAAATTAAAAAAATATATTTTCCAAGGATTGCATACGTTTTTGCTGCTCAAATTCAAAACTCTGAGCAGTGGGAAATTAAATTGAATAAACACTTTTAAGATATTAAAGCATATGGTGAATCGACCAACTACATTTAGAAGAATCCAATTATGAGAAAATGGTCGGTCCAAAAACACTCAATTAACTTTTGCACTGAACAACTGTGAAACTCTGTGAAACAAATCGAATAACAACAATAATCGTCATAAACATAAACATAATAGAATGCTAGCGGCGCAGCATCTGGTGGCAAATGCGTGCCGGACACCTGAGCAGCCGGCAAGCACAAGGCAAACACGGAGCCATTTGACTAATGGATGCTGCCACTGCGGCCACTGCTGCAGTTGCCCCTGGACCCCCTGCTGATGCGAAAACGCCCAAGCTTGTGACTGTTTGAATCTCTGGATGGCTTTCAGCAACTGTTAGTCATGGCTTTGGTTTTGGTTTACATATCAGCTCTGCCCACAAATGCCACACCGGTCGAGTCTGTGTGAGTCTGTCTGTTTTTGCGGATTTTGCCAAAATTACGAGCACGTGACAAAATCAACAAAATTAATTAATAAACTTTGTCAAGCACTTCCCTTGCTCACGTCTCATGTGACAGTTCTCATATTGCCAGCTATCTGGGGTGTCCAAATACAATTACACATACACATTAATATACCTACACATTTGAGTGTGCTTCCAACTGTGTATTTGCCACTGGTGCCGATACCTTTACATACCAAACCACTTTAATGTGATGGCTTCCCCGTAACCAAGGCCCGTCAGTTAATCAGTATTGAATTTGTGGAGTGGCTGCCAAGATAGAAATACCAAAAGCTAATTCGGCGTGGCTGGACGGAAATTGAACATAAATTATTGAACGGAAAATGTAGGATATAAATTTACTGTCAAATAGCATTAAGTATTTGCAACTGTTTCATATTGAACCAGCGCTTGAAAAACTAATTACTTATTTATCAACATATTTTAAATTACAGAAGAGATCATAATAAATAATATAATATAATTATAATAGTATAAAAATATTATCTTATACAGCTTCATAATGTATGCAGAAAAAAAAAAATTAAATGTAAGAGTCCCATTAATTACTATGAATAGTGAATACAAATCCAATTCAATGAAATGTGTCTAATCATGATAAGCCTGAAGTGGCCCTTAATAATTGCTTATGAATAATGGTATATATTAATGGTCAACTAATTAGTTACCGTAATTAACCACTTGACAAGTTTTAAACACCCTGCGTGACTTGAGCCCAAAACTATGTGAAAACTTTCTACTTGCATCCTATCGTATCTGCTGAATATAATATAAATTATTAATTGCCGCAAAACGTACACAAATTGTGATTAATTATGGCGCACAATAGCTAAAGAAACAGACACACAAATACACACACACACCATTCACATATACACATGTGTATGCTAAACACTGGCACAAAATGGTATATAGAATTATGAAGACAAACACACAAAGTAGTCTAACTTCTCACCCTTCCCCTCCCATTCTGTTGTGTGACGTTGCTTAATATGCCCGAGTTTGTCATGATTTATTATTTGCTCTTGATAATGCCGCATTGGGAGCATCGAGAGCATGGCCAGATATTGTAGCAAGACTTTGGCGCATTGACAGCTACATATCAAAACAGAAGCATTTGCGGTTTGACCTTTGAACCGCCCACCCCCAAGCTGGCCCAACTCAGAAAAGAAAAAAGTGACTAGCTCTTATCAGAGTAACTGCAAATGGCGCGAAAGAATGCGCAGCGCTTTATTTTTATGAGCCAGCAGATAAAACAGCGCGTGGGCTGAGAGTGGTCGGTAGCTGGGTGTGTGTCAATATGCAGGCAGCATAATAAAATACAAATGCTCAGCTGAGTCGAGTCGAGTCGAGAGCCGAGCGTAGAGACTCGAGTCGAGTTTTGGGGGCAGCTGGAGAGCCGCTTACAAGCAATGTAATGCCAAAATGACAGCCATGGAAAATGTTGTAGACGACCATGCCACACATAAAGAGCACACAATTATGTTTGTGTGCAGGCTTGAATGGAGGGAGAAGGATAGAATGAACTCTGTGCCGTGTACTATGTTTTAGGAGCTTCTAAGCAGATAAACGCGTTGTTCATGCCTCTGTTGCTGTTGTTATAGCAGCAGCAGCAGCAACAGCATCACCAGATGTAATCTTGCCGCGAGGCGAGAACAAAAATTTCTATTATTAATTTTTGTACATTTGAGCAGAAAGCGTTTGGTTCCAGGATGTAGCCCAATGCCAATGGTGTCTGGCTATCAGACAAGAAATATGTTTTCGTTCGCAATTAAGAGCAATTTCAATAACTCGTATCTCTTGCAGATAGTACAACATGCTGGCCACTTTAATGACCATCATAAATTTGTTGGTAGCTTAAAGGCACTAAATGGCAGCCTCACATGAGCTTATACTCATGTAGCTGAAAGTGAAGCACTAGTTTTACTACTGTAAATTGATTAAAGTCGTTGAAAATAAATCATTTTAATAGTTTCAATTGCTGTAGAAGAAAGATCATTTATACAATCTCCAGCTTTAAGAAATCTGAATATGCTGTAACCTTCTCTTATTCAACATTTTCTAAAAGCTAACTTATTTTCTGAGTAGCTAACAGCAATTTCAATTTGAAATTTGCAATTAGTAATTTGAACAGCCACAACTTCATATTCCTGGCCTGGCTTCCATCAATGTCATCGTCTGTTTATGATCTGAACGTCTAATTAAAAAAGTTCAAGAGACTTGTCGCTGGCATAGCTCATACGACGCGTGCGCCTGACAACTGCCTCCAGGCCCGCATTTGCACTTACTATGGCTGCTGTCAGTTTGTTTAGCGTGTTTCTGTAGTTTATTTTTATTTTTTTGTTATTTTGTAAATGAATTGACATTCAAGTGTGCAGCAAAGTAGTGCATATGTTGCTGCACTCGAAAATAAAAATCAAAACAAAGCCACTAGCAAGCGATGCAGGAATGTAGTCAGAGTTTTGTTTTTGTTTTGATTGCAGTTAGCGTACATAATTTATTGCATGCAGAAAACCCAAAAGTTTTTTTGTTCTACGACTTTTGGTGTGTAGTGGGCGTGGCTGTGTGTGGCAGGATGACAAAATAAAAACACATACTCGTCGTCAACGAATCCTTGCAAACGAACCACTATCAAGTAAATTGCCAATACGCCAAGATTCAAATTCTCTAAAAATTTTTCATTCCCCATCCTCTCCAACTCATACTCAAATTCGTTTAATATGCACTCAATGCGTTTATTTGTTGCATCTTATGCACAATTTGTTATGTAATGTTTTGTGAGCTGGGCATTTGTCATGTTTCTGTCCAGATACAACTGTGGCCAGAGTTTAACTGAGTGGACATCCAATCAGTGACAGGCATTAACTCGATGACAAACTATGCACATGCCATAAAAACCACAACAGCAACAACTTATTGATTACATACAATTTATAAATTAATCAGTTCCATCAGCAGTCGGGCTTGTTTGCTTATCTGTATTGTGTTTTTTTTCGTTTGCTCAATTAAAAATGTGTGTACACAATAGATTTCCAAGCCAATGCAAGCTGAATAATACAAAATAAACTTTAAATAGTTTGCCTCAAGCCTCACAAATCGGACAAACACAGGAACAGTTTGAAAGCTTTCTTATTGCAAAACAATACAAATTGGGCCTCAGGCGAATCCTTTTTAGCAAGCTGTCTATTCTTGTAATAAATAGTTTAAATTACTTGGAATTTAATTTACAAATGCGTTGAGATATACATTTATTTAAATCAATGTTAATTGATTACTTATTTGAACGTATCTTTTAAATTATCTCTAACTGATTATGTCACCATTTTAGGTTTATTTAAAAAAACAATTCTTTTAAATAATATATTAACTTTTGTATTTAAGATTCGATTAGTTTCACTTAAACCAGCAAAAAATTACAAATTACAACAGCACGGCATAAAGTTCAAAGTTATTAATACAAATAAGAAAACAGAAAGTTGTGAAAAAAAATGAAAAACAAAACACTCAAATGAAGCACAAAGCTAGAGTTGATCGAAAACCATACTTAAGAGTTAAACATGCAAGAACACAATATGCACAGATTATTAGGGCAAAAAGAAAAGAAAACACTCAAATTGAATACAAGCCGATTTTGTTAAAGAGAGGAACGAAACAATACTTTTTGCAAGCACGATGCACAAACAGATAATGCACACACAAACAAGAGAATCAAATAAGAAGAATCAAATAAAAATAATAAAAAAACAAACAACGAGCACAGCAGAAAATTGAATTATTAATATTCTTACGATACACAGCTGATTAAACCCTTCGCAATTTGTGAAGCATAATAAATTACGCACAATATATGAAATATTTAAGAATATTTAAATGCTTAAATATCGAAAAAGCAAATATATTAGCGTAGCACCAAAGAGCACGTCAATTACACTCAAGTTGTGAAAATACAAGTATAGCTGTTTTCCTTTGCTCTTTAATACGAATAACCGATTTTAACAATCTTCTGTGTTTATTGTGCGATTGCTTTGAATATTCTAGAGCACTGAGATGCCCTATAAAAATATTAAAATATCATAAATAAATGCTAGATAATGACCAGCTCAGCACCCAATCAGAAGTACATTAGTTGAACATAGGAACATAGAAAAGTCTATAAAGATTTTCCACATTTCGATTGCATGTAATAAATAAACATTCTATCGGCTGATCTCTAATGCACTTCAAAGCAAGCATACAGACTGGGCTCATCGCAGTAGTTGATTTGATCATACATTGCTGTAGCAAACACATATAAGAGAGAATTTTGACTTGGCATTATCATTGATCATTAGCATTATCGTAAATCAATGCAATCTAATACCCAAGTCTGTTCCAAATCAGAAGTACATTACTTGAATACAGGTTAAGAAAATGTCTCTTGATTGCATGTAATGAATAAGCATTCTATCGACACTGATCCAGCTGCTCTCTAATGATCCTTAAGGCAAGCATAACCTTTATATGCTGACGGTACACATGGCAGCAGTTGACTTGATCAGACATTCCTGTAGGAAATAAAAATAAGATAGACACCCAAGTCGAGGCAGTGAAAGCTGCGGGCCAATGTGGGCGCCATTTGAATAAATTCAACTATCAGCTGTTGGGTTTTTAGCCTCGAGTTGTCGCCTTCTTGACAGGCAACTCACGTGTGCAAGTTTTCAACGCTTAGGGCCATAAAAAGCAGATTATCATGGGGCAGAGATGCGCCCCGGATGGCTTACATTAAATGGCAAACAGTCAGAAGACAGTCAAGTAGTCAGGACATTGTCAAGTGCAAATGAGCCAAATTCCAGGGCACAACAAAATGCAAAGTGGTTTTTTTCTCCTTCACATCTCGTTGTTGTTGTTTTATTTTTATTTTTTTGTCGCCTTCATCGGAGTAGCGAACGCCCAAACATTTCATTTGCCATCCGGTCGTGCTGAGTGTAGTTTATAGCACATTTCTATTCATTATGTGTAGTCCGAGGCATTGTTTAACATTTCATTTATTGTCAGGCTCATGATGACTCTCCACAGCTAACAGAATCTGTGACTCTGGTGGGCAGCTGTTAGCCATTATGCTTATGTTTGGCTGATATGGTCCTAATCGCCGGAGTTACACGCTATTAATTTTGCTTTGTAATTAACAAAGGGCTGCCCAGTACACACACGCTCTGCACATTCTCGGTTTTTTATGCGTTTGGATTTTATGGACTTGACCAGAGCTCATATAATTTATTAACAAATTTGCACACTAGGCCTAAAGACTTTGCCCAAAACTGGCAGGCTGCGCTGTGCTGTGTGTTGTATGTTGATTAGTAAGTGGATTGCTTTCTCTGGAAACGCTAATGAGTTTGTCCGACGGCACAATGCCAAGAAATTTCAATAGCAATTTGCAACTCACAACCAATGAACATTTCAAATGGCCGTCTATTCCAATTTTGGCCATGGCTCTAATAATAGCTAACGGCAATTACCTTCTATGAGTTTGCCATGTTGTTGATGGTGGTGTTGCTGCCGCTGCTGTTGCGGCTGGTATTGCTGGTATTGCTGGTATTGGTATTGCTTCTTCTCAGCATCCATGTTGCTTTTGTTGCTGCAAATACATAATGAAAATTATAAGCCACTTCCGAGTTTCATTAACGAAATTAGATGTTGGTTGCTACTTCAGACGTTGAGATCTGCCTGACGGATTTTGCGGATGTTGCGCTAATTTGTCAATGGCCATAACGACACCAATGCCAAAGTGAAAATCATTGTGGGAGTGGCACCAGCACACAGTTAGCGCCAGAGCAAGGCTCCCTTGCCATGTCAAATTCAAATTGACTCATTAAAAATTAAGTTGCTTCAGACTTCCAGTTTTTGGTAGGCAAACCACATCCGAGCAACAAATTTAACCAAATGATAAATAGCTAAATTAGATTTGACAGCCGAGTCGGCTTGCGTTTAGTTGCCGCACAAATTGCAGCATTCATCTTGATTACATTTACGCTGAATATCTGAAGATTTACAATTTTGGCAGGTTTGCTGTAATAGCATTTTTTAAGCCACACTTTAAATGCGCAATGGCAAAATTAAATATTAATACATTCTTACGAAATTCGCATTCAAATATACATTCTAGAAAAATTAATCTCATAAATTAAATAGATGCACTAATTCTTGCACGCTTATGAAAATCTGCACTTCTAATAAATTCAAAAATGCACTACTGCTGTTATTTTCCCAGAGCAGCTTTTCACCTGGGAAATTTATTCTGATGGCATTCATAAAATTTCAATTCAACTATTCATGCATATTTTTTAAAACAATCAACTTTCACTGAAATCAACTAACGGAATTGTTAACGATGGATAACTTAAACATTCAACGAGTAACTAACTTAACAGCTCGCCTCTTGCACTGAACTGTAATGCTTTTGCAACAACGTTGCTGTTGGTTTGTTTTTCTGTGCATACTTCTACTATGAAAACATGTTGCACTGACAGCCACGCCAACGCCCATCCATAACTTTGTCTAGCTATTTGGAAGTTTGCATCATGCAAGGGCTGTAGTTAAAGTCGAGATAGTCGTGCAGCTGACGGTGTTAAATCAATTGGGAGCTTGATGCTGGGATAGACTCACTTCCGCTTCCGCCCGAAGCCATCAATAGCAGTAATAGCAGCCGCAACAGCAGCAATTCATGTGGCAAGCGATGCATCAGCGAAGGGCCCCACATGTGCTGTGTTTCTTGGTTTGTTCAAGCCATTACTTATTTTCCATTTTTCCCCTTCGGAGAGAGTATTGTGATTTTGCTGCTATACTATATTCGTTTTGATTGGAAACTGAGCTGAATCGATATGCAAATTGAATTTTGTCTGTTGGTATGTTAATATTTATACCTTAAGTCAAATCAATCTAAATATTATTGCAAAGCAGAAGCAAAAATCATTTTTAAATACATTTTTATTGCAAGAAAATAAACTTTTTGCATTTCAATTTTAAGTAATTTTACTCTTACACCCCCTTCTACAGTTAACTGAAAGTTTGTCTTTAGAACCAATTACACAATATATTTTTGACAAGAGCATTAGCTGTTCAACTTTGATTATATTATGTGTATTAAAATGATATTCAGTAATGTTGCAAGTTTATTTTCTATATTAAGGTATGCTTTCAGTTATTATTGGATGTATGTGGATTTGAACTGGCCTTGAAATAATCCATTTATATTCAGTCAGCGCAAATGTCATGCTTATTTATGCGCTATTATTATATTCAGACCAAGTTTCTGCTCGAATCCCTGTCAAATAATGCAGAAATATTCCCAGCTAAACAGCAAACAAGCAAACGAACCACCAAACCATTTGGAAAAATAGCAGACACAATGTGGACAATAAAACTAAATGGATTTTTAAAAAGGTCGCCCGCTGTTAAAAGGTAGATCGGACCCACCACTAAAATTCCGGGCCAACGTGGTGTATTCTTCATATTTTATGCCACATCCGGTCACATAAGGTCAAGAATTTAAGTTCACTTTTGTACGTAGGAACTTTCAAGTGTGACTTCGAAACCTGGCACTCTTGCATATTTTCGTTGTTAAATGGAAAACACTCAAGTGTGTTTTCCAAACACCTCGATGAGAAAATTGGTATAGGCATGAAAGCAATGATAAAAAAATTTAAAAAATGAACATAAACATATAATATTTAACACTCAATTTTTTCCATCTTCTATCGAATATCTGCTAAACAAATATAATTTATTTCTTATTTCTGGTAACTTTAAGAAAATTTAATTCAATTTCCGACCATCCTAAGTTTAATTTCCGAACTGTTCGCATGTCTGGCAAATTATCACTTCTGCTCGCTGCGCACAAATATCTGTGATTGCATTTTGATTTGTTGCATTTGTATGTGACAGGATGCGGATGCCGTGCTGCACAGCATCACAGTAGCCGAGCAGCTTGCCACAATGACACAATCACACAATGTCAATCCGCACCATGCAATCAGTTGATTTTATTCAGCTATCAGCAAAGTAGCTTCCACTCAGTACTGTGCAAACGGCACACATTGCGACCGAAACACATTCAAAAATACACACACGCACACACACACACTTACACACAGAAATATACGCAGGACACATCTGCACAACAATGGTTTATATAGTTGTGCAATTTCTTGGCACACTCGAATATATATTAGTTTATGTCATCAGGAGCTTTTGCGGCAGCAATGTGTAAATAAACAAATACTCGCACTTAGCAGACAACAAATGCAACTCGAAAGCCCGAAACATAGTAGCATAGTAGCCAGCATACAGATGTGGCATGTAGGTAGGTGTGGCAGTCACACGTCCACCTCAGCGCCAGATAATAAAATGCGCATTTGTGCACGAAATTACTGCTCTTTGTTCTGAATCTATCTGTCTTTATCTCTCTCTCCCTCTCTATCTCTCTTTTGCTCTATCAAAAGTGTATCCCCAACTGTCTACTCACAAGCTCCAAACATGGATTGCTAAATTGTTTTCTGTTTTATTTTTAAACGCTTGCCTTGAGGCCGCAACCTGCCAAAAAGTTGTGCCAAGCAAAGTTATTTTCAATAAGCAGCTGGAGTGCACACAGCGAAAAATGCAAGATGTTCAACAGCAAAACAAAAAAAGTAAATACGCCTGCCGAGTATGCCTAACTAACAAATACACTACACACATACACTAATGCTTTTTTGTGAACAGTCGAACTATATGTATTAAAAAGTACTCAGGTGAAAAATTCTATGAAAATGTTGTATCCTATCAGAAACTATGTATAGCTTTGAATTTCAAATCTGATTTGCTTAAATTATATGCTGAATCGATCTCCGTTTTTGAAAAGCTGGAATAACTATTTAACTTGTAAAAAAAATTATAACTAAGATTTGAATTGAAAATCTATATTGTGTGCTAACAAAATGACAATTAAGCAAGAACAGAAGCAACAACCAAAATCTAAAGCTATACCTATTTTTGTTATTACAAATTTGTGTCCTAATTCATTGATTGTGATAAGTAACAACAAAAGCTAAACCTATAGAATGTAGCTATAAGGATATAAGCGAATCATTAGCATTAGTTGCTTATTACCTAATTGTAATAATTATAGCTGGTAATAAATTTCACTTGAAAAATACTCAAGTACCAAATAGCAAAGAACGGCGACAGCAAGTTTGTATAGAAAATTTGCATACTCCGCGGGAGGGTATCGCCAGCAATAAATATGCATGAGCAGCAGACGCAAGACGTAAGTCGCAAGTTGCGGCGGACTTAGCGGCCAACATGACAGGAGAAGGGCTCTTAACGTTGGTAGCATAAGCCGAAATAGTCGAGCAGCGGTGAACTGCCAGTCGACCCAAACTGACTGGCTGACAGACGGATGGGCCGACGGGCAGACAGACTGACGAGCAGACTAAAGGGCAGACAGACGTCTGCCATCCATTCTCGCGCTGGCAACTATTTTTATTGCACATTAAATTTAATGAGCTGTCGAGCACCAGCAAATGGCGGATGGCGCATATACTATTGCAAGTGAGTGCAAGGTGGCTGCAAGCGGCTGGCGGTGGGGAGTGAGGTGAAAAGGCGCTTAGCTGTAATTAAGCTTAAATGTTGCAACAATTGTCGCTAAGCGGTCGAAGCCGAAGCCAAACCAGTTCGCGATGTTGCACGAGCTGTGTTTAACTTCAACTTGAGAGAGTGGGGGTCGCTGGTCAATTGTTTTGCACATCGCTCATACGCCCCATGGTTGCTGGCGCAGGCAGGCAGCTAACTCAACTCGTTTTAACACTAGCACCAGCAACAGCAACGTCAAAGGGGAGTGCATATAGAATTTGGTGCACTCCAGGTCACAGTTGCCATGGTTGCTGTGGCAGACCTACACACACATATGCAACCTAATTTTAATGCTGCTATTTGTGCGCAAAGGCTCATGCCGGCTCATTAGGTATGAATAGCAATTGGAAAGTATTTTATGGGTTGAGCTCAGCCCGGCAGCCCACTCAAAAATTCCTATTTTAGAGTTTGCAACAAGTTTCAAACTACATCCAAGTGCATATTCATTATGCATTCGCAATTTCCATTGTTTTCACAGTTAATTAGATGCGCAGTGTATACTTCGAAGGAAACAAAAGAACTTACTGTGCATTCCTCATAATCCAAATAGTATGTACGCATGTCTTAAATGCACCCGTTCATAAATGCTTTACATTAATTAATTCGAGTATGCTACTCAACCAAAATATTCAATATTGGCTAAATTGAAAACTGCGAACATGTTTTTATTATATAGAAAAAAAAACACAATTAACTATATTTTCACATAAATATTATACATTACGGTCAAATGAGTGAAACACGAGCTTCCAAGTTTGGTATTTAAATATTTATTTAATGTGGACTAAAAATTGTCCTTAATAAATAATGTTTTAAAAAATAAAAGTTTACAATTAGTAAAATTAAAGGGAGTAATTAATAAATATGGGGATATTTAAATGTAAAATCGTCTAACATTTATTGTAACGATTGTAAAAACCCGTTAACACCAAAATAGTTAAGCGCTACTAGCGCTTCGTAGTCATAAAAGTAAAACGGGAAGAAGTCAGAGAAAATGAGTAAGGGAGAAAATAAGAAAAAGGTGTGAAATTCCAGAACCTGTTGAGTAAGATAAGCTTACCACAGTTAAGCACGCTCCGAAATTTCCTTAAGGGTAACTTTGCATACACGAGAACATTTCAGAGACTGAAGTTTCTCATATTTATATGTTGGTCGACAGATAGAGTTTTCATAGTCGATGACTAGCGACAATGTGAATTATTTTTAAGCTATATATTATCTCTAATTTATTATCTGATAATACTAATACTGTCAAGACATCCACACGGCTCTGCAAACATTCATTTATTTTCAATGTCAATAATAAGCGGCTGCTTCTTGCTCGCAAGCTGACTCGTGATTAAGCAAGTTATTTATACGTTTTCGATTTCCGTGCTATACGGTGGATGCCATCAATCAGACAACATATGTCCGGTTACGGCATGTCATTGTATTTATCGGACATTATTTTTGTTTTTGTATTTTCCCTGTAATATAAATGTGGAAATTTAAATATATGCCAGACATACACCTTAAGTGAGATATACACGAATTTATTATTTAATCAATATTCATATGATCCCTGTCATTAAATGTTATTGCCCTTGCATAAATATACATATATAATAATATGCCATTTCTTTCTTAAACACAATATTTAGATGATTACCGAGAAGATGATTACCGCGGTAGTGTTAAACTGAGCATTCGCACTTAATATTTATTTAATTTTCCATCGAACCGTATGCATCCAGTTTATTGCTATAAATGGTTGATTTAATTCGATTTCAATTTCAATTTTAACCCAGCAGCAAAAACTCATTTGATTATTTTACGCTATTTTATTTGCAATTCCGTAAGTGCAATATAAACAAAAATAACTTGCGCAACTAAAGGCAGGACAACATTCAACGCAAATTAAATTCTTTGCAATATTTACCAAAGATACGGAAGCAAGCAAAACAAAGCAAAAGAACATAAGTCAAATAAAGAGACAAAAATGTGAATTTTGAACCATGGCATAGTTTTCAAATTAAAGTTAGACCCTGCCAATGTCGGAGTGCCGAGTCGGGTAAACAGTAGGTGACCTCTGGGCAATGGCAACGTCATTAAGGCAAGGATACGCATAGTTTGCCAAACTGATGCGACGACCCATGAGACCAGCCAAGAAGCCAGTGGACGACCAATGGCCAGGGGGCGGCAAGCACGAAGTCCGGTTAGGAGTAAGCTACCAACATCTTATGAGCTCTACAACAAAATTGAAACTTTTGATTGAACACAAACTACAATCTCACAGCGAGCAATGAGTCCTTTTTGCCTTCGGTTTACCTTCCCATCCCAATCCGGCAGCGTTTTGCTCTGCATCGCAGCCGGCAGCAAACTTAGTTTCCGAAATTAAAATAATACAATAAGGACTAAGTGTATGTATAACAGTGCAGGCAGTCAAGCGAGTACACACAGCTTCGTCCAAGGTCCAAGGCCTTATGTGCGACATTTTGTCAAATAGAGAACATGAGTCCATGCTACATTTGCCCATGTATTCTTTAACAAGTTATGTGTTGTAGCAACCAAAGTTGATAACACATAACATGGACTCAATTGAACAACAAAATGTACTCAGTTACTCGGAACATTGAATATCAAAACACCAATTAGGCAACAATTTGTCAAAAAACAATGAACAACAATATTTTTAATACCAATGACAACCAGCTCCCAAAACAGTCGAGTCAGCTTCTGTTCTTGGACACTGAAGCAAAACGGACAGCCTTAATTAATTAACTACCACAAAATATGCTGACTCGTGTAACTAATTTAATACACATGCTGGCTAAAGGTATGCCCAAGCACTGGCTACCACATTTTGCTGTTATCAACATAAAAACCCATCGGAAATAATCTAAACAAACAAAGAATGCCTTAACAAATATGTCTGCGTAACAGACTGGGTGATTCTATGTCCTGTAGTAGGTCAAGTCTCATATTTGTATTGTTTTGTAGTGTTTGCAACGTATTACGGCAGACGTCTATGACGTCATAATCTATATATATTCATGACTAGCAGAGTCGATATAGGTATGAGTTGATATATATCCGCATTCCAGCTTTGGACATTCATGACAGCGGAGGTGATCGGATTGACAAGGAAACCAAACCAAGGAAAACAAAGTCCTTGAACAGTATCCAAAGCTCACCTCAACAGTAATCGGAAAATTATACATACATATAGTAAAGGCAACAGCAAGGCTTAGCTCCAAATATATAAGCCGAGATAAAACAAATCAATTAAAAGTTCAGAAAGAAATTACCTTATATGTCAATACACTGTTAAATAGTTTAGTCCTCCATTGGCCAGAACATCAACAAGCTATTTCTGATCGACTTTGGTCTGGCCAAAAAGTTTCGAAATTCATACTCGCGCGCACACATCTTGTACAGCACGGGCAAGAAGATGACGGGTATGCCTCGATCGCGGCCCATCAGGGCATCGAGCAGTCCAGGCGGGACGATATGGAATCTCTGGGATATGTGATGATATACTTTAATCGGGGTTCCCTGCCCTGGCAGGGCTTGAAGACCAATGAAAACCAACAAAGTCCCCTCATCACTGAGCAAACTAATTGAAGTAACAGCGAATAACTATGCGAAATGGTTTATACACAAATATTGTTTTACTAAATAAATTAATTAATCTACATAAATCAATATCAATATATTTAAGTATAATAGTATAATGAAGTATAGCATTTTCCCCATTTCTAAAAAGTTCACAACATTGAGCACAGTACAATATCAGTACAAAAAAGAGAAAGTGTCAGAAACTTTAATTTATTTTGCTGATATTCTAATAAGTTAGGAAGGTGAAAAAGTAATCCAATCAATTGCCATCATTTTAGCCAAGTGTTTGTTAAAACTTTTGCAGCTGCCACACAAAACAACAAAAAATATATACATATCATCAAAAAAATAAAAATAAAAGATGCCAAAAGAAAAGAAGAAAAACTCAACATTGCTCAATTTATACGTCGGCCAAAGTATGAAGCGATAATAAGTATAATAAAGACTGCCAAAAGTTTCAAAATGTCGGGCTCAAGAAGAAAAAAATAAACAAAAAAAACAGCAAGGAATGAAAAAACAAAGCAAATGTCTAACGGGATATTCATGTTGATGAAAAATGTTTTTCATGCGCGCCGCCATTCACAGTGAATTGATAATAGAGCAGGAGTCCCCTTCGTGGGTTGTGTCTGTGAATGTGTGTGTTGGTGTGTTTGTGAGTGTGTGTGTGTGTGTGTGTGTGTCATGGTGTGTGCTCCCGGGTTCAGGGGCAAACAAATGACTTGGCTAAAAACCAAATAGGCCTTTGCCAAAGAAAGCGACAACAGCAACAACAATGTCGGCCAACACATATCAGCTGAGAGTACAGAAAAAAAAAAAAAGGAAAAGTAACGGTAACTAGGACTATGAGCGGCAGCTAAAAGTATCTCATAGCCAGAGCGAACAGCACTCCACTCAAAATAAAGTTCACTCAACCGCACCCACATTGGAACCGTTGCGTCGCCTCGCTCTCACAGCAGCCGAAGCTCAACTGGCGCTCAGCTGCAGCCAATGTTAACTCTATTGCTAGAAATGTGTCACAAGACGACCTTGAATTCAACTCACTGAGAGTCGTATTACAGCTCACCCAATTCATGCTGGCTGTTGCTTTGCTTGCTCTGAGGTGAGCTCAAATTGAGCGCATGTTAAGCGTTAACATTGCTCCACACGGGTATATGTAAGTTATGGGAAATATGTTCTGTCATGCTTAACATAGGTAGATCATGGAGTCTATATGTTAATTTTAGATGACGTTCACAGTCAATCAATATGTAAAATCGCTTGGTATACAAATTTTGTTTTATCAGAATTTTCATCCCACACAAATCAAAATTATTTTTTATTATGCATAGATATATACATAAATTTCATTTCATCTAATTACCAATTATGAGTCATCTGATGTTAAGCATTTCGCTCATTTCCGGCCACAACATTTTAAACGGAAATACTTACCTTCCCGCATCTTGGGCCACAACTCAAAGGACATCCATTCATTTCGATGGCTCACACAATTTGGGCGACATTTGGTGACACCTTGTTAACATGCTTTTTGACGCTTCACGGCTGTCTTTTGCCAGTTGTTGCTGCTTGTTGCCACAGGCATAATTCCCTATTAAACTTGATTGAGCGCAAAACTTCATTACTCCCTTGTTGGTTTACACGACTCGTTATTTGCTGCTTTGCTTTTGGCTTAGTTTATTTTTATTTATTTTATTTTTTGCGTGTGTGCTCAGGAAATTTCATTTTGTGCCCCGTGAACGACAAAAACTTTTCCAAAATACAGAAGCGATGTGTAAGATGGGGGAGAGACAAGTGCTTACAATTCATTTGGATCTTGTTAAAATGGTTAAATAACCTTTTGCAGCGCTTAGTTGCATCTGCAGCTGTCGCACGCCCGCTTCAAGGGATTATGTTAATCACAATTCTGCACTTTAACAAGTTGCTAATGCACAAAACTCTGCAAAAAGTCACAAGGCCAGCAAAGTCCTCGTAGCAGCTACTTTCGAAAGAACTTTTGCAAAAGTCGCTGTTAAACAAAAAAAATAACAGAAAAACAACCAGAAATGAAATGAGAAAACGGCGAAAACCATGGCACTATAAAAAATGACTTCCTTCCTACTGCCCCCTGTCCTGTTCCAACGCAATCTGTTGTCCAGACTTCTGTCGGTTTCATAAGAGATGTGTAGCATAACTTTGGGCGCGAGCGTAACAAGTTGTCTTCTATAAGCGCAGAGCATTTTTCATTAGCCAGCGAGCATCAGCTGGCCAGCAAATTAGGCTAATGCAGCATACGAAAAGCAGCTGCAACTGGTGCTTAATGGGGGACCCAGATGGCGAGAAGTGGACGGATGGAATGGTTTCATTCGGTATCAGTTTGGCTGTCAAATATTGCTTATTGCCGCGTAAACGAAAATACCTCGAAGCCAATTTGGCAACCAAAGTCATCAACTGCGCACACGCATGCCTCAATAAATTCAATTTACACGAATTTGTAAAGGCATCGCCTGCTGACGAGCAAAGGACCGTGGGCGTGGGTGGATCAGGGGCAGCTTCAAGGGGAGTGACTTGCCATATAAAACAGACAAAAACTTATGCTAAGAGAAGTTTTGCAGGTGTGAACGGCAAGATAAACAGGCGGCAGGACCAGGGGTGACATGGGAAGTGGTTGGGTATCAAGTATGGGCGACAGGTGGTGCAGGCTGGCGCTTTTATTGGCATCGACATGCATTAGCGGGACCACAAAAGCGAGCTGAGTAAAAGTCAAATATAGCCGCACTAACCGACAACCTGGCCACGCCCGACGCATGTACAACAAGGCCAATTACAGCAACAACACCGGTAACCAGCAAAAATGGTAACAGCAACAAGCTAAATTGCAAAAGAAAACTTTTTTGTACATTGCGACCGCTGAACGGTGAAGCGTGGGGGTGAGGGAAGGGGGGTTGCGGGGCAACACGCAGGTGACGATTACTCAGGCCCATCATCAGCATGTGTGTGAGTATGTGTGAGTGTGTGTGTATGTGTCTGTGTGTGTATATTTGGTTTCTTGTGTACGTGCAAAGGTGTAAATTAAATTTCAACGCCAACACAACCATAGCATGCCAATGTGGCTGGCCTTCAAGCTCTAAGCACATCTCAACAACTCCACAATCCTGACGGAGCCCAATTCCTATCCAGATCCTGTTTCTGTTACTTGCCAGCTACCCCATCTAATTTTACCTTGCAGCAGTCTGTTGCAGCAGCCGCTGCCGAGTAGTTGCCCTTTTACTTTTAAACTAATTCTCAGTTACCTTTTACACATAGACTAATTTTTATGTCAGCCTTTCAGACGCACTATTTCAATTCAACATTCAAATAAAATGTCAAAACCTAGCTTCTCTCAATTTAAATGTAGTGCAGTAATTAAGTCTTACTTTTGATTACGTTGCAGGTAAAGTTCTGTAGGACAAGAATTTCGATTTTCTTTAATCTAAACAGGAGACATTTATCACTTTGACAAAAATGGATTTGTCAAGAGTTACGACCCTAGCTTATACAAAACTCTTCTGCTTTTGTTAATGTTCTTTTGTGCAACGTAAAAATATATTCGATCTATCCTAATTACAGTTTCTCATTGTTGTTTTGCTTATTTAAATATTCATAGTCTGCATAAATAGCTGATAGCTTATTTCAGTAGAAACTAGAGAGCATTTTGATAGTCTATTGTCAATCTACTAGCGTCACTCTATCCTTATTAAAATATTGTCTAAAACTAGGTGCCAGCGTGGCTTTGTGCGGCTTGTGGCAGCTTGTGCTGTATAAACTCCTTAGTAGCACAAAGTAACTTAAGCGCAAAGTGTCGAAGCAAGGCAAGGCAACTAACAATGGAATTTAAATTATGTACTGCCACCCCCAAAAGGATGCGCTCACGCAACAAAAGGTGCCTCTGCCAGAAAGTGAACGGAAGTGCTCCACAGCGCATCGGGTAAACGATGGTCACCAATGCCGTAAAACAAAAATGTACTTGAAAACCAATACAGATAAAGAGCTGCTCTCTTTGAAAGCATACTATGAAGAGGGAGTGTGCCACGAAAGAGTTGTGTCGTTGACAATAACTCCTGTACATGAGTTGGGGGTCAGCTCATTGCAACGCCATTGACATGCTGATAGCGCCAGCATCAAAATAGCCTCTCAGCACTTTCATGCGCACCGTTTTTTCATTGAGCCGAACTGGCTCAGATGCCGCTGCTGATTAACAACGAGAACCTGGTGCCCCATTATCGATGGCCCGTAAATGGCCCCAACTGAAAACTTATGTTGGTCGCACCGACTGCCGACCGTTGATGAATGGATCCACTGCGTAGATGCACTGGCACTGCATCGTTTACCCGAAGCGCATCAAATATGTTGTAATTGAAATTCAGCTGGGTGCATCGAACAAGTATCCAAATGAACAAAGCGAGCCCAGCACAATTCAGGAGCTGCAGCTCGTTAATGGGGAGTGGCAATGCCATACACAGATAAAAATTTCGTACTTTAATTAAGTTGCAGTAACTTCGAATTAGGTCTTAACAATGCTGGTACCGTACATAATATAAAAAATATTTATAGTAAAAAGCCGAATCAAAGAGGAAAAATCTTAACACACGTAACTGCTTTATTGTTGTGTATTCCCTATTAATTTATTAATAGAAAAAATAATTTCATACTTTGCTAAACTTCAAGTCGAATAGCGGGTTCGAATTCCACTGCATAAAGCCTACTGAAATTAGTAAACCTAGGCAATATATAAACTTTCCAATCTTTCTGACCAAAAATGCTTAAGCCCCACCTTGTTGTTTTCGGTTCTTGAACATGCTTAAAGTCAGAACTTTTTGAAGCGCCGATTCAGTCTTGATTCAAGCTGAAAATGTATTTACTTCACTTAAGTTCATTTAATACCTTAATCCTTTAATCTAAGCACTTGCAACTTTAATCTGCAGAAATTGAATTAGAAATAAAAATAAACTATATTCGATTATAATCATTTTTATCTGCGCTTTGTGTACGAAATACTCGAGTTTTTCGTTCAGTGCACTCTGGAACCATGGAAACTTGAGGCTTTGTGCGGCATAAGTCGCATTAATTGGTGGACATTTCTGGTAGCCACACCTGAACCAGGTTGCCAGGCAAGCAACCGTGACATTTTCCATTGTCCAGTGCTGCTCACTGGCCGCATATCTGCAACTAGCCAGATTTGTAACACTGACCAGTACATACATAGTTGTCATGAATTGCTCGCATATATTCGCTGAAGTGCATAAAATATAAGCAGTTGAAATTGGTAGAGTGTGTGCACACACACACACACAAACACACACACACAGCAACGCATATGCATCTTGTGTGCACCATAAAAAATGGACACTTAAATTGCTTAGCAAGCGTGCCAGGCAGTGTCTTAATTTTCCGCAGGATGTGCGCAATGTCAAAAGCAAAATTTGATAAATGGTCCACGGGCGTGGTGCGACCAGCAAAGCTTGCAAAATTTCTCATGTATACGCAAGAATACGTGTGTGTGTGTGTGTGTAGGTTGCAAAGGGCAGCTTTGAGAGAGATAGTGCACGAGTGTGTCTGTGTGTGTGCATCTGCATATGTTACATTTGAATATTTATGTGATTTTTATAAAGAATGAAAAAAATATTTGTAGGTCGGGGCAATTCCTTTTTGGGCTGCTGCTACTCTTTTGGGCAACACTTGAATTTCATTTAAATTTCAGACAGAAGCTTTAAGTACATATCACATGTATAATATTAGCTCTTCAAACAAATTATTCTTCCAGCAATTAAAGATATGCATTTATAAAATAAAAAAAAATCTCATCTTTAAGAAAAGAAAAAGTCTCAACATGACCAAATTTGTAATTAGACACGAAAATCTACTTTTGCTCCGTGTTAGGCATAAACTCTGGCCTGGTTTTTGCCTATGAAAAACCAAATAAATCATTAAATTACATTCTTTGTTAATTGGCTGCAAAACTTTAGCTTTAATTGATATTTATGTCGTCTAACGGGAAATTTAACCCAGAGCCAGAAATGCTGAGAAATGGAGTAGGGAATAATGTTTTTTTCGTGACACATTTAAAGCAACATTTTAATGATGTTGAGAAAAATATATATATCGAGCTTTAATTAGTATTATGATATTTTGTAAATAGAAAATTATTTGAGTAAAGAAAATACATACACATTCGCATTACGTAATTAAACTCACCAACCCCTAAAAAAAAATGTTCTTGACCAATTTCCAATTTTGAAATTATATTATAATGCGTACAAAGCTTAATTGCGTCTCATTGAAAATACGCTGCTAATGCGATTAGCCGTTAAGTCGGGGCAGGCTGTCAATACAGAGATACACATTTCAATTAATTACGCATTTGTGGCTAAATACGAGTTTTAATTTAAAAATATGCACGAGTTTAAAATGACCCAAACAGATTGAGTTTATTTTGCTTAAATTTTATATTTTTGCGCGAACGGCAATCAATATTAATTGTCTATTAATGTTTCTTTCTGCTTTTTGGATCATAATTCTGAAAGTTGTTCTGGCAAACAGACACTTTTGGCGTGTCTTATGGCATTTGGCTAAGAAAGTTTTCTCCAAAAAAGTTGGGTGCGTTTACAACTTAATTTTTGGAGCAGACACGCCCCATTTCTTGCTGCTCAAATGACAATTGGGCTAATTGTATTAGTTGCTGGAACGTGCCTTTGGGCCATCAACGAGACAACTGCCCCATCCCAATAGCATAATGATAAAAGTTACAGTTTTGCAAAAAGTTTGAGATTTTTTTTAGAAATAAAAATTTTTGCTAAATAAATAAAGCTCTTTGCGAGATATTTATCTTAATTTTTGGCTGTCAAACGGAACAACAGAAACAAAGAGTTAAGTTACTAAGTAATTAACAGAAAAAAAGAAGAAGAAAAAGAGAGCAAAGTAAAATGGGTAGCAAACCAAAAAGCCTTTTTCCTGATACACCCTGGATCCTTTTTCAAGCATATAAATAAATAATACGATTTTATCACAACGCTCTGCCAAAGGCTGCCGAGAGACCAAAGCGGATGCAATGGCCAACGCGACTTCAAATGGTTTTAAGTGGGCACCTGAACCAAAGTCAACAAGAACCCAGAACAAAATTCAACAAAAATGGCCCGAAAACCTGCGAGTTGCCCATTGGACACATAAAACGGAAGGACAATGCAAATACAATAATAAATAAAAATAAAAATGCTGTCGCCCAAACGGGGCAAGTAACACTTTGCGTCAATCACTTACAAATAACCAAAATGAATTGACTGAAATATGAAAGTCGTGGCCGTGGGACCGCATTTCAATCAAATAATAAATCAGTCCCTCATTTACATTCAAAATAAACACAATATTCACAAAATATCTCATTCAAACACATCAAATATTTACAGTTTCAGATAAAATGCTCAAGCTGGATACAAATACTGAAAATTTAAGAAAATATTTATATTAAAGACTAAGGTTTAAGTATACTGAATGAAGTCTGACAAGCGCGACTCACATGTTAATTACAAATTGTCGTCCACTGTGAATGATAAACATTCAATATTTTGTAATAAGTATACGTCAATGATCCCATCAAGCAGGAAATAAAAGGATGCCAATTCGTCGCAGACGTCCACGTCATCAAAAAGCAACCGGACCCAAAATACCCACTTGAGTGGCGACATATTTCAAATACACCCAAGCACACACATAATAAATGTAATAGAATAACGAGTACCGAGAGGAGTGAACTGGGTAATACCCCTTACCCAAGCTGACAGCACTCTAATATTGTTGTCCAAATTGCGTTAAAGGAACCTAATAATATGGGGACAAAAAGGTCTTATATAATATAAATATACATTTAATATGCTCAAAGAAGTATTATACCCTTCTTGAACATTTCTAATGGGTATGCAGCGCATAAAAAAGGTTTCCCAGGAGCCAGGCCAACGAGCTGTTTGACTAACTCCGAAATTTATCTGCCCGAGAAATCTCTTGCGAAGGCTGTAAAAAAGCGTAAAACAATAAATAAAGCTGAAGCATATAAATATGCCAATAGGTGCCATTAAAGCTGGTTTTTGGCTGCTCGAGAATATTTAAAATGTTTAAGTTGCCCATGTGAAGATTTTTCATTTCTGCCAGATTTTCGTTTATGTATTTATGTGCATACCTAATGAAATACCATTAATGGAAACACATCAGCCTGCTGTTGCTGGTTAACATGCTATAATTCTTGTTGCAGCTGTTCTTGTTGTTTTTGTTGTTGTTGTGCAATGTGTCGGGCTCTTAAGTAACAAATAATTAACAGCTCTTGTGTCAACAAGATGGGTGAGAGTGCGGAAGAGTCGGAAAGGTGGCGGCGTGAAGCCTTAAGGACTTGTAGAATTGAGGACGACTGCGAGCCGTGAGGCTATAATCCGTTTAATGTAATTTGCAATTTATATTAAGCTATTGAAATTATATTCAGCGCCAGCAGCATGAAAAAAAAAATATGCTGTGCAACTTCCGTTTCGCCTTTACAGCGTAAATAATTTGCTGGCAATACGCCCATGGCATCATATATACCCACATATTATATATTATATAGACTATTGACTGGAGAGTTGAATGTATGTGTGTGTGTGTGTGTGTGCTTACATCGACTACTTATACACATTGAACATGATTCATTCATTGCGAATCGCAGTGCATGCAAATTTTGGCAACAACAACAGCGAACAACAACGAAGGCCCAGTCAGCTACGCTCCACTTAGCATAATACACTTATGATGAATATGAACACGCTAACATAATCATGAGTATCGTATAATAAAATAGCTGCCATCGCATCCTGTTGCACATGTACCACATAGACTCATATTTTGAGTAGTTGCCAGGCTTCCCTCATATGTCACTAGTAATCGAATTTATTTTTGCAAGTCACGTCATTCGCTTTTTATGTGCATTACCTTGCCACTGCCACCCCATCACCGCCGAGGCACTGACACCAGTCTGATATATGCGAAAATTATTGAAAATTAATTCTCAGCAAATTAGCTTATTAAATAATGCTTAAATTTTTCGAGCGAAAATTCCTTGAAATTGTTACCTTTCTTGATTTTGATGTAGATTGGGCTATAATTCATTTGTTTAATTGGCTCTATCGATTACAAATGTTGTTTACTAGGCCAAGGTCTACAATAAATAGAAAATTGTTTCCATAGCATTGGCTTAAACAAAAAAGTAATAAAACATGCCTTTGATTTTTTATTTTTAACCTACTTACCTATTTGAATGCGTGAGGAGCATGAAAGATTATACTATATATGGGTTACACTGTATGTATCTTCTGCCTGTTGACTGACGTAAAAAAAGTGTAAAAAAGTGATGACAATTATAACAACTCTTCGCATGCAGTTACCTATTGTGTTTTGACAGGGCCTGACACATTTGTAAAAAACAGCAAAGTAAAAAACAGACCGCTTGCAGCAGAAATAAAGAGTAAAATTTTTAATAAATATTTATGTGGTGCATAGCTGTTCTGTTGTTGACACAGACAAAAAACAGATTGCTCTAGTGGAGAGTGCCCGACTAAGAGACATTCTGTACCAATGCTAAAATACATTCGTGGTTATTTTCGCTATATAATGAATGCTATTTAAATATTGTCCTTATGCTGAAAATCAAGCCTTCGGTTTTTTCTTTGTAGAAGTATTCACAAAGTAAAGACATCTTGATATAGGAATGCAATTCAAGAACATTTGCACAATTTCATGATTCAATTTTCAGAAATCTTGAAGGGGACGAGGTTAACTAATAGAATTTTGTGAAAGGTGATTTTAAAATTCGTGTTAAAATGTAAAATGGAATCAAGAAAATGTTTTAATGCCGTCATAGACAGGAGTAGCAGCATAATAGTCCTAAGCAGTCTTAGTTATCCTCTCCTCCATTTCGAAGCAGCAATGAAGATGAATTTCTTAAGCTTTACAAATTTTTGCGCAGCAGCAGCAAAACATAAATGACCTTATTTTTTCGATGTACAAAATTGTAAAAAATTGATTTTCTCACTTTTCACAGAAATAAATACAAGGCAATGCTCTTGGAAGCCATGGAAATCAAAGAAGGATCTCCCTTGTGTCCTCCTTAGCTTCTTTCGGCAGATGTATTTTCTTTTATTATGTCGACTTGCGATTTTCGTTACACCGAATAAAAGAACCAGCGAAATACGCTATTTTAAAGCTCACTTGAAGGCATATTTTTCATTGGTTCATTTCTATAAGCCAAATTCTGAATAAAATTAATATTTCACATAACGGCCTTAGAATTGGTAGCCCCTATAGGCCAAATTCTGAATAAAAATAAACTTCCACACAACTAATTATAGCATTTTAAATTTTAATTATCGAAGCGATGTGAACAAAGTAAATTACTTCCTACACTGATAAAAAAAAGCACTCTTCTAAACAGTACAATACAGAGCAATGCCAAAATACTAGGTAGAGCTTTCTCTAAAATTCCTTGATTCTTTGGAATCAACTTAACAAAAAGCTTTTTACTATAAATAAATTGGAACACTTAAAGTCACATTCAGATTGCACATGTTGACGAAGAAGATGAGGAAATCTTAACGCCTGTGTTGATCAAGAATAAATACCTTTTACATAGCCAACTTCTCTTAGCCATTTTTAAGGGTGCAGGGTATAAAAATGAAAAGTAGTTTTGTCTCTTTGTCACCGTGCGTAACAATGCCAATGAAATCAAGCCATTCACCAGAACGCACACACGCACACACATTAAGTGAAATGTAAATCAGCAAAAAATGTGTTGTGTAAATTAAAGTTTTTAAGCCGCTGCATACATACATAAAACGGGAAATGAAAATTATACTGTTATTCGGAAATGTGGTTGACTTCAAAATACCCTTATATGTGTTTAACCAAGGATTTTACACTCATATCTCTATCTGCATAGTCTTTGTTTTAAATCATTCAACCATTCTCTTAACGAGGCAACAATTTTGGTTATATTGATAGAAATTGCATTAACTTATGCTATTCAAACCATTATTATAATCAAAATGAGCTCATAACAACAAATCGAGTGCAATGAGTTCAAATTACATTTACTGTTTTTTAGTTTTCGCAATAAGAGAGTCGTATTGTATATGCAATTGTTGAAAAGGGTTAAAAAGTACAATTTATGCATAAGAGTCAATACCTACTATTTGTATGCGGCTTTTCACGGCTTTTATCAATTGCCGCATTCACTCTGACCAGTCTGGCAGGTCCTGATATTTGCTTAGTTTAAGCTCGAATTTACAAAGAACTGAAATCCCTTGCAGCCAAGGCTTATGTCTGTCCCCGATTTTTTGACTGATAAGCAAAAGGGTCGCAATTAGTCGATATCCTTTCTTCTTGTTAACATTGAGCTGTGCCTAACAGAGCTCTTTGGTATTGAAGCACGTTCTCAATTCCCTATTAAGTTTCATGGGACAGGCAATGGTCACCAGTGGTATGCTGTTGGAGCCAGGAGGCAACAAATGGCATAGTTTACTACTGTTAGGCTTTGTTCTGCTCGCCTTTTGTCGTTTCCAAGAACTTTTGTCCATTCGATACGCATAAAAATCAAACTACAATTAGAAACAGACTCCCAGTTGCTCGACAAGGCGATTGAGGGGCAACCACCACTCAGGACTATTAAAGAAAAGTCCCAAGCCACACGGACACACACACACAGTCACAATAGAGCCTTTATTGCTTATGCAGCAGTATGAATCCTTAGCAAAAGACGGCGAGATGAACAAATTCGTTTGTTTGCTTGTTTGAGGCAACGTATCAAATTATCTATTTATGTTGAAGACTAGCAATGTATTTACAGCTTAACTAACAGCAGGATAAACATTCAGGGGCTCAATCAAAACAGTTGGCGGCAGTCCTTCTCATCCATTTGTTGAACGCCGAGAGCTTGAGAAAATTTATAAAATATATATCGCTTAAGCCAGAGGGCCTATAGTTTGTCGGCTGTCATTGTTGGCCTTTTTGCCTCTAGTGATTTATTTGGCTAAGCTGTCCCAAAGCCAACCAATGCACAAAATTCAGCACACACATAAGAGCGAAGCCTCCTTTTGCTAATCAAGTCGGACATAGATGTATTTGTGTGCGTGCGTGTGTGTGTGTGTGTGTGTATACTGTATACAGATGTGTGCGCCCTGCTGGACACTTCATTTCATTTGCCCTGGAAATGACATGCCGTGTATCATTCATTGAATTGAAAGAGACGCACGAGTGAGCAGTCCAAGACTATGGACGATGTCCTGAATATCCTTTCTGGCTAGGTGATAGGCGCTTAACACATGCGGGTCAGCTGGCACGACCTTACCCCAAAGTGTTGCAGAGTAAGAAATATGCACAGTGAGTGTTTGAAAGTAACACATTCACACATGCACACACACACACACACACACACACACACACACACATCTGTTTGCCCTTGGGACGCCTTTAATTTTGAGTGCAGATGAGTTAATTAGATGATTTAGCTGCTGCTTTTTTTAGCGGCCACAAAGCACATTAATCACTTGCTTAAACGAAGCAACACAATGATCGTCCATTTGCAATGCCTCTAAATAACAAGCCATTATTTACATGCATATACACAGGCACACGCACACGCACACAAACACACTCACACACACACTCATACACACACATCGTAATCAAGGCGGGACAGGCACAGACATGTCCTAGGCATTGTAGGCTGATTGCGGTATTTATAGCTGGCGCGCCCACTTTCACCTCGCTGCTTTCTCTCATTAAAATTCACATTCAAACATTTTACAAATACACATGTATTAACAAACCTTTTACGCGAGTGAGTTCTTTAATCACACGGATTTTGTGGCTGCACGCAACAGCATCTTACCCATGGGAGCGGAAGCCACACAGCGGTGTGGCAGGGGCATAAGCTGGAACAGGTGCTTCTCGCTGTTACTACTGTTGTTGTTGTTGTTGGCGAAATGCCAGCGGTGTCATTTCTTTAATAAAGTTTTTTTTTTTTTGTGCAGAGGTACACACACAAAGATGCCGTCGCATAAATCGAGCGGAAACAAATGCATAATGAGAGCCGAGTAGCGACTACTACTAAGTGGCTGCAGCCCACAACCCACACTGAAACCAACAAAATATTATGTAAAAGTTACAAGTCTTTAAAATGACGGCTTTTATTAAAGTGGAAACTCGATGTGTATCGTTGTTCGCGAAACAAGGCTATATTGACTCTGCTATTGATGTGAATCAGAAATATATATACTTCATGGTGTCGGATGCTTCCGTCTGCCTTTTTCATGCTTTTGCACAAAATCAATATACCCTTTTTACCCATTTTAATTGTCTTTAGGGTATTAAAATGTACGTCTTTAGATTTATAAATTGGAAAAGCAATCTTATGAAAAATATTTTTGTTTGATTGGTCTGTCTTATTTGTCTCAGTGTACAATCTACTGCATACTGCCAAGTGGGCCGCATTCGCATTGACCATGGCCATGAACTTTATTTGCGCATAACCCTTGTGCTGCTTCTCCTGATACTGCTGCTGCAACTGCTGATGTTGCTGAGGCTAGCTGGATTACGTAATGAAGGCAGTGCCAGACAAACGTCTCAAAATGAGTTCACACACTGTCACTGCCACTGCCACTGCCACTTGAGCACTTGACGTTGCCCATCATCGCCAAGATGGGAATCTATGCGCATTGCGAATCATCCCGAATTGTTTCACAGAGCGCCATGGTGTTAGTTGAACGACCGTGGCTGTATTTAAGCCGCTTAGACTGCAGCAAGTTAAGCAATTTGCAATTTGTACTTTGTAATTTTTGACTGGATTTGGTCAACGCTTTGATTACCGATGCGCAAAGCTGTTGAAACTAGGCGACAAGACTCTGATGGGTGGCGGCAGGTTTGTGGAGGTTGCAAAAGTTTTTTGTTAGCGTCTTTTGTTAGCTGCAACAAAAGTTTCATTTTGGTCGCCTGGTGTAGTTTACTTTACCTAACCGAGTGGTCGTCAACGAAATTTTTAACTTCATTTAGAACTCATTAAAAACTTTTGCATAATTGCATAAATTTGCAAAGTCAATGGAAAACTTTTGCTAAACATCGCTAAGCAAGAAAAACAATTGCGCCAGCTGTGGGAGTGGGAAGCAAATTTAAGACGATGCAAGTAATACAAATATTGTTTTTTTAGAAGGTATTAAAATGTATGTTATTGATGACACTTTAATAAGTCAAATTCTCAAAAGATGAATCAAAATCAAGGGTGGAAGCAACTGAAAAGCACATTTATGAAAGATAAGTCATCATTTTATATGCAAATCGAATTGAGACCTGAGCAGAATATTGGGGAGTATTTTGCGGACTTAAGCTTATAGATTTAATGCCTGGGATGCCACAAGTGACTAATTTAAAACATTTTGTTTATTTGCATGCATTGAGATAATAGAGTACGAGACAAGATTTGGAATTTCGTTTGCATAATTTTTGAAACGCCATCCAATTAGATTAATATTCTTCTTCCACTTCATAGTTGTATTATAAATCTCATATATATGTACATATTTATGCCTGCCTGTTTTACATTGGCATCTGCCAACATTACTCTATGTACAGCTTTAAAGCTCTGCTAACAGCGCCAGACTAACAGCGATAAGCTTTTGCAACGAAAAGCTTGAGTGAAACTTATTGCTGCTACGTTGTGTGTATGTATGTATGCACCGGCTTCGCACGGGCGCGTTGATTTATGACAAAAACTCAAAATCAATATTAACATAAAAATAAATCGCAAAGAGAAAATGCCGCTTTCATGAGTTACATATTTTTAAAATCAAAACATAAATAGTATTTATTATATAAGAAACCCAAGGCACTAAACAAGTTAAGTATAAATTGAACACAATTAAAACATTTAAATTACATGATTTGCTTTGTTATTTGCGCAATCGATCCTTTTTATTTTGTTCTGACGCAACCGGCGTGGAGGTGGAATTCGGATGTAGATCCATTTCCGAGTCGGTATCCTCAGTTTTTTTACGGCCAGCTCTGCCCGCCGTCAGCTTTTTAATAGCTTCCACTTGTATATTCGGCTTGCCGCTTGGATGCACTAAAGTCCCAATGGAAACACGCGGCGGCTTGGCCTTTTCCTTCTTGTGCTTCTTGGTCTTCTTGGTCTTCTCCAACTCATCTGCAGCCAGATCACCCTTTTTCTTATTTTGTCCGGGCTATAATATGAAATTAAAAGTTACACTTTGGAATCATGGGTCACATTATAAGTCGCATACAAACCTCCTTTGCTTTGAGCTTCGAAGCCTGCTTTGTTGGCTTCTCATTGACATCTTCCGCAACTGCGGTTAAGTCCTCCATTTTGTTTTTTTTTGCGGTCTGTAAGACTTTAGAGATTCAAAAAACGATGTGATATTTTCGAAATGCATACAAACCTTAGTTGGCTTGGGCGCCGTTGACTGCTTTTTCGTGTTTTTAGTCTCTGCTCCCTCTACTTGTTCGGTTGGATCAGTTTCTTGCTTCTTGGCCAGCTTATTTTTTACTACTTTTTCCTTCATCTTCTCAATTGATTTGGGTTTCTTTGCCACCAAAGGCAGCTTAAAGGAGAACTTCACTTGCCTAAGTTCGCCTTTGACAACAGCTCTTTTCAGTTGCTTATACAGAAGCTTGTGCAATCTCCGCTCATCGGCCATATCATAGCCGGCAGACTTCATGACCTTCATTATTGCCTTAACCGAAGAGCCGGAGCGACTGCCTAGGACTTCAATGGCTTCAACAGCCCAAATTAATAATGATTTATTGGCCAAATTCTTAGTGGCAGCGATGGCATCAGGTGGCGGCGTGGGAAAGGGATGATCATGATTGCTTGCACTACTCTCGTCGTGCGACAGTTGCTCTGATTCGGACATTTCCTCATCCATTGACAATTGTTTTATATTTTTTATGTCCATATTCATTTAAACTAATCCTTAAGCTTAGACTTTTAACAAGACAAATATGATACAACACAAGACACAGTCAAGCACAGACTAAATTATCAGAAAATCTACAGACAGGCAAAATGCAACGGTAATCGGATTTTGTCAGTTTCACTCAATCCGATTCCAGTTATCCAAGATATGATATGAAAATCATTCGATAAAAACAAGACAATAGAAACAAGAGAGAACAGCTAACTTAGTTACTCCGAAGTTTACATACCCTTGTGGAGAAAATGTTAATGTTTTCAACAAATATTTCATATTGCTTGCAGTTTTGTTTTAAACACATTTTATTTGACGTCTGACTGCGAACGGAATAAGCCACATTTTTGTAGTTGACTTTGATGTTGATCTTTCAAATATGAGGCACATAGTACCACAAAGTATTCAGAATATATAATTTGTGTGCTTAGTGATAACAAGTTACAATGAAACTCCCGATATAACCACAAATAATGATATATTTAGAGAATCTTGCGTCTTTAAGAAAGAAAGGAAAGAACTTCTCGAGAGATAATCAATCTTGCTTACTTGCAAAATGGATACAAATTTTTAGACACTTTACTTAGTGAAGTACAGCTAAATTTAGAATGAATTTAACATGACTTTTTGTGTAATTTATTAATTCATCAATCGTATAATTTATACATACATAATGAAATGTTTATCTTTAATATTATTTAATTATACTCTTCTTGTATGTGTTGAACATTTAGTGGATGTGGTTGCTCTTTCTCCCGCTGCTGCTAAATTATTTGGCAGTAACAACATGTAACTGTTTCAGAGTTTTCCTCATTTTCACAGTAATCATCAACCCCTTAGAGACAACAAACAGAATTTCTACGCATATTTTAACTTTGAATAACATTCAATTTACTTTAGGACATTAAACAAACAAATAATCAATATTATTGTATATGTAATTTTTCGAAGATACTTTTTTAAAAAACATTTTAAATTTTGTTTTTGTTTTTCATTTAAAGCAGTTTTGCACTTAATATTTCATTGTTTAGTTTTTGTTGAGTTTAGTTTGCTGTACAAATTGTTCACAAAGTTCGGTGCAGGGAACATTGAATGACGGGGGGCAGGGAGACCAGGGTACAGAAAAGAGAACGTGTTTAATACTTGTGCGAACTGATATAACGTCTTAAAGTTGAACAAAAAAAATGGACAAAAAGAAGAGCAAAAGCGAAGCAACAAAAATACATATTCTTTAATTTGGTTTTGGAATGCTACGATTCTGTATGCGAAAGAAATAAAATAAATCAAATACAAGAAACATTTGAAATCAGAAATCAATAAGCAATTTACAGAGCACACACACTTAAAACCTAACAAAAATTGGGTTAAACTTTAACAAATGATCGACGGGTCGGCAACAAAATGTGTAAGGAGTTCATGTTTTGTTTTGTGTGGGATTGAGGACAATTAATTGAGTTTATGTACACTTTTGGGATTGTTTGACAAATTTGTTAGCTAAAACACACATGCATTAAAATAGTTTCCGCTCATTTTGTGATTAGGACAATATTTAACTAGTTATTGTTTAGGCTGCGCGCTTCGGCTCTCTATATATGTATACACAAATCAAAATTTGTATAAGTATGTAGATATTATGTACGATATTATTAATATCCGTTTCGTGGGCTATATATTGTAATTGTAGTTTTATGTATATATATAGACGCATACACAGCGGATTATTGCAGAAGGAGGCGTGCCGCACGCTGCGCCGCCTGCTTAAATTATGAATGAAACAAAATTTTGGACATAAATCAAAAACAAAACAAATTTTTAAACAGAATCTAATGGCGCGAGTCCCTAGGATAGAATTCAGCCAAAATGGAGGCTGGAATACGCTTGAGCATCTCCTTGGGGAAAATACGCAGCAACTGCCAGCCAATGTCCAAGGATTCGAAGACAGTGCGGTTCTCGTAGTTACCCTAAAAAAAAACACAAAATATAAGAAACAAAAAAAAAAACAATTGGCAAATGTGTGATAATTTTTTGGTAAATTGTTCGGTATCACTCACCTGCGAGATGAAGTTCTTTTCGAACTTGGTCAAGAACTCCAAGTAGAGCAAATCATCGGGCGTCAGAGCCTCCTCACCGACGACAGCCTTCATGGCCTGGACATCCTTGCCGATGGCATAGCAAGCGTACAGCTGATTGGACACATCCGAGTGGTCCTTGCGTGTCATGCCCTCACCAATGGCCGACTTCATCAAACGCGACAGCGATGGCAGCACATTCACTGGCGGGTAGATCTGTCTGTTGTGCAGTTGACGATCGACGTAGATCTGGCCCTCGGTAATATAGCCAGTCAAATCGGGAATTGGATGGGTAATATCATCGTTGGGCATAGTAAGAATGGGAATCTGCGTAATGGAGCCATTGCGACCCTCTACACGACCAGCGCGCTCATAAATGGTGGCCAAATCGGTGTACATGTAACCGGGGAAACCACGACGACCGGGCACCTCCTCACGGGCAGCAGACACCTCACGCAGAGCCTCGGCGTACGAGGACATGTCCGTGAGGATGACAAGCACGTGCTTCTCGCACTGGTAGGCCAAGAATTCGGCAGCGGTCAGGGCCAAGCGTGGGGTAATGATGCGCTCAATGGTTGGATCGTTGGCCAAATTCAAGAACAGGCACACGTTCTCCATGGAACCGTTCTCCTCGAAATCTTGCTTGAAGAATCGCGCCGTCTCCATGTTCACACCCATAGCGGCGAACACGATGGCAAAGTTGTCGGTGTGATCATCAAGCACCGATTTACCCGGCAGCTTGACGAGGCCGGCCTGACGACAGATCTGGGCAGCGATTTCGTTGTGCGGCAGGCCAGCCGCCGAGAAGATGGGAATCTTCTGACCACGGGCAATCGAGTTCATCACATCAATGGCAGAGATACCGGTCTGGATCATTTCCTCGGGATAGATACGCGACCAGGGATTAATGGGCTGACCCTGAATATCCAAAAAGTCCTCAGCCAAAATTGGTGGACCCTTGTCGATTGGTTTGCCAGAGCCGTTGAACACACGACCCAACATATCCTCCGAAACGGGCGTACGCAGAATATCGCCGGTGAACTCGCACAGCGTGTTCTTCGCATCAATGCCCGATGTGCCCTCAAACACCTGGACGACAGCCTTGGAGCCGCTCACCTCCAGCACTTGACCAGAACGGATGGTGCCATCGGCCAGACGCAGCTGCACGATCTCAGCGAACTTGGGGAACTTTACCTCATCGAGAATGACCAGAGGACCGTTCACACCGGACACCGTCCTGTAGGCTAAGAGCAAAAACAGAAGAAGAATATATGAAAATTTGCAATTTTAATTTTAATTTTTTTTTTTTTTAATTTTGCTCTATAGAAATGCATTTCTTCTTGTAATAATAATAGGTCTAATCGATTCCAATTGCAAGTTGTTATTGCTTCATTCTAATTAGCTGTCATTTTAGGTTACAGCAGCGTTGCTCACATGCACACAAAGCTAGATACAAGTGGTTGCCAATAAGAATCCGATAAGAAGGCAAACGTCAAAAAAAATAGTAGTTTGCGTGAGGAGGGTTAAATAGTCAGCTGACTCGCAAACCAGCTTTGCCGAATGAAGCACGAGCTGCATTTTGGGTGTCGTAAGATGATAACGAAAGACGACAGCATAGAATGCAATGAAAAATGTGCGTTACATAAAAACAAACAATTACAACTGCAGAGATGTAAAATTTGTTGTTTTAATTTTTAAGCAGCATTTGCTTTCACTCTTTTTCGCACTCACAGCTAGTCAGGTGCTCTCTGGTTGCGCGCTTTGAATGGCAAACAGCAAACAGCGAACAGCTGAGCTCAACGATCGAGTCATGTGACAACGAAAATTTTCAACATTAATGAATTTCTCATGCTTATTTGCATTGTTTCAGGCCCCGTTTTAATTGTTGATATTTTAAATGCATATGTTCTTATAATTTGTGTGCCTCGCGAGCACGTTGATAAAATCAAATTTATTGATTTTTATTTCGTGGTCTGCTTTCGCTCTCGATTTGCACAAAAAGTGTCATGGCGGCCGATTATTGCTCGGCAAAAAACAGTTTTTGTAATGCACTTTGCGCAATTATTGCATCCTTTCATTTCAATTAGGTACTCACTCAATCGTGGCTGCGAGATAAAATCCCGGGAAACGGCAAGGACATGCTCCCGTTGTGCTTGATGGGTGTTCATTTTGCGGAATGAATTTTCTTCTCTACGCGATGATATCCTCTATCTTGGAAAAGTGCACAGCAAATTTCGAGCTATAACAAAACATAAGCAGAACAAAACGGTGTTAGTTAGATTCGTGATTCGAATTGAATTTCAAGTGGAGTTGGCGTTTCAACATACAATTTTTCCGTTTCAAATAATACTGAGCGACACACGCAAAAATTTTTGACTGCGACGTCGTTGCAAGTACGAAGAAAAATTACTCTGACACGGGTCAGGCTGTGTAAAAATTCGTTGTGACGTCACGTGCCGTCACATGACTTTGCGTGTGACCACATATTACAATATATTCATTGAACAACACTGACTGCTGAGCGCGTGTGCAACCCTGTGCTAAGTAGCAACTGCTCGGGCATTTTTAGTTACATTTTGTCATTATTGGATTAAGCGTAGAAAGTGTTTTTTATGAACTATTAATTAAATTATACTAGTTAACAACTACAGGCAAAGCGAGCCAATGCGGCATTAAAAGAGTGGGGCGTGCGATTCAATCAAAGAGCTGCCGTACAAATCGAAATTTCTCAATAATCAACCGCAATCAAAAACGGCCCGCATTTAATAACGAAGAAGAAAGAAGAACAACAACTGCAAGCCACAAAGAGATAGCCAACGACAACTCCACAACACTGCAAACCAATACAAAACTCGTTTCTTGTGTGTGTACGAGCGTGCGTGTGTGTGTTTATTCTTTATTTTATTTGCATTGCAGCCACAAGGCAAACGCTGCGGCATTTCGTGGCAGAGAGGCTGACAACGAAAAAGGGGCGTGTCTCCCTCCGTCTGAGAGTCCTCTTCCGTAAGCGCATTGCTGCATTATGATGGTTGAGTCCGACGGCACCGCCGACGCCACCCGCCGTCTCAACGTCAAGAAACAAACGCTGGACGATGCCTACGCCGCCCCAGCGAATTTCCTCGAGATCGACGTGGTCAATCCTCTGACCACCATGGCGGCGGGGAAGAAACGCTACACCGACTACGAAGTCCGCATGAGGGTGAGTAACATGCAAAAATGCAACAAAATAAAATATCACTGCGTATTCAGTTTGCGAAAAATGAATAAAAGCCAAAACGTTTGATAAAGTATAACTGTGCATGTGCGCGTGTGTTTGTGTGTGTGATACGCCTATAAGGCCAAGCGAAGCGATAATTATTAGTCACAATTAAACGCGTTTTATGTTGCACAGTGTATGCATCTGCTTTGTTGTTATTTTTCGTTCTTTTTTTTTACGGCATTAAAATTTACTTGAGTCATCTGCTGATATGGCCACACTATGATAAATGCGGGCGATCCAATGAAATTAATTATGTTATTTTACGCGTATCAAAATGGGCGTCAAAATGCGTACATTAAAGTTGTGCAAAAACTTAGTCTAAGCAATTATATATAACTAATCGATGATAGCAAATATTTGGAATATATGTAAGATTTCTTAAGAGGTAAAAATATATCTAACTATAATAAAAAGATCTCGTAACAAAGCAAATTAAGTTCATCTCATTTCATTATCTATACAAAACGACAATTTGCATTAAAGTTCTTTAACAATCTGTCAGCTTTCCCCGATATCAACAAGTCACACGTTGCGCATAGTAAAGCTAGAGATATCATATTTTGTATGTAGATTTCTCACATATCCCAGCAGAAGAGTGTTTATTCCTAAACAAAATTCTAATAGATTTCATTTGTTCCTTCGATGACAGACAAACTTGCCGGTGTTCAAGGTGAAGGAGTCGAGTGTGCGGCGTCGCTACAGCGACTTTGAGTGGCTGAGAAACGAGCTGGAACGTGATAGCAAGGTGAGTCTCTCACATCAGGCAATACAATCGATCTATCGCATTCATATTTATATATCTGTTACACTGGTTGTTGTTTAGATTGTGGTGCCGCCGCTGCCTGGCAAGGCCTGGAAGCGACAGATGCCGTTCCGCGGCGACGAGGGCCTCTTCGACGAGAACTTCATCGAGGAGCGGCGAAAGGGGCTGGAGGCGTTCATCAATAAGATTGCCGGACATCCGCTGGCGCAGAACGAGCGCTGTCTGCATATGTTCCTCCAGGAGAGTGTCATCGACAAGAACTATGTGCCCGGCAAGATACGTAACGCATAAGATGCTGAAACAACGAGAATATTCCCGGCGAACAGCAGCAACTTTTTTAGCAATGCAAACAACAAAACTTGAACGAACAAAACATTGAGAGAAAAGAAAACAACAAATATATATATATATATATATATATATACAGGAAAGATAACGAAATCGATTAGGCAAAATGAAAGCTGCGCGTGTGTGTGTGCGCCAAGCCAGTTACGACGAGTAATAACAACAAATATGAATAGATGTTAAAAATAATAATTAAAACGGCAACTGCTTTTTCGGCCAGAGCCGAGCCGAGTTAATGTTAATAAGCGGCTCCAGTTGAAATATTGGGAAATTTTATTGCTAAATTTAACTGTTTATATATGCAATGGTATACATACATTACAATACATACATTATATATATGTATACATATATATACATATTTACCTAATAGTGTACATAATACTACATGCCTCACGTCCAGTATTGGATGGCCGTCGTCTCATTTGAAAAAGTCTCATGCGAAAACTTGTCTTGGCCAGGTCAAGAACGCTCAGTCATGGACCTTTTTCTCGAATCCTGCGAGCACCCCCCTCCTATCCTAATCCCCTAACCCTCTTTAGTCGTTGTATCAAATTTGAATTATTATTGAGTTTAAAATTGTGCAAAATAAAAGAAAGGTTACCCTCCACATCAATGGAAAATATAGTATAGAATTATACAGTTGCAACTGTTTTTTGCAAAATTACTGAATATTTTGGAATCATTTTAGTGTTTAATATATGTATTGTACTTCGAATCAACCTAAACATAATTCCAATAATAATACATGTATTTTACTACAAATTTCAAATCTGTCTTTGTTTTCCCTAAAATAAGTGGTCTGCTCCAAAAAGTTTTTAAGGTAAGTAAGATATCTTTAGTATAAATAAATAAATAACAAAAAGTTTACTTTAAATATTTCGGATAAATTGGGGGCGACCATTAAGATAAGGCAATGATTAGAGTAAACATTGTATAAACATTTATGATGAGGGCAATCGAAGATATGAACCAAAACAAATGTTTTTAAAGCAATAAATTTATGTTTTAAAAAAAGGGTTTCCAATTGGTAATTTTAAAAAATGGCGCCAAATACTTTGCGCGCTGCGTTCACTGTGCGCATCGTGGCACTGTGCGCGTCAGGGCTACACAACTTAGAGGTGCGAGCGAGACAGCTCTATTGTTGACATGTGTATACAATTGTGAGTGAGAGTGTGTGTGTGTGTGTACAGGGCTGTCATGCGTATGTATTTATATTTTTTGTTTTTTTGTTTTTTTGGCATGGACACGGCGGATTCTCCGACAAAAACGCAAGCGAGCGACGATGAAAACTACAATTTGCTGCGCCAGGCCCACGAACAGTTCAACAAGTAAGCGACGCATGCCGCACCACTAAACAAACTAAAACCAAAACAAAACAAAGCTAATAAAACACGTATTGTTGCAGTGGCGCATTTGAGCGCTGTTTGGAGCTGTTGCAGCAGCTGGAGACAAAGGGCGAAAATAGCGGCTTAATTTTGCGACACAATCGTGCTGTGGTCAATTACTACATATCCGGTTGCATGCAACATCAGACGCTGCTGCAGGAGCTCGAGCAGCTGGTGGACGCAAAAGCAAAGACGACGCCGGCAACTGTGGAGCAGCCAACGGCTGTCGGTGGCGGAGGATTGTCGCTGAAGCATGCGGGTAGCGCAATAACCGTGGCCCGCTACAATAAGGCCGTCATCTACTACCATCGGCATATGTATGGAACGGCGCTGGAGCGACTGGCGCCTCTGGTTGGCCGACTGGAGGCGCTGGAGAAACAAATGTCGGCGCTGGTTGCCACGCTGCAGTTGCAGCTGCTGCTGGCCACCAATCAGCTGAATCGCGCCGAGGCATTTCTCGATTATTTGCAGTACAAGCTTAATTTGGTGGCCAGTGCACCCAGTCCCAGTCCAACTGGCAGCCCCGAGGAGGCGGCTGCTGCAGCTGCAGCTGCAGCTGCTGCTGTGGCTGTGGCTGCCACACCAGTGCTGGAGGCAAGTGTGCCACGCGTGGCCGGCGAGTGCGCTGGCACATTGCAGCTGCTGCAACTGCTGACGCTCGTGCTCAATCGCAAGCCGGTGGTCATCACCGAGGATGGCACACCGCAATTTGCGGCACTCAAGGCGCAACAGTACTACATCATGAAGGACTTTCAAATGGCCGCCAAGCAGCTGATGCGCATCAACGACGAGTGCACCCAGGCGGGGTAAGTGAATAATAAGCTCACATCCCATCCGATTCCATCCTATCATCAACTCATCCTCCTTTGTTGTAGCAATATTACGCCGCAGTTGAGCACCTGCATTGCCAACAACATGGGCGTGATTCATTTGCGTGTCCGGCACTATGCGATTGCGGCCAAGTTCTTTCAAAATGCGCTGCGCTTTGATCAGCAGCTGGCTTCCAATTTGCGGAAGAGTTCGCTGCAGACGATGAGTTCGGCTCGCTCCTGCGAGATTATGTATAATCTGGGCATTGCCATGCTCCATCTGCGCCGCTCCAAGGAGGCGTTCCACTGTCTGCTGGTGCCCGTCAAGCAATATCACAGCAATCCACGTCTCTGGTTCCGCATGGCCGAAGCCTGCATCATGGAGCACGAATCGGTAAGACAAATGTTTCTCTATGCAATATTCAAACCGAATAATTTCCATTAATGCTCCACAGCAGAAACTATTGGGCAAGGACTCTCCCCTGAACTCAGCGGTCGCCAAGCCATATGGGTGAGTAGTCTCCACCTCTACAACTGCTCGTTGCAACTCACAGCCATCGTTTTTCGTTCTTCCCTCTCTCCAGCAGCGCTCACTCGTCGGCAGTGCCAGAGCCGACGCTGGAATTTGCGGCATTGTGTTTGCGGAGCGCTCTGACCCTGGCTCTGCAGCACAAGGCCAGTTTCTATATGGCTGCCTCGGCGGAGGACACACTGGAGCCGAAGGATGCCGCACAGCAGCTGTGGAGTCAGCAGCAGGACAATAATTTTTGCAACCCATCGAAACCGATTAGCTTAGAGTCACTGGACAATATGCTCGCTGCGATTTATGCGGCGCACAGCTTTGTCTCACTCCGATTAGGTGATCATGTCACCGCCCTGGAAATGGCCAAACAGCTGCTCCAAAGCGAACGTCTCTCCGATGCGCACAGGTATGTGTCCAGCGATTGTTATTATCCTTGATATTCAAATATATATTTGCTCACGCTTAGATTGCTGGGGCACATGTATGCGGGCGAGGCGCTGATGATGATGGAGAAGCCGGCCGAGGCACGTGACCATCTGGAGCCGACATTTGTCAGCACGCTGAATGCACTCGAGCTGGAGACACGCGACTGGCAGCTGAAATCCCTGGACGCCGCTCAGAACGTTGTTCGTTACAATTTATCCGTTGCGTTGGCCTTGCAGAACGACTTTCAGGCGGCCAAGAGCCTCTTGGCCACGCTTACCCACCCGATTGTGAGCAAAAAGTCACAGATTTTGCATCGTTACATTGAGTTGAAAAAGAGTGCCGCCGGTTCACCCAATTAGACAACAAATTGTGTAAATAGCATAGACGGATTCAATAAGGAAATCAATGCGGGTTGTAAATATATGTAGATGAACCACTGACAGACAAAACTGTTAACACAATTATCGCGTTTTATTGGTTATGGAATTGGTTATTAGAAAAGTCAATCATCCGTCTGTTAAGGACTGAGTCTAATCTTCTCAGTAGTGTTATTGTCTATATTATTATACAGTTGATTGGCTAAATTGAAAACTTCTTTTTATACCCTTGCAGATGGTATTATAATTTTTTTACAGCTCTGTATTATTGATGGACCTTGGCTGTATCAAAAGGAAAGCTTCTTTATGGATAACCATATATCTCTGATACACCCAATCTGCTATACATATTTCGTACCCAGAATTCCCAAAGCACAAGCAATTCATCATTTTCAATCGCAATCAAGTAATAACTAATAACAAAAGAAAAACATAATAATAACTGAAATATACACATGTTAAATACTTAAATACCTGGGATATTGGATCTATTTTTCTGGAAGACTTAATCGGTATTGAAAATGTAGCTGGCTTGAAATTCGTTTGATAATCTGATCTAAACAGGTCGATAGATTTTAAGCTTCATAAAACACTCTGAAATTCCAAATATCTTGTATTTTGACACCCTTATTACCATCCAATTGCTCTAATCAGATCTTTATCTTGTGGCCTCTTGACCAGCTTATTTTTCTACTGCAACTTCTGAATTTGTTTTTACGGCTCTTTGAGTTGGACAAACGCTGTTCATCGGCGGCTTAGATACATTCAAGGCAAGGATACATCCGGCTTTCTTCCATGGACTCCTAACGGACCTCTCCGGTATCCCATTCAAGAGTCCGGGTGGAGCACGATGCCTCAAGTTTAGTGATCTTAAGCAAAACGACTAAAATCAGAAGGAGTTGCAGTCCATGCGGCATCACAACAAGCCAAACTTGGCTCAAGTGAGTTTTGGTTGAATGGAAGCTTCTCATCCCGCCGAAAAGCAGCCCTAAAATAATCAAACCTACAACAGTAGTACACCTGCTCAAAAGGATCAATATTAAGATTATCAAAACTGATATTCATCGGTTTGAAATATGTTCTAATATAGTCCATCTATATCTATATATCCATTTGCAACACATAGAAAAAAAGGATTGCTCATATAGAAAAACTGAAATAGAAACTGTTCAAATTGAAACTATAAATAAAATATTTATTAATCAGTACGCATGTCCGCAGTTGATATACTGACAATATCAGGACTGGGACACATTTTGTGGTATAACTAAGTAGTATTTGGCACTAGTAGATGTGGTGGCTCTAGCTCCCTGGCACTTTTGTGTATCCATCATCGGCGCTGTTCGTATCGATTCATTGAGAGCACAATGTTGTCGAAGATATATTCTCGTACACCCAGTCCACAGATGAAGTCAAAGTGATTCCAGCGCTTCCACGGCACCTTGTAGACGGCCTCAACGTTGGGCAGACGCGTCACCAGACGCCAAATGTCCGCCGGCGCCACAATATAATCGTTTTCAGCAAAGAAAATGGTTACCGGAGTGCTCACATTTTCCAGCGCATACTCCGGCGGCTCCAGCTGCTGATAGTGCAGCCAATTGCGCTCCGGGCCGTAATCGTACTGCCTAAATTTGGTGGATACATAGCCCTGGAAGTAGTGCATCAGCTGCTTGACAGATCCACCCGTCGGAAAGTTGGCCATCAGATCCGGCAGCAGGGTCTTGTTTAGAAAGCGCGTATCATAGCCAACCGCTGGCCAAAGGCGGGTGATGCACACCAATGGTTTCTCATTGTCCAGGCACGTCATCGACAGGAACTTCTTGAAGAACTTGTTCGTCGAGAACATCTCAATGCCCTCGAGCATCTTTGACACATAATTGCGTGTGCCCAAAATCGGTCCGATGATTTTGGCCAATCCACTTTGCGTATTGCTCACGTAGGCAACCGGTGCCAGCAGGGTGGCCGTCTTGAAGACCGCATTATACTGGGGCAGCATTGAGTTGAGCACAAGGAAAACGGTGCCGCCCTGTGAGATGCCCACGAAATGCATGCGGGCAACACCGCAGGTGCTCAATATATGATCGATTTGGGCGGGCATATCGTAAACGCTCATCTCATGCCAGCTAAAGTTCCAGAACTCGCGCTCCGTTGTATTTAGCCAGAGATTGTGGCGGCAATAGATATTGCCGCGATTGTTGCCCAGCCACACATCATAGCCGGCGCGCCACAGCAGATACGCCAACGAATCCTCTCGACCATTGAGCAGCCAGCTGCAAATGCGAGAAATACGCCACAATAAATATCAATAACCAGGTCAGATGACAAGACAAGCTACGCACACATCCGACGAGGCATACAGGCCGGAAAGCAGGAATACAACCGGTCGTCGAAGCACCGTGTAGAGTGTTCCATTCGCATCCAGCTGCACCTGCGGTATGCGATGCAGGGTCAGCACGTATCCATCCTTGGTTATCACCGTGTGCTGCTCCACATTGTAGCCATCGTGCTGAATGCGACGCACCTGCGAACAAAACACACCGCCAGCAAACATTGGCAGGAAGTTCGACTCGGTTATTATAACTTGGCAAATACAAACACTCGCACACACACACACACATAGACAGACAGTTGGCACATTTATCGCTTGACATTTGGAGGCCATGCGACGCGTGCGTTGTGACATTCAAGTAATTAGGAATTCCAGAGGCGCGCTCTCTGTTGAGAGATGGGTTTCGGCTACCTACCGCGTCTGTTATAATAATTTCGCGTGAGTGGCGTATGGTGGCCAGCACTTGGCGCAGCAGTAAGGCCACCATGACGAAATCCAGGCCGGGGCGCAGCGATTTCATCGTCTGACAGGATGGTCGATTACATGAAAGCTGGATTAAGTAACGTAACGTAACCGCTTAATTCCGAACCGGTTCGCAGCGCGACGCGTATCGTTGATCGAAAATGAAAGCTGCACACGTCAAAGGATCGAGCGCGAGAAATAAAGAAAGAAAGTGCCGCCGGAGCTTTCAAAAGTCCAAAACCAAAAAAAAAAACAAGAGAAGTAAAGTAAAGTATTAATCGACACGGCCGAGGCAGACAGAGCAGCACCAAGAAACCGTCGCGATATATGTATTCGCATGAATGGATATGAATGAAAATTGCAATCAAAGTGCTTTCGTCGGCGGCGTCGTTGCCGTTGTCGTCGTTGTCGCCGTTCCCTGCTTCGTGATCGGCGATCGTGGCCAGCAAGCGCTGCTAACGTTCGATTCGAATGTGCTTTATCGACTGTGCACGCGTCTGCGGCTTTGGGCCGCATCGAGCCGACACAGCGTCATGTCGCAGGGCTTGTTACTTACTTACTTACTCACTGATGCCGCTCCAAGCTTCAAGCTCCAAGCTCCGAGCAGCTCACACAGCTGAGCCACTGAGCAGCCAGTCAGCCAGCCAGCCAGGCAGTGAGCCACCTGCATGTAGCGTGTGCCTTACCTATGCACCCAGACTGCGGCGCATCCGGACGCCGCGAACTCCAAGTGAGCGTCAGCTTTTTCTACACTGCGCTTAATACTTGTAACCAATTGGCCACTGCTCTCTGTACCACCGCTTTGTGGCACTCTTCTGCCCAATGACTTGGCAAAATGCCATGACAGTAATTTTTATTTTTAATTATAACAACCCACGAAGAGGAAGCCTATGCTCAAAAAGTGTCAACGCTAAATAGCTACAGTGACAAACAAAAGTTTTCAATTGGTTATTTATTTATTTTTTAGAATGACACTATAAATAAAATAAAATGAAACATTAATTTAGCTAATTGTAAACAATACGTAAACAATTATTAGTTAATAATCTGGTCAATAAAATAAAACTATTTTTGTAAAACATTTTAATACTTAAATAACAATGCATCAATTAATTTAAAATATATACGATCTCATTTATAAATTGCTTAAGCCTTGAGTATGAATCACAAATGCTTTTTGTTTTTATTTTTATGTGAAGGTGGAATTAAAAGTTATTTATATAAACCAGTTCCTTATGATCAATTTACTTTTATTACTGTTATATAAAACTTTTGTTCAATAGTATATTAAAGACACTCTGGTTAACTCTTTTGAACTCTTCAATACTTCAAAATACCATATAACATATCTGTATACAAACATTACTTTCAATTCTTTATTTTTAAATGGCTTTATTTTTAAAACTAACATTAATTTAAATATCAAGAATAATTTTCATGTCTTCACCAGAATCAGTGAAAACTTTAAATTTTAAATATGTGTACAATTGAAAGCTTTTTTTAATGTCGCCAAAAATAATAATATTAAATTATCGTATACCTTCTAGTGTATTTATATACATTTTATTTAATTATTTATTTATTAATATTAACTAAACAAAATAATAATACAAATAAAGTCACTAGCAGATAGGCCTTAAGCTCATTGGTTTATTTATTTAGTATAGTTATTTTATTTTATTGAAAATAAATATATCTGCTGTAACTTAAATAAATAATAAGACAAAAAATGCAAAAACCAGTGTAATTTTAAGCATATTTTAATTTGATTAATTAATTAATATTAATTTTGATTTAAAGGCATGCAATCCGACAACGTACAACAATTGTTTTATAAGTTTATGGGAATGACAATCACAATACAATAATGCACTTTCATTGCAAAAATAACTTGCATGAAACTATTTGGCGCAGTGTATTCATTTTTGGGAGCTACTTACACATTTTTGTGGCTGATGTTGTTGTTTTTGTTGCCGTTGTATTTTTGGTTTGGCTTCCACGCCGCTTTGAGTCGCATTGTCGTCTGTCTCCGTTATTTTCGCTGAATTGCAATAACCTGTTGCCTAATGTAACCGCCGATCGCAGTGGCAGAGTTCCAGCTGCGACGGGACAGAGCGGCAGACCGCCGAAGCTTCGGCAGAGGCAGAGCGTCTGCTTATTTAGGATCTGAAGAAAGCCCAATGCCAACTTTGTTCGACTACTCATATAAGTATAAGTACGTGTATCGGTGTGCATTACGTTTACGTGTCTGTGTGTCTATGTGTATGTGTCTGTGTGTGTGTGTGAGTGTTTATATAGTTAAATACTTAAAAATAATCGACGCCCGCTGCCCACCTCCTCCCACTGGTGACACCAGCACCTCCCACATTGGCAACATTCGCACGCAACAGTTGTAGATGGTTGAGAAGCTTTCATTGCGGCCAGCTTGTTTTTGTCTATATGGCTTTTTAATAACGCGTCAACAACATTGGCAAGCGGTTGTAAAATGGTGAGCAAACAGTAAATACAGATTGAACAGCATGTCCAACTTCATTTCGTCAATGGGCACCGGTCAAAGTTACCGACACATTGGCCCACTGCAGTGGGCCATTTTTGACCCGGCTGGCACATACACTCACGTCTGGCCAAGTTAAATACGTGTATTTACTAACCTGACATTACACATTACATTACATTGGGCAAACCCAGCCAGGTTCAGTGACGGTGCTGGTGACGGTGCCGGGTATATTTTTGATCATTGTTTTTTTTTTTTTGTTAAAACAGTTTACGCTAATTTATATTGTGACATGCATCCGCTAAATTTGACGCGTGCTTTTGCCGACGGCGTCGTCAAACAGTTGACAAGTTTTGACAATTAAACAAAACAAGTGCCAGGTAATTAAAACGGATTGAGGCCATGGGCATAGGCCAAGACTAAGCTAAGATCTGCAAAGCTGATCAAAGCAGACTTCCACTGAAGGCCTACATATCGCTTTAACATATCGCTTAGCTTTCTTTTGCTTTCGCCTAATGGATTCTATGTAATGGGCTCTCAACTCAACTCTTCAAAACGTACACTTTATGCCATACTCAATTGCCAAATTGGTTTGTCTGTTTGTTTTGGCCTTTCTTCATTTAATAGTATACACATATTTACTCATACATACATGTGATAATTACGTGATGTAATTTGATTTGCATAGCGCCTTCATACACTGCCAGTGAGAGTCTTACAATAATCTTGGAGAAATTACTACGCCGGGTGCTTAGTTGAATTTTTGTTTCAATAAGTAAATAGAGACATACCGATATAGTAGTTTCAAGTATGATATTAAACTTAAATTTTCCCAGATATCTCGAAGCAATTTATGAAGTATAATTAGATGATTAATTTACTATTTTAACCTATATTTATAGTTAGAAAAACTAAACTCATATGAATTGCTAACTCCCCAAAATACCAGTGAATTCTTGAATGACCTGCACAGCCACGCATATTTGCTGAACTCTGCGTTTTCACGATAGTCAAACAAAAAAAAGCTTATTTACCGGTAAAATGAAAACTTTAATATGGTTTTTATGACTATGTGTAAAGAAATTGTATGTAAAAATTAAAATTTCCACCTCATAAAGTGCAGAACCGGTTCAATGCTGGATTTCAGTTTACACATCCTAAGTACCCAAATGATTGTTATTGTGCAAGCAGACTTAACGAAACTCTCCATAAAGAAATATTTCACAGAAACAACAATTTCAACATGTACGTGCTCAGTAATAATATACTTCATTATTTTTATAACTATTAAAATAACTATAAGTAATTGAAAGTATACAATAAATACATTAATATAAAATTATTTTTTAATGTTGAAATTTATGGTGAGTTTATTAAATCAAACTCTTAAATTATAATTTCATTCGTGTGTTATTTAAAAGAAAGAGTATATGGATTGAGATATGCTATCGTTTTTCGGTTGTATTTTGTAAGCTTTGTTTTGAACTTGAAATTCGAAAAGCTGAACATCTCCGAAATTTTCACACACACACATGGAAATAAAATGGCGGTCACAAATCAAAGGCTTGTTCAACTTTTCCCTGGGCCGACGAGTTGACATTTCACTTTTCACTTTAAGTGCTCTTGTTGCCCGATAAACGTATGCATTTGTTTTTTATTTTTTGGTCATTTGCAGTTGAACACAATACGATTCAAGTCTGACCGAATGCATTACATTTCCGGCCGGGGGTTAGCCCTTCTATACATCGTTATCGCAGCAAAGAGTCAAAGAGCTGCCTCGATGTATATACATATATGTATTTGTATATGCATATGTATATGTATATGTATACATAATGTACGAAATCCCATTGTGCTTATCAGCTGCAGGGGCAACTCTGCTGTCGCCGCTCATAAAATGAAAGTGATTGATGCCGCTTGGGAAAAATTCAAGCTCAGTCCTTGGCCTGAGAGAGCGAATATTATCAGCAAAATGAGTAAGCCGCACTGCGCTAATCTGCCGCTAATTGTTTCTTAATGTGTTTGCAACTCTCTAAGTCAACAACAAGACGATGGCAGCAGGTAACAATTGCCAAGAACTGTTTACCTGTTAAGCCAACATAGTCTCGTCTGGCGATCACTTTAATTATCCAACAACTTGCGGGGTATTGCCCACATCGGTCTGACTCATAAGGCACAATGTCTGCACCTCAACATGGCAATTGCCGATCATAAAATGCTATGCTGTAGCTACAAATAAACAAGGGCAACTTGCAACCGCCTCTGCAGGCGTTACGACGACAAAAGGAATATTGCCAGACCTTAGGAGGAAGTAGCCAACGATCGTCTTCGTCCCCATCTCCGTCTTCATATTATCATGATGACTAAGCGGTAAACCAATTGATTCCTTCCTGTTTACTGTGAGCAGAGCGAGTGAGTCGCAATGAGAAAATCTAAATATTTAACGACTAAATTGAATCTGAAGGCTCGCTCACATTAGTCAAATTGATGTGGCACGACCCGCGGGTTACCTGCTGCCATAATCAATAAAACGTAAACACAGTGGGCCGACAACTTGTCGAGTCGCAGTCAGAGGCAGGGTCCGAGTCCCATTGAACAGGCCGCATCACGTAACGGCAAATGCCACAAGGAAAACCTACTCAAACAACGACGACAACAACAGCAACAACAGCAACTGCAGCAGCAGCATAAGTATTACAAGAAATAAATAAATTTGTAAATACATGCATGGAAACATGTATGTGTGTCTGGAAATGCAAGCGACTCGTCGTCAGCGTCATTGTCGACAACAGCTCAGCGAGAAGTTTTTGTTTGGACATTCTGTCACAGCCCAGCCAACCAGTCAGTCAATGGCCAGACCTCTCATCAAGTTTGTAGTAAAAAACGACCCCCGTGGTCCACAGCCAGCAATGGACAAAAAGTTCACTTGAATAACTGTTTTGCAGCTGCATCTGAGCCGACAGACCAAATCAAATCATTGATAGAGCAATTGCTCCAGAATCCAGTT